>LD345846.1:355272-408046 GCA_001465055.1 Ptychodera flava
GAACATATACACTCCAGTGATACTTCTTAATGACTTCATTTCCCTGCCCCATCAAGACTAATACTCCTATTACAAGTGGGGACTATGTCATTGTCAATGACTTGTTTAAAATTATTTTTGTCTTCAGTTTTAACCAGTTTCTTGTTCTACTCCCCAAAGCATGTGGAGATACAGAGTATTCAGCTCGTAAACTCAGCATGTGCTACATGTGTACTGGTAGACTGTATTGATAATGCTGACAAGTGAATTCTGGTCTGGGCTTGAATTCAAGTGTCAACAGTGACTTGCATTTTACAATTGAACACTCCGCGCGTTGACAAGATAAGATATTTCGACAGGCTGTGGAGAGTAGAAAAAGAAATTGCAATAGTGCAAAGATCATCAAAAATTAGAGCAAGTACTGGCCTTTTAAAATCCACCTTTAAACTACCATGAAAATATTTATTCATAATTTCCCAACAGAGTTATATATAATTTTATAAATGACAGCAGTTTCAAAGAGGAATAAGTATTAGGAAATTTTAGGTAATTTGTTTCTCTTATTCAAAAGTCACAGAATGACCCCTTGTTAGTCGCCACGGACATCGTCCGGGGGGGGGGGGCCTTATAGGTTTGGTCATGTCCGTCTGTGCGTCCGTCCGTTCACTCAGATATCTCAGAGATGCCTCGAGTGATTTCATTCAAACTTGGTACAAGGATTACTTCATATGTCATACATATGCACGTTGATTTGTTTTCTGATACAATCCAATATGGCCGCCAGGCGGCCATTTTGTTACGATTTTTTCACGTATGGAGCCATAACTCAGGCACATCTCAACCGATATTATTCAAAGTTGGTACAAGGACATTGACCTATATCATACATATGCATGTCAATTTGTTTCACGATATGATCCAATATAGCCGCATGGCGGCCATTTTATTTCAATTTTTTCATGTATGGAGCCATAAATCATGCACGTTTCAACCGATTTTATTCAAAGTTTGTACAAAGATATTGACCTATGTCATGCATATCCACATTGATTTGTTTTGTGATACAATCCAATATGGCCGCATGGCGGCCATTTTGTTACAATTTTTTCATGGCCTTAGCCATAACTCAGGCAGGTCTAAACAAATTGTACTGCATCAAACTTTACCGGTGACAATCTGTCGGTGTTAGGATAGGATGCAAAAATGTTTGGCAGCATCCTGTTGATTAAGTACTAATTGATTCATTTTGATGACCTTTTGTAATTAGTATGGCGGCTTACATTGGTTTCATGTTTTCACCACCATGGAACTCATTTTTGACCATTAAGCCCCATCTGTATCGCAGTACTTTTCATCACAGACCTAATTAATGAAGAGGACTTTTCCTCTCAGAGGACTTGTAATTAAAGTACAAGTGGGGACTGTGTCATTGTCAATGACTTGTTTTACTTCTAGATTGTTATAAAGAATAGTCAAAGTTTCATAGAGGATATTTTGAGCAAAAGTTCAAGCTTTTAGTTTCAAGGCACATACTACATGAATATGAAAATTGGGCTATTCCAATCCTACTTTCTGAATTAATGAAGTGACTATAGGCATTACATGAATATGGAAAATGGGACATTCCAATCCTACTTTCTGAATTAATGAAGTGACTATAGGCATTACATGAATATGGAAAATGGGACGTTCCAATGCTACTTTCTGAATTAATGAAGTGACAAGGCATGACCTTCTCACTTCTTGCTTTCATATCTCTTTTTATCACTTTTTTATGAAAAAATATCTGCTCCAACAGACAGAAGGTTGGTTAAAATGTAAGTATTGTAAGTATTTCCTTGAAATCCAATATCCAACTTTTAGAAAAGTTTTTTCTGCAAATAGTATAGCTGAAATGGCCTGATTGTGTTGAATTTAGGATGTATTTATGTTCAATTTATGGGATATTTCCTCATAATGCTGAACAATAACCTGATATGCAATGCGGCGCTGTCGGATATGAGTGAATATATTGCATGCCTTATGTATTATAAGTACTGGCCGTGTTAGACCATGGGCTACATTATCAAAGGTGAAATTTCCACCCTCGGGGAATTTCCCAGACAAGGCTATTCTGAAAGCTGGTCATATGTATGAGTAAAACGTAGTCTGCAACATTTAAAAGTTATTGGCTGAGTTGGAAAATGAAGCAGTTTATATATCAAAACTCCAGGCCATGACTGTTGATATAAGGGTTAACTTGATCTTGTAAAATACCCATTGTATTCATTATCTCTGATCACAGTCAAGGTGCATGTTATATGATTAGAAAGCTAATTGAATTAACAATAAAATTTGATACAGCTAATTTGAGTAATCACATCACAATGACACAATTTCAATTCAACTTGCAAAAAGAATAGTCTCAGTCCCCTTGATGAAATACCTTTTACTGATGGGAAAGTGTCTTAAACAGAATATTATATTCACATTATACAGATTTTTTGATTATTTTGCACTTTGTTTCTAGAATCTGTGGAAACTACAAATTGCACATGATATGAACATGTAACATTTGATTTAGCACTTGTGTACATTTCATGACTGTACAAGCCTGCAGCATCACTGGAAGTGAAAGTTCTGTTTGTAATTTCTTGTATAGAACATGTAATGTATTTCTGTGATATTCCATCAAAGACTTTAGTCTGTGTTATGTTTGACAAGCAGTTTGTATTTTGTTTCAGAACTTGCTTCAGTTAGTATTACAGTTAGGGTTTCTTTGACAGAATTACACAAAAAGGGTCCATAAAGGCTGGTTGCATTAGTTACACAATACACAAATAGACACTGCCAATGGAGGTTTCATATAAAACTAAATGCATTTTACTTAAAACAGCCAATACTGTCTAATGCTCCAATGCCAACAAGATAGCAAACTGACTCAGATGGTTTTACTGTGCATATGATGGGCTGTCAAAAGTCATTTAGGTTTCACCCATGCTGGCCCATGGACTAGCCATTGTCATATGGACAAACAATACTATATGTACACCAGGTCTTCTGGCCTGTTTGCATATTGTCAAAAGTTGACTAATTGCATTGTCAACAAACTTTATACAGAAAATAAAATTGTTATATTTGACTATGTTAAATCTATACAGCATCGCAAAATTTCAAGCATGTTTCTCTATAGCCCTTTTCCTGCCAGACAGTATCACTTCCTCATTTGCTAAGTCAGTAAAAAGCGGTATTGAGCCAAAACCAAATGTATTTTCACCTACCGGTACTTAGCTTGGTATGTAATACTATGTTATAGCAGCTTTCCTAGTTTCAGTAGTCTGTTAAAAGTCTTGTTCACAGTCTCTGTCTTCAGGGACCTTCAAATCCTCTTCATCTTTCTTAAAATGCACAATATTGGACATTCATATTTTGTTTCTGTCACTAGTTTTAACCAACTTGATCTGATGGTAAAATATGAACTTTGCAGGTAAAGGGTGATTAATAGCTCATGCAGTCATGCAGAGGAGTCTGTTTCAACGTCTGGTCACATGATACGTACTCCAAGTTCAAGTAAAATGTGGCTATGCATTGTTGATAGACATCAATGGTTCAAACTACACATATAGGATTTCCATTCAAAAAACCTTTTTTCTAGCCAATGTCATGAATAATGCTTTGCTTTTCAAAATTACAATCAGAATCCACAGTTGTTGTACAAGGACTTGCTTCATTGCCAAATGCCAGCTTCAGTTGCATGGTGCTGCATTCTCAACTTGAGTGACTTCATCTTCCTGCACAGTCTATGTTGATATGAATTATAAGTATAGTGCATGCTATGTATAACGTTCAAAATGGACCCAGATTAAAACAGAAATCAAACAGCTATTGCTTAGAGGATTTGTTTTGCATACCTACCAGTAAGATGTGTTCCTTGAAAGTGTACAAAGGACACACATCCACTGTCTAGGGGCAAAATCTACCACGCGGTATTAATGTCAAGCAATGAAGGTTCAAAGGTCAGAGTGGATGTCATTGATAAACTACTGTCAATGACCTGCAGTTATAAATGACATAAGTCCTGATGCTGTGACGACTGTGAAAGTATATAGGAAATGGTATAGAATTGCATAAACTCTGAATGTTGTAGGATTACAATGAATATCTGTAGCTCTGATGCTTCACATTATCCTTTATTGATGTACATTTACCTGTGATTGATGAGAGCAAGGGTGAAATATTGACTGACAGAAAAGATGTCTCACATTTTATACTTCATCTCTGACTCATCGTGTTCTGTCAGCTGATCAGCTATGTGTAATGACAAAATGTGAATGCGTTCAATCTTTTAAAGTGATGCTAAAACAGTGAGAACGAAAACAGGAGCGGATCATCACAGGTGTGTAGTGAGTTTGGTGATAAAGGACTATATATATCACAACACATACACAACACAGCACATACACTTTTAAATTGATTGAAGCATAGGGAAATGAAAATTTGAAATATTCCACTACAGGGCAGCCTGTCTAAACCTAACCTGTCAGGGACTGAGAAAATTGTTCGGTTTGTAGAGGTGTTTGGTTTAAGAGGTCCTTTTAATATAGAGTTCTGTTGGAATTGGACTCGGAAAAGGGTTCAGTTTAAGCAGGTTTCAAGTTTAGACAGGGTTTGGTCTAGACAGGTTTTACTGTATCTGGAAATTGCTTCTGATTTACTGAAAGCTATGTTTGACAAGGTCCTGACCTCATTGTACGGTATATGGCATAGACACTGCGTAAATATACTGACAATTTTAATAAGTAAAGAAATTCAAGGAAACATGGAAAGTTTAGGTGAAATAATAAATTGAAATTTGTGAATAATATTGCTACATGTATGTGTACCATTCATGTACTTAAAAAACTTTGTGGTAAAATCGAAATCTGCACCAGAGGGATTCCCAAATTTACAATCCCAAATACAACATACAAAAGATTAATTGACCAAGTCAAGAGATACAAAGTACGATTTTGTTGAATGCAAAAATACTGCTACGTTTTTGAATAAACTAATGTGGCATCCGCTTTTAAATGGAAACCAGTTTCTGATGCTGTCTCCCTTGTGAAAATTTCGAGAGACATTGCAAAAAGAAGAAATGAAATAATATGTTTACCGATTTGTAGTTCTTGTAGTAGTACACAGGATAGTACCGGTAAATACACGTAGCACCAAAAGTAAATAATCTAACATGCACTTTGTAAAATGAAATGTGTCAAAGGCAGTGCTGGGTATTCTAGCTACCTTCAGTTCATTTTATTAATTAATCTACATGAAGAAAGCTGTGTTCACAGATGATTGGGCGACAGATCATCCTGAATTTGACAGTGGGTATCACCGATTGTAGTATTCATCCAGTTAATGATTGCCTTTTCAAACAATACTTGTCTGTGGCATGGATAATTTACTATGAAGAATAATCACTTTTTTCACCGGAGTGTCAATGATACAGTTGGTGTATCAAAACAGATAGTTATAATCTCCACTTCTGATATAATCCAGTGGATATTAAGTCACAGCTTTTCAGAGACTGCTTGTCCAATATCTTTTTATCTCTGATAATTTACTTTGAGCAAGGTCATTCTTAATTACAGAATTCAGACCTCTCATTACAACAATGTTAAAAATCAGCATATTTCAGGATAGTTTTATCATTTTCGTTGAAAAATTCGTAGATAATTTGTCGTATATTGATATGTCCTTAGGGATGACCCCATTGTTGTATTTTGCTGTATTACCATAAAATGAACTACTTCTTCAAGCCTTGTGAGTTGATAACAGTGTATATTAAAATAGTCTGATAGACAGTGCAAGCCATATACTGTAACTCCAAGTCTAGAGTTGGTTCAGTTGATTGGCCTATGGCAACAAGAGCTTTCTCGATAAGTGAAGAGCCACTGTTGGTTTAGAAAATTGCTGTATTTATCACAGACTTTTAATATGAAATAAATCAAATCAAAATTGCATGGGGCATATTTGTAGGATTACTGTATTGAACTAAAAAGAAAATCCATAACTTGTGATAATGTTTTCATTAGTGTTGATCTTACTAAAGTTAAAAAATATTTTTTTATTATTTGTTTCCCTTTTAAAGCATATATATGTTGAACAGCAATAGCCTTTGCAACACAATGCATTATGTGAAACATTCCATTTTATTGTAACATTTGTTGTTAACTGAATTTTGGGCTGGGCTAGAATTCTAGTCCAGACTACGGAGAATTTGGAAATCAAGAATTGAAAACTAGGCGTTTCAATATGTGTTTGGGAGAAAAACAGAGAAGGAAACACACCATAGTTTACAAAAAGGACAAAAAATTCTTGAAAATACATGTTTAACGCCAGTGATTGAAATCTTGACTCTGTCTAAGGGACAGATGTGGAAATTGAATATATTATTAAAGTCTAGGTTTCTTGAAATAGGGAATGAAGAATGTTGCACAAGCCAGGACAGAGATTGAGCATTTCCACAATGAGGAAAACAATCACATGTTTCAATCATATAGTTGATAATATGTATGATAGAATCAATCAGAAAGGATCAGAAAGAACGGCATTTAATTTTGTTGTCAGAAGGATTTGTGATTACACTCACATAAGATCTACATGTTGAAATGATATATGGTTGATCAAGGAGTTGTGATGTGTGTGGGCGCCCTCATTATCGCCACTTTGACCCTGCTGAAGATTTCAAAATTTTTGTAATTTTGTGTGATGCAGTTTTCATCTGCAGTTATGTATGAGTGGAGCTACCGGTATAGTGTTGCGATGAATTTTTGTTGTGAAGATGCTGTACGGTATGTTTGAATGGCAAAAAAAAAATCCCAGTTAGATCATGTTTTACCTCAAATCTGCCAAATGTTATTTTGTTAGATATTCTCAAGGACTGTGGATCAAGGGCTGAAATATTTTAAACATAGTGATGCATGGGAAAACGTGACTTGTGATTGCAGACATCAAATTAATTCCTGTATTACATGGGGACATAGGCAGATATAATTTATGAATGGAAAAACAAAACTCACAAATATCAATTATGACTATTAACATGATCATTTAAAATTCATATTGACAACATTGTGTTATCAATGAAAATTAATCAATTCAGAAAAAAATTGCTATGAAAGCCATAGTATTAATTGATTTCATGTGTCTTTTTAAGTTTTCTATCGGGTAATATGCGTACTAAGGAATCTGCTGTATTATTATTATTGGTTGTCGATAGTCACTTTCATCCTAGTGAGAAAACACTGTCATGAATTATCACGGTTGCTTTGCAACCTCAACTTTTCATACTCACTTTGCAAAAATTTATTGCTTTTTGCAAACATGTAGGCTATTATTATTTCACTTTCTTGCGTGGATGTTACCACCGCTACAATTGACTTTCAGTTCATACAAAAGGACTTAATCCCCATGTATTGCTCAAATCTCCTTATTTTACATTTTGGCTGCAAGCAATTATGCCATAGTTCCAGAAATAGAAATGCGATATGTAATATGCCAACTTGTAATATGTCAACAATGATGTACATGGTAATATAATATGAAATTTTCTTATCACATTACATGCTAACATACTGTAATTGTTTCTTTGGATCAGTTAATTTTCCAAATTAAAATTTGCACATTTGTAAATACTCTTGTGTAACATGTATATAACATGACGTATTGGCTACTCCAGTTCTGTGTAGCTTCCGATCCTACACTCAAAGTCAACTTTCATCGGTCAATTTCTGTTTCGAGTTCAAAGGTCATGTTCGATAATAGTTGCCTTCCTTCCTTTCCTGTCTATGAATTGTTATAACTGCAAAGAAATGGCATTGTATGACAAATTATCCAGGATATTGAACTGACATGGTGGAATGGAAGGTCAATGTGAGTGTACCAGTCAGCAATATTCCACCTACACAGCATTTGCCCCGTTGCCAACCTTCGTATAAGGTTATAGCGTATCTCTATCGCTGGCACACAATGTTTTTCTACTTGAGAAGTTTGTGAATCAATCATTCTGTAAAACTAAGCCATTCAAATAAAATTAAAAGCAGATCAGGGTTTGAGAAACGATAAGAAAATACAGCCTTGAGTGTGTTAATGAAGACCTGCAAGATTGATTTCTTACATAATATATAATATGTTCCAGAAAACTTTCTGTAAGTCAGCTGACAATCCTGGGGTTACAAATTTTTCACAGCCAAAATCCAAAATAACAGACTTCATAGACAAGCAATTTTTGGAGCAAAGTTTACAACTACGATTTTGTCTGTTATTATTATCTGAACAGTGGCAACATGGGCCGCTGTTATTTCATTAATATAATCTAGCTCTTCTACTGAGCAGCTGTGACTTGATACACAACTCTTAGGCCAAGAAAAAGAAAACGTTTGTTTCTAGTCCTCACGCGCACGTTAACCTTTCTTTTCTGCTCATGAGGAAATAAAATGAAAAAAATGCAAAAATAGGCGACGATAACACAGAAATGTATAAAACAGAATGTAAACAAAATAACTGACACTAACATTCCATTCAGAACTGTACACATATGTCACTGTTATATTAAGCTGTCAAAACTGTGTATTGCTGCACTAAAAGTCAACCGGCAGAAATAAGGCAACACTGCCATGCATTTATCTCTGTTTGCATTCCTATGCTGTTTTCATGTATTTTTTTCTTGTTGGTTGAAGAATAAAAAAAATGTAGAAAAAAAAACCCTGCGTCACCGCATCATTTTTGAAATACCGGTATGTCTAGGATGAGAAACAAACTTTTATTTTTCTTGGCCTAATGAGGAATACATATTGTAGTAAGGGAAAACCATTTGATTTCTGTAGGGGATGGAGGAAGCGAGTATGGAATCAATTTGTTTCCCCATCATTGTGACAGAAATATTTTTTCTCCTTCAGAGAATATGTCAGAGTCAGATCTCACCTAATTTGCTGGTTTCAGGCACATTGCTAAGAATTTTCTTTTAATTCTAACTATTGGAACATTTTTCCTCAAGCAATTATATGATCAAATTATTTTTTCACAAATTCGTTACTCTACAAAATTCCTCCAACCCCCAGAAATAAAATAGTTCGGCCCTAAATGTACATTTGATATACATGTAAATATAAATTGCTGATTAAATTGCCGTCTTGGTATGTAGTAAGTAGCAGCAGTATCTTCAAAGCAACATTCTCAAAGCTGTCACCTTCATAACAGGCATAATTCAAAGACAGAAAGCACTATTTAAGGCTAGCTGCCAAGGTAGTGCCTGTACACGTCACACAGGCTAGGCTGCCAGTTTATTTTCAGATAAAATACATTCCAGCATTCAATAAAAAGTACACAGTGAGTATGACCCAGCTTCGTTGTACTGGTTGTCATGATATAGCAGATGCAATAGACAGAAATGTAGCAAGGTTAGCAAACTGTAAAAAAGTGTTTCCTCTTTAAAACATTTTGAAGAATTTATCATTCATATATCGTACTCAGTATCGATACCTTTGTTCACAAGTTGCGCAAATTAAAGCATAAAGTGTTAGATGTAATGTACAATTGTATTGACTTTTCTGAGGAGACCTCAGCAGGTGAATTCATTTTCTTTCATTTTATAGTTGACTGTTTATCAAGCAGTGGTCGTAATTCATACTTTCAAACAAATCCTGTGTGACAAGGCTTAGGGAGCACTCTGAATAATGTATATAGTGCAATGTCTTAGTAATGCATCATAGGTACAGTATATGTGCACTTTCTGTACCGTTACTGATCTTATGTACAATATGGATCTTAACTCTGAAGTTCAAGTATGTTTTGATATCAAATTAATAGGAACAATGACATTTACTTATATCCTGGAAAGGCTATTTTTGAAAAAGTATATTCACACCTAAGAAAGAGATGTTGAATGTTTTCCTGTGTTAAAAACACTGCTTTGTTGTCAGGAAAATTATACTCCAAGCAACTAATGGCAAACTCCTTCTTGACAAAGTGAGTTCTTACTTGACCTTACAGGGGTATATTTACTTTCAAGAGGCTATTAAAAGTTGTAAAAACATTGTCTGGGCATGCTGGGTGAGACACCCGGGTGAGACATGTGATGACACAAGAGCAAAAAAGCGGGCTTTCCTAGCTACGACTTGAGACTAATGTGTTTTTAAATGTTAATTATTGTGAATCCATGGCAACAGGAGAGCATTAGTTTCTGATGGCGCAGCGTTTGAATTATTGATGCAGTGCATTCAAATGTTGGAAGTAACAGTTTTGTTGCATGAAAGCTCCATTCTTTGCCGACCGGATATGACATATATCCTTGGATACTGCCCATTCAGTGCTGCGACGAGTCTCGGATCATTGGACACGATAGGGTTTCACTACCAGCTGCAACCCAGGGTTAATCAGAGACAGACATTAGCATAATTGATGTGGACAAAGTGGTTAAGATTTAGTTTCCAGATCAAAGTTACCAGGTTTACAATGCTTTTTAACGTAAGATTAATGGCCATGATGAATTCACATCTAGTATCACTAGTTGAAGTATTGTACTAAAAAACTTGTCACAAACTCTTTGCTCAGGATTTATGGTCAGTAAAATTCAGTTTTCTTTTTTTTTCCATGAATTACTCAACAACAATACACATGAGTTTCCTTCTAGGCCGTACGTTGCTTCCATTCATCCACTTTGTGTCATTCACCTTTTAACCAACTCTCACTATGAAAACAGTCAGAGCAGCTGTTTGGTGTGAAAGGTTGGAAATCTATCCTGTTTACTATAAGCATTTCTCGCTGCTTTTTCTCCATCACACTTACTCATAGAATTCTGTTCCAGTCTATACATCCTTTACCCGTTGGTTATAATCTATCCCCATCTCTCAAGATCTTTCCATTACCTTGTTTTGAGTTTCCAATGTCCTTTATCCCAATCAATCTTTTCCCTTCTCACTATTTCTACATTAACCTATCCACTGCTGAATAATGGCATAACCCTATTGTTTTCCATTGGAAATATTTGATCATTCCAAAGGGAAAGGGGGTGAAAGGGTGAAAGTCTGTTTGTCTTCCTTGCGTACTCACAGGATATTTTCTCTGCTCCATTGACAGTGGTAGACCTATTACTAAATTTGTTGCTTCTACTACAGGCATATCAAGTTTCTAATTAGTACATCTCTCACTGGTCCATCCATCACTCTCTCCTACATCAAACAGTGTCAATTCTTTTCTTCATCGTTTGATATGCCTGTTGCTCATTTGAAAGAGCCTGATCTAATTCGGGTTCATGTTGCCATGACAGCAGCTCCCCTCCTTGATCTATGGGACAGCAAAGCTTGGCTTTCCAACTCCATAATACTACACTAGTGCCACAAGTGTCAGTAGCCATTGCCAGGACCACCTGTTGTGAATGCTTGTCATCTTTGAAGCCATTTAATTAAATGTAAAACCATGGAAGCATTACTAATTTCACATTAAAAGGTCTGGAAGACTGAACAGTACATCTCGTAATGCTACTTACTGACAGTAAATACTACAAGTGCCTAAATGGCAACAAGAAAGTATTGAAAGGTTAGGTCAGTTTGAGAAATAATGTTAATGATGTTCAGAAGTCTAATAGTGCCAAAGATTTCTGTGACCATAATTCTAAGGAATTGAAAAAGGTATTATTTAACAAATAATATGCCTATACATGCTCAGCGAAGTTAACAGTTAAGAATGATAGATACAGTCTTGTTAGTAATTACCGGCATTTCAGTCACAAAGTCATTGCAGATATTAAAAACACCCTCAAAGATGAGTCAGACATGTTTCTTTGAAAGTTATTCATGTCACTGTAAAATATCCAGTCATGGAAGAAGTGACAAGTCATTGTAGCATTACTGTATTCTCATGAAGGTACAACAATGATTGCAATGTATAAAGGTATGAATAACAAGTTGTAGTAGAATTCCCTTTAGGTTGTCTTTGGTTATAAATTTCTCCAGTACTTCATCATCATCAGGCAACTATGCTAGTACATGTATGTGTGCTTTAATCTCTCTATATACATTTACCAGTATATTCGGAGGAGAAAATGAAAGATGGAAAAGAGCAAATAATTTCATCCCAATGTGTTTTACATAGTCTTAGTGATTCAGAGTTTGTAATCAGGTGTTTTTGTCTAGTTTTTCTGTCGGATATGTCATATCATACAAATATTAGAGGCACAATGGCAAAGTGTATTTGCTAAAAATAAAGAAAACGATTTGTCACTAGTAGTGAGCAATTGTGATATTTTTCTTTTGAAATTTCAGCCAGCTGTTTGGTAGTTAAGCAGACATCCTTTCCATGAAAATTCCCATAATGCTTTGCTGTATGGAAAGTGAACATTTAGTTTAGATGAAATTATTTGCTCTTTTCCATCTATTCATTTTCTCATCAAGACTTGAAGTCACTTCATTAGCAATGCACACATTAAAAATATCACTTGAAGAGTAAACATCAAACTTTTACCGTAAGTTTTTGCTTGTGAGTTTTTACAAGTTTATGTAAACTTATCAGAAATTTGTCTTTTCAGCGATAAAGTAATATCTATTTCTCAAAACTTGGTACAGATTTAAAGAAACATTAATTTTGAATGCAAATTTTATTGACTGAAAGGCACAACTGCCAAAATGTTTGCCATGTAAAGAAAACGGAATCTGTCAGTCCCCATATAGGCATAACACCCTCCCCCCCAGTTTATTTGAGTGAACTGTGATTTAAATATACCAAGATATATCACAATTTGTCTAATCAAATATCTTTTGTTTATTACATTTTGTTTAATCATAGATAAATTTGTAAGTGTCAGAAAAAAATCAGTACCTCATATAGAGATTAATTTTGATTTGCATGTCAATCTTCCATGAAAGGTTGTTAATTTGAATACCACCGATTGTTATCGCCAGGGTTAAAATTTGGACTTCTGTTTCAAGAAAAGTGAAAACTCAATTAACAGATTGAGTTGAAAAAGTACCCACTTAATATCTAGATGATTAAATTTGACATTTTCATATGAGGTCAAAGAGAAAGTTTTCCTTTCCATTATTTCGATGTTGCACCAGTTAGATTTACTTTTGCTCAATGCAAGACAAATGAACATACCAAACAAACAGTAATTGGTGTTTGCAAACTTCTGTAAAAACTTCATTCAAAACCTAAAATTAATGAACTTTAACCAAAGAGCTATCTTAAATTCATTATATTTATTTTTAAAGACTAACACAGTAGAGTGACCTAGCCTTAAAAATGTAATCGCATAATTATTCTAAATTTTGTAAACTACTGGTATTGTCATTTTTTAAAAGCAGTGTTTGTTTTAGAACTTATAAGTTGATCTATGAAAACATCTTGTACATTTTTTTGAGACAGTGTTACTATAAAAATAGATTTCCAGGCTAGCCTTTATTTCTGAGAACAAAGGGCATATGATTTATGGTAGTACAATCAATACCATGACAGCTGAGCAAATGATTTATGGTAGTGGTATTAATAACACGACAGCTTTTTAAAATTTTGTAGATTTAGTCTGTTAACCATAACTTTTTACCAAAATGTGTTCCCAGAATTCGCATGAAGTAAAGTAGATTCTCATGGTAGATTTAATTGAACTAATCACATTGTACCTGCTCTGATTTTTTGTTTTCAATTGGGTTTCTGTGACCCAGGTCATTCAAATTTAATGTTGTTGGTGGTCTGATTGAGCATGTGTTCTCAACATTGCACTTTTAATGAGTTTACTTGTTTCGTCCGTCATTTAGATTTCTCTTTATTTCATTTATTGGCTTCAGTGTTTATATTTTTGTTATTTTTCACATTTTCTCAAACCGACAAATGGCAAAATTGCAAAAGATATATGAAAATAGGATGCATCATTTAGAATGGAACTTTATCCCCCAGCATTTGCATCAAATAATCATCTAACTTCAGAGCTGATCATGAATACTCATCGTATCCAAACTGATTACAATTTTGGACTTTTTAAAATTCCTCATCATAATTACTGGTAGGTTTAAATGAATCGTGTACTATGAATTTAACATTGCAAGTTGTCTATCTCACAATTTTTTATCAGAAATGGTTTCTCGTTATTAATTATTTAATTATTCCATCCATTTTAGTTGTTTTTAGTGTTTATCAGGAATTTTTTTCATATTTTCATGAAATTTAAACCCAACGCTAATGACATATATGATAATGAGATGCACCACGACGTGAAAGTTTATTTTATGTGGATATAATGCAATTTTCACTCATCAAAGATTTTTAAAATGAAACCATTTCATATTCCAAGAGAAAAAAATGTTTTTGTGTCGCTGGATGGCATAAAAGCTGAATATTTTGTAGCGCTTAATAGTATTACAGTTACTGGTAACGTGATTACACAAAGAACAAGAAACATCAAAGCTAATTGACTTCATTGCTGAAAGTGCTGCTTTAATATTAATGTGGTCGCAGTACTCAAGTGCATGTGTATTCAGTAAGTATATGGCTGTCTGCTTGAAAGGTGGATTATCATAATAGCCTTTCACCAATCATTGTACTCAAGACAGGTGGGTTCATTCAGGTATAGAGAAATACATCATATATATACATATAAGATATACAGAAACTGAACCAGTTCCATTCCAAATGCTGTAAACATCAAAACGGTAAGATATATACACAGACCCATTCCTTTCCAAATTTTTGACAGCCTTCCGGGTGAGCTGAATTCAGTGATTCATGTCTGCCCTGCCTTCTGGGGTTTATTGCTGACTGAGATATGCTTGAGATTGGTTGATATTATCGGTTTAGTAATGTTCATGTAACAGCGGATTTCGAGTCACATGCCATGCTGCCGCTCACATGGCAGGGAGTGAACGGGGATGTTTGCTGAGAGCTTTTTATACAGGGCGATGGAAGTGATGGACAGACAGATGTAGACAGGCTCAGATAGACAAAGAACAGGGTATGATCTAGTTCACCAGACAATGGTGAGACAGGGAGTTGCTAGAATAACGGAGAGGATGTTAATTCAACACTGGGAAGACGGTATAAATGCTATCAGTGCCAGACAGGCATCCGTTTTCAAATTGAAATAACTGATTATGTATTGTTATTGTGGCGTGGGTAAGTACACTTCAAAATTTTCTATGTCTTGTGATGGCAAGCTTTATTTCTAATTTGATCCATTATTGTGTGCCAGACATTCCCGGCTTAAAAATGTCAGATTCTGATTTTAAAACGTCACAATGCAGTCAACTGACCTCGTTTATAATCTGCAGACACATAAAGTGTGGCTGTATTTCAATCATTGTCTTGATCTCATATTTTTTCTGTGTAAATTTATTCTTGTCAAAATTGAAAGAAGAATTTATTTCCGTAGATTTAACGTTTTTATTTTCTATAAAACGTCATCATTTTTTGCCGTGATGTCTCTAGCAATCGTGTCTCATCTATGAATCACTTGCATGTTGAATAATTCAAGACTTCACCCATTGTCATTGCATCGTTTCCATTTCCTCTTATTTCAGACGCACAAATTCCTTTCCTTCATGTCAGACATTTTTATGCGGGATTAGAAATGCACTAATGGTTGCCATTGGTCGACAATGACGGTAAATTCTTGGAAATCTGAAGATATCAAAATTTATTTTAAACAGGGATATGTCTGCATGTGTCGATGAGAAGCATGTCGAAAAGCAACATCAAATACCTACTGAGTGGAAATTCGATCAAATCAAAGAAATATTGTAGATCTTTAATCAGCTATGGTATTAAATATTTACGTCTTTAAGTTGCAACATTTTGAAATTTTAATTGACAGCTAGACGGTACCATGAGATGTGCAGGGAGCATATCTAATAGTGAAAATCATGCATTCATAGTATAGTTAACCTTTTAACATGAGTCTAACATTATTCATATTTTTTCAGTGAGACATATATTATCCTTCAGAGTCATTTGTCTGTGGATCACTCACATGGCTAGTGTGTGTGTGTGTGTGTGTGTGTGATTATGTAAGAACACATTTTTACCTTGGTTTGATGAATATAATTCTGTTAATTTGAAGAAGTGGTGAATGCGTGTTTGGAACGATGATCGTATGTAAAATTTGAAATTCTAATGAACATTACTTGATAATTGTAAAGGAGAGCTAAACAAGGTACTGAGATACAAGACACCTCACTTCCTTCTGCAAAAGATGCAAAGAAATATAGGATATGCTCTTTCTTCTTCTTTGATTTTGTATAATTCAAGATAACCAATGATGAATGTTGATCAATATTGTAAAACATTAAGAAAATTTAATGTCATTTCTAATCTAGATTGAAATACATATTTTAAAACGTATTCAGTTTCCATAATATGTTGAAATACACTGAAATACCACATCAGTTTATTTTTACACTATCTCACAAGTAAATTCTTTAAGACAGACACAGTAAGCCAGTGCCAGCCTTCCAGATGAAAGTTGCTAATAATTTTGCAGTGATACAACGTGAATAACAAAGTCAGCATCAATAACTGTTGCCATCACATCCATGGTGGTACACATAGATTTTACTTGGCTTTTTTCACTGAAATTGACCCTAGTGATTTGTATGAGAGTAGTATATCCCTAATCAGAGTCTGGCTGTTGACCTCTGGGAATGTGTTTAGTCATCAGTGACACAGCGGGAATGTATTCCTGGTGAAATAGAATGTCTCAGATATGACGGTGGGAGGGGACGTTTCCTGTAAATAGCCTGTAATGATTATTCTATATGGTGTCAGACAGCAATACAGCTTAAAGGTGGATTTGTTTGGCTAGGGCGAAAATGTGAGAATTTATTTCCACCGGTGAACGGCAAATATCTCTTCATTTTACTTTTACACTGGCTGAGTCATCCACCACCTTGAATTGCCATCTCATAGCTACTTTAATATTACATTAATATTTATTTCAATTAACGTTGTCCTTGTCTCCATTGTATCTGTCTAATCGTGAAAATCAATCAATGCTATTATGATGATGACTTGAAACTCAATCTCGTTATCAGCTGTGTAACTTCAGTTCTGTGGCTACTGAACGTGTGCCTTCCCTTTATCTCACAGAGTTTACTGTGCAGTGTCAGTGATATCTTGATTGAATTTGTCTGTGCACTGATTTTATGAATCAAATCTATTATCTCACATTGTGTTATGACGGAGCTGGACCAGCCACAAAATTAAGTCTGTGATGCCAGTCCATCATGAAATACAAAATACCATCATGACGTCTGAATATAATAAGTCCCCTGTAAAAGATGGTCGGTCTATTTTCAAGCAATATAATCAATCAAAATATAAATATAGTAACATTCTATGAATATAAAAAGAATAACATTCTATGGTTACGAATGGCATGTTTAATTAAAAAATTAGCTCTTTATGTCATATAAAAACGTAATTCTTTTGAATTGCTGTGAATAGTAAGATCTTTTCAGGTTTATTTTGATGGAATTGCGATTATATTTGTTCTAAAATTGTTCAATCTAAAATGTATAACAGATAAAATAAGACTACATTTTCCCAGCATGCATAGTGTTTTGTGGTAATCAGCCAGAGAAAGTACATTCGGGTAGATGCTATGAGTGAGTCAATATTATTCTGACACGAATAATTTGTCAATGTATCTGTTATTGAAACTCAGTGATCATTGATTGAAGGCAATCCCATGTTCCGACATTGTACGGTTCAGGTACAATTAATAAGGTTTACTGTTCAACAAAAGCTGACACTGGAAATGAAGACGAATGTTTCATGGTACATCCAGTCCGGTTTGTCTCCATCTTGGCTGTGAGGTTTCCCCACTGGCTGACTCAACACTTTGGGTTCAGTCACCAAAGTTTAATTGAGGTCAAAGGTCTCCTGCTAAGGTTTATTTGTGGGCATCATGCCTCCATCAGCATAGCAGACACAGGATCCTGGTGTAGATACGTGGTATATGGCATTGGACACCTTGTGTACAGCTAAACTGTACTAGAGGACATTCCCTAAAGTAACCATGTGTTCAACCAAATGCTCGGAATCCACAAAGGTTTGTGATGTGTTTTTCATTGACAGGCAAATGAATGTGAAAAACAGTTTTCTGCCATGCTTTATGTGTAACATCAATTATATGAGGTAATTTTATACAGCACTTCTCAGTTCTCTGCTTGTTTCTCAGAATTGCTCAGTCCTTTACGAACAACTCAGTCCCATACAGACAAGTACAAACTGTATCATCTATACCGGTATGTCCCTGAAATGTGTTTGAAAATGTTCCATTTGAAATTCACTATATCCGAGCTTCTGAGATCCACGGATATTTGTTCACAATCACGTCTGAAAAATTCATAGCCATATCCTTAGTAATTTGAACTGCAAATGTTGCCTGGCAACAATGGTGTTCATGAAACACAAAAGGAACATCAGTGAGTACAGATTGTTGGAAAGCTCTCAGTGTAACCATTGTCAAGTGAGTGTCAGAACATATTCTACCTCATGCTTCCATCTTTGAGTATACTAGTTTATTCTTTGGAAAGACTTATGTTTTTATACATCCTGTAATCAATGCCAGTTTTTCCATGTTCAACTCAGACTGTTTATTTTCCAGATCATCGAAACTCCGGAAGTAATCCCATCAAAAGTCACTTTTTAAAGTTTACTGTGTTACAGAAATGTACTTCATCAAAATATGCCAGAATTACATTATATGACAAAGTTGATGTTTATTTAGGAAAGAGGCTTAGATAAGGTGGAAATTACGCTGTAGAGTATTAATTCCAGGCCATGATTGGATAGAAGGACGAAAAGACAGTAGTATATCGACATATTTTATAGTGGCTTCCAAAGCTCAGCAGTGATAGGCTAGGCTGTCACTCAGAGCACACAGATTTTGACGAATGAAAGTCCTGGATTGATTTAGTGTAAGGGACATATCGGTGATTCAGTGATTAGCTGGAAAAGTCAGGTCTATAATGAGTAGAAATAACCCTGGACAGTGATGGAGATGTGACAGTGCATATTTGAACAATAAATGTGAGGTGTATTCTGCCCATGTTGTCAGGTATTTGTCCTGTTGAAAAGTTCTGTACTAGCTATGAATTGTACTTCCATGCAACATCACCAGGGGTTATGATACAATATCTATGGTACAGGCATTAAAAACAATTGGAAGGATGAGGTTGTGACAGAGCCTTGCTGTCCCATCACAGGAAATCCATGCCACTGAATGGAATAAACAAACACTCATATACAGGCAGTTATTCCCATGTATATTTAATCTATGTGTTTATATTTGGCCTCTCACATGTCTGATATCTCATGTTACTAGATTACAGTTACTTATAGAAAGCAAACACTTTATGTATGTATTACTGTCATCAAATACAAAGTGTAGTGAGTGTTTGACCTTCTTAAGGTACCAGTGTTTTTATCCAAAAGAATGAAAATTACTGTGATTGCATTGTTTTACTTGACCAGTTCTGTTGCGTCTGGTCAGAAGTTAAATGGTCTGCTTTGTAGTGGATTATCAAAATTATGGCAAAGCTGAAAATGAAATATACATAGATTGAATGCTAACAGTATCTCAGCTATTCCAAAATTCTTCATCCTGTGGAATACTATTTTGAGTAAATGATGGTACTCCTATGGATGTGACAAGGACAATTAACATGCACTTGTTAAGTGCATGGAGTTCACTTGTTTTATATAAGATAAACCAAATGCCAGCAATACAAGAACTGGCAATACAGGGAGGGTACCCAATCCAGTGTGTAATATGCCCATTGCAAGTCAGGCAAGAACTCTGCAAATTTCTTGACTTTTTAACCTCCGTAAATCACATTCCCTTCTGACAGACTGTTGTAACTCAGTAACCCAGATTAGAACTTCATTTGTTGAATAGCATTCAAGACTACCTTTGTAACACTTTGTTGAGGTACTGTAGTAGTTGTAATTATCATCAGAGAAACCTTTCACTGGTACCATTCTGAGCACTTTAGCAGTAGCAAATTAGTTTGGACATTTTACTGGAAACCAAACAGTTCACAGTGAAACCAATACTTAAATTCTGTGAAAGCAATAGATTTCAACCCTCCCTCAATAATAATTCCATTTCCACCTTGACATCTTGGTGGGAGGGGGAGTTGTGTAATCCCCCCTTATATTATAGCAACCGGCATGAAACAAATACTGCACTGTTATGAGAGAATTATCCTCTTCTGATCAAGTTAAAAACTCATTAAAGATCCATTCTCTAACCAAGAAATTCCTTTTATATTACATGCTTTTAGATTGGATTGTGAAATATATGTACCTATACTACTGCTTGGCATTGTGGAGATTACATTCCTGTAATCATATAGAATTGGTTTGAGGTTGTTTGAACTTCAAGTTCAGTTACCTTCGGGCTTGCTAAGTTGTGCCAGTAGATGTCGACAGAGTCGTATTATCACACTAATTGGATTATTTGGCAGAAAGAAATTGACTTTAAGGATACAGTATCCTTGAAATACTTTACAAAGTAAATGTATGAAAGTGTGAGTCTAATACATTTTCCACTGCCTGCACAATCTTGTCTGTTGAACTGCTCCCAAATTTATCTTAAATACCCAGCATGCAACTTGTCAATACAGCTTTTATCTTCCACTCAGTTGTCTATACTTTTATGTACCTGTAAGTTACTCAACAGTGTTATTGTTGACAAATGAATCTTTGTCTAGACTAGAATTAATTTGTCAACAATAATATCGCACATTATTCACAATGCACTGCGTTAACAAGAGTTTCAGCAAGTATTTGTATTCAATACATGTAATGGAAAAGAAAAAGAAAACATTTGTATTCCAGGACAATTGTAACAAAAATTTATCAAAAGCCATACCTATAGTACCTTTCTGCTTATCATATTCATGTTATATTATATGGGATATGCCCAAAGGCTTTTCCTGTGCATCTTTATTCTGTCAGTTTGAATAAGTATCAAAGAGGGAACTGATACGTTTGAAATTGAACAGCAAAATTTTATAATTAGCCAGATGTACCGGTATGGCTGAGTTGCCAGTGGATATGTTGTTTTAAATTCAACAGGCAAGCAATGTGAAATGAGTTTTGCCAGCAGCTTGTGATTTGTTGGAACTCATGTGATAAATTTGTCCCAGAGTGCATTTCTCAGTTCCTCGGAGACCTAGCTCTTGCTCAAGCTGCAGGTCATGGCTCTGCCCATGTACTGTATTTCTATCGTGTGATGTCTCACCAAACTGTGAAAATAAATGACTATTTTTACAGGAATTTGTACTGGGTGGTAGTGAGTGCATATAATTTACCTGAAAGACACTTTGATGTGAATACTGTGCAGATTTGTCATAAGGAAGCACACTCTGTTTGTCACTGACCTTTTTGTGAAAATAACCCATGAAGCATACAATTTTCAGCCCTTTGTGAGATCAGTAGCAAGACTGACACATACAGATATTTGATACATTCAGTTGCAGTTATGTGAAGCAAGTCACGCTTTCTACAGCATAATACAATCAATTATCTTTTTCTGAAGTTATTTAACTTTTAATATGCATTTATTACTATTGCACATGTGGTGGTGTTTGTCCGAGTTTCTGAGACTGTTGTGGAATCATCACAGATCTGCAATATCTTACAAAGCCTCTAGCAGCTCAGAGATTGGGCAGTTCCACATGCAGCTTTGAGGAGATAGTCAAAATCGTGATAGGCAAATCTTTTGGTGTTTAGGTAGTATGCACCTCGAAAGTGAAACTCTGATAAAAACTTTCGCTCAAATTTTCCTCCATGAAGCTGTCAACCATTCTCTCATTCAGCTGCCACCCATGGGTCACCATGCAAAATTTGGTACGAGAGAAATAAATTACCTAGTAACATTTACTGATATTTGAAATTTAAAATGGCTGTTATCTCAGTGTTAACTCCATGGGGAAAAATAAAATTTATAATTTTCGAAAAACTAAAACAGTGAAAGCTTGTCTTATTCCAAGAGCTTTAAAATGAGCCCCTTCAGAAAATGGAGTCTGAATATCTGTCCCCGAGGCACATTCTACCCTTTGATTCAACAATGTAAAGTTACTGGAGCAAGCACAGCATGTATGTTATTTTCAAAATTCAACTTCTTTACTTTCTTGTCTATGAAACATTTTTTTAGAACATGCAGTAGATCTGAAATATTTAACCATTTTCTGTCTTGCGTATTTTGTTATTGTTTTTAACCAGCCTTTACTATCACTTGGTACCAATTTGTTTAAATTGTAGGAGTATATGCCTAATGATTATTTCTGGCCTTTGTTTTTTTGCAGGGTTTTAGAAAAGTAGACATTGAAGAAAGGATACTTGGTGCACTGCAGAATCACAACACTTCTCTCAGTGTTAGTGAGTTATTGAAGGACACTGGTATCAAGCAGAAAAAGGAAATAAACCAAATCTTGTACAAACTTCGAAAGAAAGGAGTTATTGTCAAAGTGTCAGATGTACCACCGAAATGGGGTTTGAAACATCCCGTGTTTGTTGATCGCTGTGTATCTGATGAAGAAGAGACCTCTGGAGATGATGCGCACGTGACTCAGGACAATGAAATCGAGGGAGAGTGTAATAATGATGATGACGATGGTGATGACGACGACGATCACAATGATGAGAATCTACCAGTTGTAAAAGAAGAACCTGATGAAAATTATGCTTCTGCTGGTGACCATGGAAACACAATGTATTATCAGGAATCCAGTCCACAGATACCATTAGATCTTGTTGCTATGGAGACCAATCACGAGAGACTAGGTTTCCAGTCTTCAGTTACAGACGGTGATTCAAATCACGTTGGACTGATGCCCAATCAAATAGACATGGCAACCCCAAACGCTGAAGTTGTCATCATCAACAATAATAAAGAAACACTGAAGGTGCAGCTTCTGTCAGCCTTGAGCAAGCAGAGTGAGCCCATTCATGCCAACAACTTGGCCAAGTTAGTGGGTCTCAACAGCAAAAAGGACATCAACCCCATTCTCTTTCCCATGCAGAACATGGGATTGGTATCCAAGGTATCCAATGTGCCACCCAAGTGGGTCATCACGGACAAAGGTGCTGACAATGTCAAGGAACAGGACTTGCAGATGTCTCAAGAAAGCGCCTTTGTAGTCCCTCCGGATCCCAGACAAGTGATACACCAAATTGGTGCTAATGTGTTCACCCAGCCTGTAGCCACGAGCCAAGTCAACAGAAGTGAGTTGGAGAAATCTCTCTTACAGGCTTTGGCAAGTAAAGAATCCTACAAAGCCATGGACCTTGCCAGGGCTGTAGGCTTTCAAAGCAAGAAGGACATCAATCCTACACTATTCCATTTACAAAGAAAGGGGCTTACCAAGAAGATCAACGACTCACCACCAACTTGGTGCATTACCAGCAAAGGTAAGGAACAAATAGAGGGCGAAGACGTACAAATGGGTCCCTGTCCTACTGAAGATGAGGAAACTGCCTTCAAAATACCTCCTACTCCAATGGACACAATGCAGACTACAGCAGGTGATATGAATGGGCAACAGAATACAATGGATGGTAGCGCAGGTGTCACGGCTTTATTGCAGCAGACTGCCCTCACAGGTGGCGGTAATGGTGGTGCTTTTGGCAGTATGCTTACCAGCGAGGCATTTGCTGTCATCAATAAAAACCCCATCAGTGCTTTGATGGAATATGCACAGTCACGGCAGTTCAAATGTTCTATTGATGTACTCTACCAGAGCGGACCACCTCATAGCCCAAGGTTAGTTATGTTCACTTGCTCTGTCAGAAGTATGCTGAGTAGCGAAATATGTATTGTGTGAGATATTAGATATTTGCTTTTTTGTGCTAAGGGGGTTTGCTTGGTGATTGAAAGTCAGTGTTTGCAGTATGAGATAAAATGAGGTCTTTACTGAGAATAGGGATCAGTTTATCCTTTGAACCCTGACCCCTTGGTGACCTACACTTCAACTGGGTTCAAAAGATTAAAGGGACACCGATTTGTAACTTTCAATCGTATATTGGACTGCACCATGCGGCACAAAAGAAGGTTATGTATTCATTTGTCTGTGGTACCTAAAGTATGTGGGCATAGAAAGCATTAGTCTTAAAGTGTTTCACACAGTGCTTCACATTAATCACTTGTAACCTAGGTAGTCTATGAGGTAATTAATATAGTACAGACTCCCCTAGGAGAACTTGTTTTCTTCATATGCAAAGGTTTTTGCCCATTAATCCTCACTGGTGCTATAAATAGATGTAAAACCAGCCTGGATTATTTGATTTTGTATCAAGATGGTGCTATATTTTAGTGATGTCTTAAGGAATATTATTCTTCATTTCTGCTTTTCCTTGAATCGTTTATCATGATTTCAGTCTGCTACCAATGAACTGTGTTATCCACAGAGGGTAATTACTTTTTGTCATATACCTCAAGCCATGTTCTTGTGTAATGCTATGGCAAAAAGCACCCTCAAAATAGTGCAATAATTTGCTGTATCATACCCAGGCACACATTGTCCAAATATAGGCAATCCTACGAATTTCTGAACGATTTTCTTTCTGGTTACAATACGCGTTGCTATCTGCAAACTTTCCACAAACTAGTGCAAGACTTTATAAAACATCTCTTCATTTTGATTGTAGTAGCAGCAGTGAAGCATTGATTGATATTACTATTAAAATATCATGTAAAGTAAGCGCATTACTTAGTACATGATCCTAGGAAGTAAACTGAAAGGATGTTATCAAATCGACTGAGAATAATTGACATTGATGGCAATGCATTTTTGATATCAAATGCATTTTTATCTCAGCATTGTATAACTTCCTAGAATATTATTAAAAAACTTCATATTTATCGGTCCATAAGGTATATGATACAATCTTTACAGCCCTGATACTGGTTTTGCAGCCCTCAGTAATACAGCGCGCGGGCGTTTGTGAGCTTGGTTCATTCCGTCATACACCTGTACAAACTTAGTCCACAACAACTGTATCAGGGTCATAAAGAGGAATATTATCCCTGTTGATGTCTATAAGTATCAGTGTTCACTATTTTTACTCCAAACACTTTTGAGTGGTCTGAGTCTAGGATGTCAACATTCACAAAAGTTGAATAGGTTTCGTAACATATTCACTGATGCTTACTGTCTACAGACACATCATCACTATTGTAATTTTGTATCGATGCCAGTCAGTAACAGCAGCAAGGTGATTAAGCTCTTAAGCATGAGTAGTTGGGATTGGGACCATGTCTTCAAGGCTAGATTAAGAAGACAGTACAGAAAACTGCATATAATTATTGTGTATTTTTCTCTCAACATAATCTTAGTCATGTAACAAACCTATAGACATATAGCATTTTTCTGTGTTAACTCCTGTCAAATTTAAACTTTCACTCTGTTTTTACCAGCAGCTATACATATGTCGTTAAAAAGTTCAAAAAATTGAAATCTAATAGTCTTAATATCATACATGGAACAAATGACAGTTATGGTCTTCATGACCTTTGTTGACTGTAAAACATAATTTATCACTGTTGAAATGATTCATCTAGCTTATCCACTGACTTCATAACCAGTAAAATTTCTCAAATCTTTTCAGAGAACAGATTCACAAATGCACAGAGCTGGACAGGCTAAAATGTCCGGAATCTAGTGGAGCAAACCCCCAAATTTCTAAATGTAGTGCTGGTTACTCTCCAACCACATGGCAGTTCCCATATTTAGGTTTCAACTCTCTCTCAGATTGTTCTGGAATACATAAAGTCCATGTGCGTACAAATTTGATTTGTTTGCATTAACAACGCACATACCCTTGATTTCCAAAAAAAATCTACAATTTTTGTACATCGCTCAATAAGAAGTGCTTATCAATACAACTATAATATACCATCACATGACAGGCGAATGGATTTGAAATTTTCATAATCTTATCAGGAAACCTTGTGCATATACATGTAAGTTTGATGAACTGCCATATACTGCAAGTGTGATGAAAATAATGAACTGGATTTCCAGAGGGCATTTTCAGATATCGTACATTGCTTGACAAGAAAGCTTAATTGACCAAAGAATGAACCATGGCATGTTCTAATAGATTTGAGAGTACTTCAATTACTACATATCACCCTAGGTTGTCAGTAATAGTGGTCATCAGGTGTGCTACTGAATTAGCTGATTGTAAGTTGTATTTGTGGCAGCATTCATCAAAATCAAAATTTCTCTAAGAAATAAAGCTTGTACACAATCGAGCCGTACATCATCAGAGAGATCTTTCAATACCCCTTTGCAAATTGTACTTGTACTATAAAAATTTGTGTCATCAGAATTAGTTGCTGTTTTAGCTCGAAAACCAGAGTTGAATTATGAAAAAATTAATCAGAAATAAGAAAATGCAATCAAACCAAAGCTTGCAAACCAAATTTTGTGTTAACGATAAGGAACTTCAAGTATCAGATAGCCAATTGAATTTTGAAGAGTGATATTTTCACTTCATTAGTTCATGTAAAAATCAAGATGTTTAAGTTCTAGAAATTTCAAGAATAAGGCGGATCAACTGTATGATATTTGAAATCATCAGTTTGATACACATCTGATAAACTTTGTTTAACATTCTTGTGTTTGTTGCCAAGTACCTTTTTTGGAAGGTTATGAAATGTAATAAAATTGCATGGTGTGAATTCAAAAATTACTTGAGAAACAAAATAAGTTCATTAATATAATTTTATGTTTATAGACACCAAAATGTCTTCATATCAGACAGATTGGCCAAACAGTAAGACTTCAAAGAGAAATGAAATATTTTACAACTGTAAGCAAATCAGAATGGAATAGTCTGTCACTTGTATGAGATGGCTTTGGTTTTGTTGGCATTTTATTTCACAACAGGATTGACAGCAGGCAAAGTTGTTTGTTAGGTTAACTGCCCATCCATTATACACAAGCAATGCAGTAAATGTGATTTTCATCAGTGAATGTGTACTGACGTCAGACGATTGATTTATCTTAATCACAACTTTTACACCAGAAAGACTTGATGCTGTGCTGATAAGTCTGTATTGCTGGTACTTAGTTCTCATCGAATAAGGTTTGGTACCATAGCAAGATTTTTTTCTGTGACCAATAGAAATAATTAACAGACCCCTTGCATGATTGAATTCTTTAATAAAGACAAGAAATTGCCTGTTTCATGATTACTACGATAATAACAATACCAGTACTTTTGTAATTACTGCAATAATGGTATTCTACATTGAACCAATATTTCTGACAATTTTCAGATTTACCATGGCAGCCAGTGTGAATGGAAGACGTTTTCCATCTGTGATCAGCAAATCCAAAAAAGACGGCAAAAGGGAGGCAGCAGACAAGGCTTTACGTGTACTTATTGCAGAGGGTTCAATCAAACCTCAGGTACAGGCAGCAAGTATACCAAACAACAACAAGGTAAGTATAACAAACATTTGTTGAATCTGTGTATGGTATCTTGATATAGTTGTTGCTCATAACCTTTTAGCACCTTTGCTTGAATGGGCGTGCATACAAGCAGGTCTGTACTCCCAACACAAGTCATAGAAACTTAGGCTATAACTTATGCTGTATTTTTCATTACGTTTTGTTCTGTTTTTCAAATAAAGTTTCTTGTTTAACTCACCTGATGTTGAAATGCCAAGTGATCAATGATAACACAGCCTGTATGCATGGAATGCTCACTAATACTGTTGATAACTAACCGCTTAATATGGATTAGTAATTCCCTTGTTAACGCCATCATTACACATTGCATGCATGCAATGAATTTTGTTTGCATTAATAATCTGGGTATTTCAGCATACTGTATAGAGATGAGGAAGAAAATAGAGTTTGCTTTCTAGAACAAAATTAATGAAAATATCATCAAAAGTTATAGCTATTTTCCATTCAACTCTGTACAAGTATCAAGATCAGGTGGTGTTCCTTTCCCCTATAACTGTAGTTCTAATCAGGGACAAAAACAAACATGGATGTGTGAACCATTTCACACATTATTCATTGCAATTTTTATAATTCACTGTTTTTGCCCTAAGATAAAATCTGAATTAAAACCCAGTGGAAATGATGAATAACAACAGATTTGATTGTTTTATCCTTAAAGTTGTAAATCAGTGACTTTAAATGCTAGCAAAAATGTCTGACACATCAAACTAGCAAAGTGAAATCCTTGTGAAAATTACTCTTTTACCAAAGAGTTCCAATAATTTTAGTAAGCTCATTGTGATGTTTACTTCCCATTTAACAGGGTGCAGGAAATTCATAGGGCCAATGACTGGCACGAAGACCTGACAGTTCTTTTGCACAGATCAGCTAATTAACTTGTCTTTTCTGGGAATGAGATTGTTTTATGTCATTGTATGAAAAACAGCGTATATGCAGGATTACCAAACTAAGCTGAAAAGTCCTGGTGTTACTTTGATACTGGTTTTCAGGTCCATGAAATAATGTGAGGATTCTTCCACACCTGAATAAGGTATAGTGCTGATTAACCCTGTCAGCTATGTGTAGTAAAAAGTGATAGCTCTCAGGATGTTGTTCTCATAGACCATGACATACATATTGAAGGAACAGTTTCTGATGAGAATATTTTCTCTTTAACAAGTAAATGCTATCATTTTGTTTCATTAGATATTCACCAATGAAAGTTTACACGCTGACAAGATTGCTGCACTGAGCCATCAGACATTCAATGCAGTGGTGGCCAACATCCCAGAATGCATTTCAGGACGGAAAATCCTGGCTGCACTGGTCATGTTCAGAGACTGTGAAGATCAAGGCACCGTTATCAGTCTGGGTACTGGTGAGTAGATGATATCGCAAACTTCACACAAACGCAGGGCCTGTGTCAGTATTCTGTTCCTTACGCAAATGCAGAACATCAAGTGCAAAATTATGCAAAACACTTCATGAAAATAACTCCCAGTTTGCTTTAGGCAGGAGATATTTTACACCTTTCGATCAAAATTTCTAATATATTAATATATTAAAGAGGACAAGTAAGGGATTTGGGTTTTTTAGTGAGATTTCATAAACCCGAAGATTCATGAAGATGTCGTTCAAAAAATAGCAATGACATCTGATAACATGTTGATTATCAATAAAAAATTCTGTCATTTGAGAATTTGTTTGGTTGTTGTTCATGTGCTTAATGCCTGTTCTATGCCATGGTGTATTTTGGGTCATTGCCATAATGTATTTTGGCTTTTGCTTGACTAGGTAACCGTTGCGTGACAGGAGACATGTTGAGTCTGGAAGGAAACACAGTCAATGATTCACACGCTGAAATCATCACAAGGAGATCATTTCTGAGGTAAATACGCTGAATAATTTTACAAATTACTCTGACAAATAATCCCAAGGCAGGCATAAAAATATATGTGTTCAAAGATCTCTAGTTTGTCATCTGTATGCAAGTACTCATCACTGAAGATAAGCTTCCATTGCAAGGGATTGTGATAATTTTTTCTAATTTAAATATTGTCAATCTAATCAAGCAAATTTACCAAAGCAGTGCTGTCATGAACACTATGTAAAATTTGTCGTTAAATGACACCAATCTCACCTTCTCAAGACATACCGGTACGATTACTTTACCTGTGACAAAATATGTACTAATATTGCTTATATATTGAGGGCGCAAATACAGTGATCGTATTGGTTAAGACAGAAAAAATACTTCAGAGAAAAATAATTTTCGTATAAGGTTTATGCCAGAAAATCAATGGACTGTTATGATATCCAAGCAATAAACCATGTCAGCAGTGGGTATACCACTCCATTTTGACCAGTTTACAACATATATGCTTTCACTATTGTTCATACATACATGTCACGAACTGGTCAAAATCATGTGGTATATCTGTTGCTGGGTATTGTTCAATGATTAAATCTAAATTATACATCTTTGTCTGTGCACATTTTAACAAACAAAGTCGTCGTCATATTTTGATCTACTGAACTAAGAGTTTCTCATTTCCGTGATTTACATGATGTATTTACCAGATATTTTGAGCTTTCTTTGATTGTATAATAATTCTAGGAGACTCTATTATTGTACAGAGCCTTAAATGTACTTTATATGAAATCATTCATGACAGGTATTTGTATCAGCAATTGAACGTGTATTTGGACAATCCAGGAGAGAGTATCTTTGAGAGCAAGCCTTGCGGCAAGCTAGGAGTGCAGCAAGGAATAACGTTCCATCTCTACATCAGTACTGCCCCTTGTGGTGATGGTGCCCAGTTTTCTAGAGGTGACAGCAGTGGAGAGACATTGACCGGTGTCGGCTCCGATGATTTCACCGGAAATGCCACTCATCAGCCAACCTTTACTAAGAGTATACAAGGTTTGCTGCGAACAAAAATGGAGGGCGGTAAGTCAGTCTTATAGAGATAACTTTGGACTCTGTGAAATTTGTATTTTATGTTCCATGGAATTTTAGACTCAATACAACTACATGTCCTAATTATGGCCAATATACTTGACACCTGATAAATAAGAGGGAAATAAACACGAAAAAATAACTATTTCCTCTAGTTTTAAAATAGATTTTAGATACACTGGGTGTATTGTATTTTCTTATATCATCAGCACTTTCAATCAATGTACTATGTTCATGGATGTCAAGGATGAATTTTCAGATGATGTGCTTTTGACAGCATCACAACCATTCTTTTTTATTTGTCACATGTTCTATTGACTTGGTGTATACTCATCTGATAATTCAGGGAATTACTGACCATGAATTATTCATTGACTTTGTCCAAAGATTTTGCAAATTGATCAGATCTCAGTGAATCTAATCACTTCAGTTTTCCTGAACTGCATTCTCACACTCTGTATTCATGGACTGTAAGTCCAGCCTTGGAAGGTGACTCATTTGATCATGATGTTATCTCTAACACGTCACCCACATTACAATTCATTGACAGGTGAAGGTACAATTCCCATTGATCGTGACAGCTCAGTTCAGACATGGGACGGTATAATTCGAGGTGAAAGGTTACGTACAATGTCTTGTAGTGATAAGATAGCTAGATGGAATCTACTGGGTCTACAGGGGGCATTACTGACACACTTCATCAAACCCATTTACTTGGCTTCCATTACACTTGGTAAGTTCATATTCTTTATTTCTCTATTATGTATATTTGTACATAGCATGTTTTATCCAACAGAATTCAAGTAAGACGTATTCTATATTTTTAGAAGTTTCAAAATTAAAGTCATATGTACAGTAGATGTTTAGAGATCCAACCTGTTGACTCTGTTAGAAAAGCATTTTTGAGCCAGCTTTTTTGAAACACTGTACTTCGAGTATTTGAATTTCTTTGATACCATGACAACAGAAGGTGAGCAATCTAGTTTGCAAATTGCGGCTGATTTAGTATGCGGAGGGTGTATACATAGTGATTAACATCTTACTGATGTCATGATTTTGAAAGTGATGAAAATACAGATTTCAAACATTTCAAACATTTTCTCAAAACATTTTAGACTTACCCAAGTTTTATACAATTGGTTCAATTTGCTTAGTTAAAATTTACATGGTAATTACTTGCCTTCATTGAATTGATGTACCGATATTTATGCTTGTCGTTTGAGAATTCATGATTTGAGAGATATACAGATGATATTCATCTGATTTCAAAGTCCCCCAGACCTGTTTAGCTTGTGTGGATCGTGTCATCATGCGTTATTAATTAGGGCAAGTCACAGACACTTGCAGGCTTTGGACATAAATTATTCAGTTAGCTTAGAGATTATCACACTTTACTCCCTTGCCCTGCATTTTCTATCTCACTGAGCAAATGGGAAAAATCTGTATCAATGATTATCCAAAGTGTTCGATACCTCTCTTGAATATGCATAATTATTTAATTTCCTCATCCAATAGAATTGACAGGATAGTCTGTTTAGGAATGCCCTGCTGTGTATTGCTTAGATTGCATGTAACTCATTGTCAATGAGAAAATTAGTCAACTGATATTTCTGTTCCATGCAAGTTGAATACAAAATTCATGGTACAATCATTAATTTTTCTCCTCATTGGCCATTTTAGGTGATTAAGATGGCTCATTAACATTCCTCTTTCTCATTGGCCATTATTAGTTTATAGATAGGCCTCAGTAACATTCCTCTTTCTCATTGGCCATTATTAGTTTTACAGATGGGCCTCATTAACATTGCTCTTTCTCATTTGCCATTATTAGTTTATAGACAGGCCTCAGTAACATTCCTCTTTCTCATTGGCCACAATTAGTTTAACAGATGGGCCTCATTCGCATTCCTCTTTCTCATTGGCCATTATTAGTTTACAGATAGGCCTCATTAACATTGCTCTTTCTCATTGGCCACTATTAGTGTATAGATAGGCCTCAGTAATATTCCTCTTTCTCATTGGTCACTATTAGTTTTACAGATGGGCCTCATTAACATTCCTCTTTCTCATTGGCCACTTTTAGTTTATAGATAGGCCTCATTAACATTGCTCTTTCTCATTGGCCACTATTAGTGTATAGATAGGCCTCAGTAACATTCCTCTTTCTCATTGGCCACTATTAGTTTTACAGATGGGCCTCATTCGCATTCCTCTTTCTCATTGGCCATTATTAGTTTACAGATAGGCCTCATTCACATTCCTTTTCTCATTGGCCACTTTTAGTTTATAGATAGGCCTCATTAACATTGCTCTTTCTCATTGGCTATTATTAGTTTATAGATAGGCCTCAGTAACATTCCTCTTTCTCATTGGCCACTATTAGTGTATAGATAGGCCTCATTCGCATTCCTCTTTCTCATTGGCCACTATTAGTTTACAGATGGGCCTCATTCACATTCCTTTTCTCATTGGCCACTATTAGTGTATAGATAGGCCTCATTAACATTTCTCTTTCTCATTGGCCATTATTAGTTTTTAGATAGGCCTCATTAACATTTCTCTTTCTCATTGGCCATTATTAGTTTATAGATAGGCCTTACTAACATTCTTCTTTCTCATTGGCCATTATTAGTTTATAGATAGGCCTCGGTAACATTTCTCTTTCTCATTGGCCATTATTAGTTTATAGATAGGCCTCATTGACATTTCTCTTTCTCATTGGCCACTATTAGTTTTACAGATGGGCCTCATTAACATTGCTCTTTCTCATTGGCCATTATTAGTTTATAGATAGGCCTTATTAACATTCTTCTTTCTCATTGGCCTTTATTAGTTTATAGATAGGCCTTATTAACATTTCTCTTTCTGATTGGCGACTATTAGTTTATAGATAGGCCTCATTAATAAAGAGGGCTTATTAATATTCTTTGTTCCTAACTAGCCATTATTCGTTCACAAAAAGGGCAAATAAACATTTGAATCTGTTTCTTATTGACCAAATTGTTTTTATAAATGGGACTCAAAAACATCTATTTGGCCATTGTTAGTTTATAAGTGTGTCATTGTTGTTTCTTATCAGCAAAAAGTAGTCAAGCAATAATTCATACTTCTTTATGGCATTTGGGAGAGAAGTCTTGTAAATTTTTCATTCTGGTCTATCTGTGGTATTGTTTATACCAAGTTCAAAGGAAATACATTTAATGTGATAGGTGTTTATACGTGTAGTATGGGGCAACTATTAAAATTTTGTTTGAACTTTCATGATTATCAGGATCTTTGTATCACCATGGACACCTGTCAAGAGCATTGTGTTGTCGTTTGAGTCATGGCAACCAAGATAAGGACTACAGCGTGTCGCTACCACCAACGTATCAACTACATCACCCACAGCTGGGATGTGTTACAGCGTTTGACCCGCCCAGAGAAACCGAAAAAACCAAAGCGCTCAGTATCAATTGGTGTGTCAATGATCCCAAACCAGAGGTGACTGATGGTACCAAAGGGAAATGCTTAGAAAGGTAATATATTGACAAGTATTTGAAAGCACATAGTCTGAATGATATACCAAAGATGATGTATGAATATAAGTTTCACATGCACACTGAATGTGTATTGGATGTGCATGTATGCCATGTTTTACAGAAATTCAAATGCCATGCTCACATGTAAATGGAATTTTCATTTGCAATTAACCTTTCTCATCCAATACACATCCAGTGTGCGTGACTATTTAATGAATAAAAGTGGTGTACATGTAATTAGTCAGTCGGCTGCAGACACAATGGCTGCTCACAAGTTTACTATGTTCAAGAATAGTGTTTCAGTGGTAACATTGGTGAAAGCTGACAAAGGGTTTGTCAAACAGAGAGTTGTAAACACCCTCCTTTTTCAGAAGTGTGTCATAGGCTCTTCTCTCTGTTTGATATCTGTATGTTTGGCAAATAATCAGCATGCAGCTGTTTCTCACTGTCATTGTCCAAATGTACATTTTGTTTGCAGTATAAGATAATCACGGATGTCTTGAAAGAATAGTGTCTCCTGCCGGTTAGATGCAAATTCAGTAGATTTTTGATTGAATTCCAACTCACAACGTACGGCACCAAGTCACCAAGCAAAGACATCACAGTCAAAACTGTTCGGCCAAAACCCCACTCTTAGAAAAGAGTGGTTCAATTAGCGGGCTAACTTTTTACAATTATTCTTGCACTCACATACTCAGAAATATTCGTTTTTGTGTCTCATTACAGATCTGGTCAATCGAATGTATCAGTGGTGGCTAAGGCTCCACTCTATGCTGAGTTCCAGAATATTTGCAAGAGGTTGAACCGTGAAGATCTACTACAGGCAAACACCTATCACAGAGCCAAGAAGATGGCCAAGGAATACCAGCAAGCCAAGAGTTACATGATGGAGTATTTTGAAAAGAATGACTTTGGTAAATGGATGGAGAAACCCCCTGAAGAGGAGATGTTTTCAGTGTAGATATGGCAAAATAGTGCTTTGCCCAGTGTTGGCCTAGTAAACTATAGGCATTAGTGTGTGCTGGAATTCCAGTCAACGTACACTGATTATTCCACTAGTCAGTGTTTAGTTTAAAAAATACAAATATGATTTGTGGGATCATGAAAATATGAGTGTGTCTTGATAATTTCAATCAGATGTATTGAAATTGCTGGCTGCCAGAAATTCAGATTCGTTTATTGACTGGTATGTTACTTCAGCTTCATTGTCTTGTATCATAATTGTTACTGTTTGATCTTACAGTGCAAAAGTTGTGAGCAAAACCGCTTTATTGAAGCTGTGAGATTAGTAATGTCCTTGTAATTCCCATCATGCCTTGAGGTCAGCACTTCTTCCATACCTTTCTGTGGACAGACATTATATAAACTTACAACAGGTCTGTGGTATGTTATACAAGTCCTTAAACACCCTTGAATTTGTGCCAGAGATCAACCACGGAAACAAGTTAATCCCTTTTCATCAACACCAACTTGGTGCCGTCCTACATCTCATTAAGTTGTTCAGAATGACAAACTCAATGCAACCCTGTCTCTTGAATAGATTGACCTCTTGACCCTTGACACAAAGCACCTTGCCTGTGTGATATTTACAATATTTAGTGTGTTGAAAAAAACAGTGAAAGAGGAACAAAGCTAATTCCATATCCTATTGTAAAAAATCTCATTGATGTCAAAAAAACCATCATGCACCTGATGAAACACAGCTCCCTCATTGCCAGTCTGTCATTTTGATCAAGTTCACAGTTGATTCCTATCATCCTCCATGTCCCCATCAGTAGCCAATGTTGTTGCTATTGACAACAATGAAGTCATTCCAATACATGGAAAAACATTGAAATTTTTGTGGAAATCTAGCAGAATTTGATATATTTATCGTACATAGATGTAAAATGTATGTTTTGTGAAGATGTCAGAGTGTATTCTTAGTCTAGTGGTCTTCATATCTATTTTGTAGTCAGTGTATTTTTGTGTTGTCTTGTAACAAAATTGAAGTTAAAAAAAACCAAAAAAGATAAAAAGAAAACTGACCGGGTGCTTACAAAGTGTGTCAGTCTATACGTGACCTGAGTCCATTGGTTACGGCTTTAAACATTTGTTAAAAATGACAAGTTTAAGTAAGATAGTGGCGATACAGTTTTGTGGGTTAAAAATGTGTTTGATGCGTCATTGGTTGAAATCATGTGTTGTTCCACGGGTCTACCTTGGGTTCATGTAAAGCTAAAGATAGATACAAGATCTTTCATTTGTGAAGTGTCATTCTGTTCCATTTCACTCACATCAGTGTCATCATTTCATTATGTCACTGCACTCCTTTAAACCAATCATAATGAACAGATTTCATCATGTGATTCAACTTCAACCAATCATGACTGGCAATCTCCCACAATTGTGATTGGCTGCACCTGTGGAATTTCCGGGCAAAATGTTCATTCGCTTGTCAGTGAGGGTCCAAGCTTTTATACAGTGAACACATTAGGTATGTGGATATTTGTTACTGTCCTCTTCTAAAAAGTGAAAAAGTGTTTCTGATATTGTGTATTGTAGTGTTTATGCAACCAAGAAAAAGTGGTGATTGGTTTTTAGGTTTTGCAGAATTACTCAGTGAATTTTGTTAACGTTTTTAGCTTGTATAATATACAGTTTTTAGCTTGTATAATATACAGTTTTATTTGGCAATCATGTTGAGTGAAATATAATGTATTTACTCACAGATTTATCCTTATTTACTGCCATTTCCTGTTAGGTTGCAAAGCAATAAAAAGTTTTTTATAAATGTACACTAAGAGAGATCTTGTTCGCTTCAAAAGTTACTGTTCATATAAACTGCTTCAATACACATGTCATGTTTTGGTACAGTATAGTTCTCATGTCAACAATATTGCAACCAAGATATGAATAACTGGATATGTTGATCAGTACTGTTCCCTATGCTGATGGTCACATCTGATGATCTGTGTTCCACTTTGAGAAAATCCATGTAGTTAGACCGTTTTGAAGCAAAAGTGTGTCACATTCATACTGCCTTGCTTGCAGTATTTTCCTGATCTATCCCCCCTGATTTGGGCAGATACCAAGACTGCCTACACACAATGAAAAGCAATATCAAAGCCTCCATCGTGTGTCCTTGAACTTTAAACTTGATTCAACTTGATTTGCAATGTTGATCACTAGGAGGAAGGGGTAGGGCGCCATTGTAAACTTACAGCACACTTTGCAGTCCATATCTTAGAGTTGAGCACTATTTCTGTACAGCAAGGTGATGTATCAATGTTTATTGTTCCCGGTTCAGGTCTTGTTTACCTTGTATGGTTTATCATACAATATAGTCTGCCGTGTCCAAGACCTTAGCACTCACACTGACTTTCAACTTCCAAGCAAAACTGGTAACTGGTCAAAAAAATGGATTCCAATGGAACAGCACTCATACCCATACTGTGTGCAGTCTGTTATATATGCCCAGTCTTTCACTCTTCTGGTGTGTGATATGTATTGGTAATTTATGTTTTGATGGTATTGCAACAATTCCAGCAACAGCATTGAAACATCTTGTCACTGCATTTTGTAATTTGTACTTTATTAAAGCTCACTTGGTTGGTATTAAAGCACATTTCTGTGAAAAGAATTTACAGAGTATAATGTCTATTAGACCAGTTACATACTTATTCATACCCTTTTCATGGAAGTTTTTATGTCCAATTAACATGAAAGGTTTGTTTATTTTTGCCTAAGTGAGATGAGCGAGGAATAGTAAAAAAACAAATACTGAGATAGAAAGATGCTATTGAAAACACAATCTGATTAAAATCAGATGTAGAGTACGGCGTCGTCTATACTTATGTGGTATTCTCTTGCTGTCACCTCTCACAAGAGAATACCGCGTAAGTGTAGACGTCGCCGTATTCTACATCTGATGTTAATCAGATTGTGGTAAACACTGTGTATCTGCATCTCTACGTGTTTGTTTAGTGAAGTATTAATAATGAAACCTTCAAAGTAGTCTTCACTGTCTGAGGAGTTTTGTAATATTTGTAGCTTTTATTTATTTGATGAAACTTTTTTGAAAAGTTGACGTCCTGAAGAACATGGAACTCAATCTTTATTGCGTAAACAATGACTGTTTTTTTGAGGGGTCCTCCATAGCTTTATGAAGCAACTTGATCCCCTAGAATTTGGAATTATTTGTAAACTTGTACAGTGTGGTGATGAGCATTATTAAAACACGCACAGTCAATACAAAAGTTAGAGAGTGCAAATTGTTCACTAAGGGGTCCTTCCTAGCTTTGTGAAGCAACTTGACCCCCTAGTATTTTGGTGATTCATAAAATTGTGCTATGAGGTCCTAGTATTCTCCAGTTTTGAAATGAACATGCTCAGTCAACAGAACAGTTATTAGAAATGCAAATGGATTGTCAAACAAAGAATGATGCATTTAATTTGTCACTGGCTATGTGAACTATTACAATGCCTGCAACTCAAGCACTGGAAACTGTTGATAAGAACTCCAAAAGAAATTGTCCAACGACAACAAAGATAGCAAGAACTGATAGGCATCTAGTTTCATTTTAAATGACCCTTTAAACACACTGAAATATCAGTTGCGGGATAAAAGCACGTTTCAGGGATAGGAATATCAATGACTTGCTCAATGTACTCATGTTATTGAAGTAGGACGCCCCCTGTGTGCGTTTTGATACGAAGCAACTCATCAGTTCTACAATCCTTCCAAATGTAACTAGATGCCGTCTTGTCTCTTGCCATCTTTTCTATCTATGGCCACTTTTGTTGTAATTCACAGTGCTTGAGCTGCATGTGTTGTATTCAGCTGTTGGCTTTTCTACATAGATATTCATACTTTTTCTTAAACTTTCATTTCTTATATCTTTGCAGCCTGTTAAGGGGCAAATCTCCCTGTGATTTTATAGGTCATCAGAGGGGTCAAGGTCAAAAAGGTTCATGATGTATTGTATCCTGGGATACATGTTGGATTGACTGCCATGTATATTAACGTAAGGCATGACATTTGGTTTACAAGTTCTCTGTTGAATTTTTATTAGCTCTTTTGAAATCATGGTTTGAAAATCATTGCGACCTCAATCATGTTTTCTTGTATAAATTGTTTTACAATACAATGTTAAGATGGAAAGAAAGAAAGATGAGTCTGTGACGTTTGTCTTTTTTTGCAAATGAGATGGATTTGGTTTCTCCTGTATAGACAATGATGTAGTTTTTCATCTATATGCTCATTGGAAAGCAATTTATACAAGGTACAGTAGCATTGGTCCATTTGTACTGTTGAAGAAAGTTAAACGTTTATTTTATTGTTGGTTTTATACTGAAATTTTTAATGACTGAAATGTACATGAAAGCTGCCATGTAATATATTTTGCTATGCAATTACACTGATAGCTGTATGAGATACAAGATATTTAAATCTATAGTAGCAAGATAATGGGTGATGGGTTGCTGGGCTCAAAAAAGTCATTAGTGTTCAGGTACCAGGTATTCAATGTCAGAATCAAAGTCACTATAAATAATGGCCCTAGGACAATCACCCCCCTTGGATATTTATCCATCACACACTATACCGTGATTATATCCTCAACAGATTGGTGAGAAATATCCAGGGGGTGACTATCCTACTTCTAAATATATTTAACTTAGCAACTTACCCTAACCCTACATCATGTCCAGCCAAAACAGGTGAATTATGAAATGTCTGGGTAAGGAGATAACTGGTTGTGTGGAGCTAACTGTCCTTGTACCAAATATCTGCAACTTTAGAACTTCTTGTTCTAAATAACAAGATTGTACTGTCTGACTTCGCTCTATCAAAACCTGAGAGCTGTCACCTGCCTTGAAAATAGTGTACTCCACCCATATCTGTCAATCTGTCTCAGTATTAGTAACCCATCAACATTGCACAGTAGCAAAGCTCATCTAGCTGTTAATCTATCTCTTTCCTGAGCCACATGAAGCTCAAACTCCCTGCTTGTTTTAGGGAAACCATGTTATTGATGTTGTTGTCTGTTATTTTGTCAATAAAACTAAATGAAAAATGTTGCTATACCTGTACAGTTTTGTTTATGATGATATGTACAGACAGACACAAACATGTAATATACCTGGCTTCTGGTTGGTTTGAAATTCTTGCTTCCTATCCTACAACATACTGGTAGTGGTAGCATTCTGGTTGTAAGTTGCCCCATGTTCTTTTGCAGTGCTCTTACACACACTAACAATATTCAACACACCCAATACATAATGCCATACCTCATGAGGCTGTAAGTCCTGAGATACTCAGCAAAGATGGAAAGTGAGAATATTTGGAAAGATTGTGTTTTCTTTTAGTAAAACAAAAAGTTTCAGAGGTCTGGAGTCATGTTATTAAGCATCTTTTAATTAAAAAAAATTGTTGCCAAGATGCCGAAAATGATTATTTGATATTAGAATTTCTCACATGAACAGGAAAAAATTGCCAGTTTAAGTGAATTTGTTTATTGAATGGCCCTCACGTCAGTACAGCCAGGTTTTACAAAGGTACCGGTAGTATGGCTGATGTTTTTGCATATTAATTGACAGCTACTTTTATTCTTTAAGAAAGGCTTAGATAAGCAATACTGTTACTTTAAAATGTTTTAATTTGTTGGGAGTTGGTTTGGTTGGCTAATGCATGCAGTGCCTTCTGTTTTAAATAGACACAGAGCAAAATAACTCTTTTCTTGGCTCCCTGATCTGTTAACCTCTTTGAGATGCCATTTACAATCATAAATTCTTTTAAAAATCTCCAGTTTGGCATTCTTTATATCATTTTACACAAGCAAGGCGTCTGCATGCAACTATCACTAAAACCTTTTCCACTGCACTGACTTTTGCATGCTTTTGCCATTTTGAGCTTGCAATTTAAAGGATGCTATACTGTAGTCAAGGATATGTTATGTTACATTGGTTTGTTTGTTTAAGTCTATTTTTCCTCACTGAAAGTGTTCGATAATTGTACTCTTTGGTGAAGGTAACATCACCAATGTTTTCAATAAAGTAACATACTCACTATCGTTGTGCAAACATCATCCAGTCTACTCTCACTTTTCATGTGGTGTGTTTGTACCTATTACCAGTGCTATAATGGGGACCCATCCACTAGTGTAGAAGGTTAATACCAGAGCAGAAGGCATTTTGGATAATATTTTTCAATTTTATGATTTTTTTTTCCATTATTAAAAAGGACGCAAAACAACCATAAAAGAAAGTGAATGAAAATGGTGACAGGAAATACAACATAAAAAAAGAGGGTAGTGGTCAATTTAGCTCTATGGCTAAACCATATATCATCTAAAAGAACTACGAAAATCAAACATGCCATACAGATCACATACGAGTCGAACACCCATGGTGCAATTATTATTTTGTTAGCGTTTTCAGCCTTCCACTTTTTCCACATAGTAAATTTTGTATAAGTTTAAGTAATCTATTCAAATTGAAAAACTCTTGCTCAAACTTTCCGTTAAAGGAAACTTCAAATTATTCTCTTCCAAAATAAAAAATGAAAATCAGGAGTCACAGTGTAAAATTTGGTGCTAGAGAAACAAACTACCCAATATTTATCAACTCTTGAAATTCAAAATGGTCCCTGTTGATGTACTATCCTACAAGTTCTTTGTTCCAAATTACCGAGGGAAAGGCTATGCTCCCAGCAAATTCATCTGACTCTGCATGAATTCATAGAAGTATTGCGTTCACAGAATGGTGTGCAATGAAGCGACCAACTGGTTTTGTTAACAAGTAGTCATAATAAGACAAATTTCTCAGAAGATCGCAAAAATTGGCTATCTGTGTCTTCCTAGCAGCTAAAAATGGTAAAAAGTTCAAAGTGATAAATATGACGTACTGTACCTTCACAAATGGCGAGAAAGTTGACAGTATTTACTTTGGACAGCGCCCTCTCTGATAGATTGATAGTGTTTTTTTGTTTTGAACACTGCCCTTCAACACCTACTGTAAAATTAGCTTGTTCTATGGCTTCTTAAAATGTTTCCATGCTCCTGAGGCATGACTTGTCATAAATCATACAGGGAATTCTAAAATATATGGCACTGCCTAAGTAAATTGACATGCTATTTTTGCTCTTTCTGGTATATCCACTGATCAATATTCTTAAAGTCGCACTTGATTTCCATGCCATCACAGCTGAGTTTTGTGTGACATTTTGTTTTTATTGTTCTAGAAAACAAACACAGTCTTTTTCTGCTCCTAAAATATTGAATGACAAAGTTTTAGCTTTGCTTACAGGATATTGAGTGAACTATGTGCAGTATTATTGTTGACACAGGAATTCTAATCTAGACTAAAATTCCATTGTTAAACAACCACATTGGGTCTCTCACACATAAAGGCTATGTTGACAAGTTTATTTGAACACTAGGTGATTTTGTGAGTCCATCAAGAAACTGTATACACAAACAAATGGGAAACAGATTTGGAAATAAAACATAAGGCACAGCTACTGGAGCTTTTACACAGCACTGCTATTCGCACATCACCTTCTTCAGCAAATCATAAAAACGCTATGGAGACCAATTTGAGAAACTGTAAACCTTTCTGTGTAAAAAGTTTACTTTATTATGTCCTTGAGTTCATACACTGTGATTTGAAGGAGAAAACAAAACCGACCATGAACTAACATAAATAACATGGAAGTGAAGCATACTCTGGTCTCACACAGAGACCAACTGAAAGATTTGTAAATTTTTAGAAAGGTGAGTACAATAGGTACATGAATTGAATTTGAAATCATAAGAAAGTATTGCACACAGTGATTGACAAATTTAGAAAGAAGACAACATTGGCATTGTCTGTGTCTGTGATTGGGAGCGTGTGAACACACAAATATGAGGACTATGATGGTAATAATGATATTGATAATATAACAATATTAAATAAAATACGATGGAATTTTCAAATCACACCATGAAATAAAATAGTAAACAAAAATAAACACCCTAAATTTTATTGGTACACAGAAGATTTGAGTCTGAGTAAACACTCTATGCAAAGTCCCCATATCCTTACACAAGTTTCATACTTACTTAACAGACAAAGGTTTTACACTTAACTAATGAGTTAACTGTGTGATGTGATACATTATAGTCCATATTTACATGCAGGAAATGTTTGCTTTGTAGTCAGACTGATGACTGCTTTACATTTGAATACTGACCACCAATATTTGGTATATTACTCTAGTAAGTAAAATTCTATGAAACCATTTTGACTGATATTTTGCATAATAATCTCATTGACAGTGTGTGCTTACAAGATTTCTCAAGATATGAACATTGATAGCAAGTTTACAAACAATGATAAAATCTCTGATCTGCCATCTCACACCTCAAAGGCGGAGCCTCCCTTTAAAAGGACACCAAGGTATGGCGGCGTTTATTGTGTAAGTGGACACCAAACAGGCAACACGCGGGCACTCGATCGCTCCAGAAAAAGCCACTTTTTAGTTTTCCCCGGCCGCACAGGCAAAAACACAGACTGCCAAGCGGTCAGCGCGAAGTTGCTGCCGATCGAACTCTGTGGTTATATTCAAAGTCTAACGCGACTGGAAGACAATTTTTGATGAAATTCGAGTGTCTGTGGTGAGGAATCAATGACCATTGGCGATTTGAACCGATCATCAATCAAAAGCTTGCATAAACTCTGTTTGCAGGATTAGCAAAGTGTGACAAAAGGTTGAGATCAGTTTGTGTAATCAATGTTATAGAAATCAAACTTCGTACTGGCCAAGCGTTTGACTGGGAGGAGAACTCCTATAAATGCGAGAACCTGGGATTGAAAAGTGCAGCTTTAAGGACACTCTGTGCAAATTTGTAAAATATTTGATATGATATTTTCACAGACAATTGCTTAATTGATGTAAATACCTAGGCATTAGTAAATTGCAAAATGCTTCACAGTGAAATCAGCTTTTGACTACTGTCATCATGCAGGTACACAAAATTATGAACATTTTCTAAAATTTTACAAATAACCCTTTCTGCAAATCACCCCAAACCTACCAAACGCTAGATGTCTAGAACCATTCCGTACCATGCCTTGTCAAACAGCATGATATTTGACCCTGGGCTAGCTCTATAACTCAAGATAAAAACAAATTTGTTTCAGAACAGTGGACCCTTGATAAACATAAAACAGACACAAAGACACGGCATTGACATTGGACTATGTGATGTTTCCAGCACAAGGCATTCATTGGCTTTTTGAAAACCTTAACAGACATGAAATACACATCTTTTGTGACACAAAACGTGCAAAAACTTTACATTAAAAAAAGATTGATGTGTGAAACACAAATGAGATATATATGTACCGGTAATATACTTAAGAGGTAATACATGAAAACGAGGCAATCATTTCGTCAGATTTAATCAAGTTTGAATGACAAGATTCTGTGGTGTACTTTTGGTGAACACTTCCACATAAGGCCATCAATAACACAGGACTTGATCAGCCAATGGATTTTAACATCACATGACATGGGCTTTGATACAACTTACAGTCTATTGACTTAAATCAAAACCAATGGCATTTCTCCTAGTTTGATTACTTTCACCGACAGCGATACAGTAACTAACCAAGGCAATTTTTTTCGAATAATATAATTTACGTTCAGTCATGGGAAGGACTAAGTGCCCCTGGCTGCCAATGCCATGAAATCCCACTGTCTTGTGTGGAAGATGGTGATGTATAAACAGTTACTGATTCTGTCCATTTTCAAAAGCAGGTGACATGGCTCTGGCCATGGAATAAAACTCATTTACCGGCCATCTTTTAAAAGTCCTCTGCAATCTGACGATGGTAAATAATAGCGAGATATCAAATGTAAATGGCAATGACTTGAAAACAAATGCCCAAAAAAGGAAGAGATGTATGGTTATTGATTCTGAAACTTCTATAAACTTGTTTTGACTGGCAAGCTTAAATGTTAATGTGAATAAAATAATATGTTTGTGCTATTAAAATACCACAAATGTTTAAGTTAAATCTGTTCAAATTTTAAAGAAAGCTTTCATGGTAAATGACATTTGGCATTTGAGAGTCAACAATTTGTACATTTTGTGTTAGCAACTAAGTTACCCGATATAACATTTTGGTGTTCTGATTTGAGATTGCTGATATTTTCAAATATAATAATTAGACATGATCTCCAGCTCAAAATGGCATTGATTTAGTGTGGCTACGAACACTTTTTCTGATGTAGAGGTATCAAACTACCTCACAATGGAGTCTTTTCTCTCTGAGATTAGGAACAACTTCCCTCATCACTGGCTGTTGAAGGCATTGTATAAATGCTTCAGAAAGCAAAGACCCTTCAGTACAGCATTTATGGTGATCAAGTAAAACTTGACCTTCCACTTTTCAGTTATTAAAAAAATGAATAACGTAATCTTGCTCTGTAGTTGTTAGAATTACATTAAAATGTACCCTTAATGGTAGTATTCTGACTGTCAAGAAGATAACCATATGTGTAGGTCAACTTGATAAACATTCACACGTTGGGAGTGAAAAAAACCTGTAAAGCTGCTGTTGCTCAGTATGTAAACAGTGGATTAGTGAAATGTTTGAAGTGTTCTGGAAAACAAATGCGGGATCAAAAATCAAAATATCTCAAAAGAGAATGAAATACATTGCATTACACGCACTGCCTATTGGCAATCAAATACTGTACATTGTACATAACTGGCATAAGGTTTACAATGTTAATCCGAATGTTCATTCAAGTTTTTTAGGATGTCATTGGACTTGCTGGTATTCTGCTGAGAAAATCATATTCATCACATAATGTAAATGCTTAATTCCTAAAGCCCAATCTTTATAATTATTTATCCAACTCTTTGATTCAACAGAGAAGTCTGTCTACTATAATTATGTCATCTTATACATGTATATACAGAAAACATTTGTCCTTCTGGTAAATTAATAGAAGGGTATCAAATATATTTTGTAGTTGTGTAACCCTGACCGTACCAATACTTAAAAAAACACCGTATAAGTCATTGTTTAATGAAGATATTGCAGAAAACAAAGATGTCCTCAAAACATTGACTGACATGCCTTGTTGATTTTGGTTCCGAAGGTGTTTATTCTAAAATTAGCTTTCTGAAAGAGTTTTCGCAATATATTGACAATGCAAGGGTTTTGCACTAATTTTAATTCTGTCAAATGCCCTGATCTGTGTGTGGTCTTTGATTCCTTTCATAATACAACAGCTGCACAGACTGGTAGCATATTTTCAAACTGAGCCTATTATGGACAATAAGAGGTATTCTAAACAGTAGTCAGCATTCCCATTGCAAAGAGGACAAAATTATGTTTTGACAGTCACTTGAGACTTCTGTTCAGAAAAAGCTGATTTTTTCCACACTTATTTCACTATTTTCAGAGAAACTTCCCAAAAATTTACATTATGGCTATCATGAAACTCACTCTGCTTTAAAACAACTTTCTTTGTTAAGGGTCTATGTATACACTGATTTCAGACAAGATGCTGTTTCTACATGTTTGAGATGCATGTACAAGGACTGTGAATGAGGCTAAATGAGTTTGGTGTGGAAAGTAAATTACAATATGTAGAAGCCAAAAAGACTTCAAATTTACTCAAAATAGGTTTTCAAAAGAACTAGGAACATGTGATTAAGTGTAATAAATAATTTTGTGCAAAATTATGAATGAGGAACGACAGAGAACGGGCACTCAAGTACCGCTATATCAAAAGAAGAGACTCGTAAATATGTAAATTATATCATACCGGTAATTTGACTTTCAGTTCACTTTCCTAATATATATTAACATATTAAACTTTCATAAAAACATCTCATAATCAAATTAACATACTGTGAACCTGGCTTTCTTGTCAAATTTCTAGAGTAAATGATGCAAAGATAAGCGGATGCAATGAATATCTTCAGATTCTATAGGACGATTGAGTCCTATGCATTTGAGCCCTTGCAATCTACCTGATGCCCCGTCTTCACACGGACAAAATATGAACATTATAAAAATTATACGAAAAAATACTGGACATATGAAAAATATAAATGCCCTGGATTCTGAACACTAAAATGTACAACTTCCATTATGAAACTCAGTTTCTTCGTACAAACAGTAAAAATATAGGCATATTGTGAACAAAATGACGGCATACATATTCATATAAAAATAGGTTGTCATTCAATCGGTAAATTTTCATGAAAAAAAATTTGATGAGTTGAAAGAGTTTATCAACCTTTCACAAATATACTAAAATTGCCGATAAAAAAATGAGATGGATCAAAAAGCATCGTGGAGCTGAGTTGACTTTTAAATGTATCTGTACAACAGCTGATAAGACTCTGGAATATGTGGTTAAAGTATCATGGATAGCATTGTGTTACAGTGCGTGTCACCTAGGTACCGCAACTCAGCGTATGAGACGAACAAATTTCACGTACAAAACACACGATTAGCTTGGGTATTACAACACATTTCAAAGCCACCGACTCATCCGTTAATTACAGTAAACCAGCATTGGGCAGTCGCTGTCTGGACTGAGAGATAAACAGTTGACTAGACTTGATCTACAATGCAACTGGTCTTTTTTATAATTTCAGCTAAGAGTTCAGGAGGTGAAGGTATTCTCAACAGAAACTAACTAAAAAGCCACACATTGTAGATCAAGTGTATCTCTCAGTCTAGACAGAGCGGCTGCCCCATGCTGGTTTACTGTAATTAATCAATGAGTCGGTGACTTTCAAATGTGTCGTGATACCCAAGCTAATTGTGTGTTTTGTACGTAGATAGTGTCCGTCTCATACGCTGAGTTGCGGTACCTAGGTGAAACGCATTGTATTTTGAAATGTTATGAATTTCTTCATATACATGATTGTGTAGTAAACAAAACTGCAGTCTGTCATTTGATCATGCGCAACACAAATACAAAAATGTTGGTAAGTACGGCAATATCAAACAGTATTCTGATGTTTTTGTCCAGTGATTGACTTTTATTATCTACATTTTTGAAAATTTATTGACTTTGGTATGGCTGTGATATCCTGTTAGCATACATTTTGTAGTTGCTTGACTTAATTTTGTGGCTACCAGAAATATGATCATACACTTGATCAAATACAAATATATTATTAAAATTCAAGGTGTAGATGGTAAAACAGATTGTACTAAATACACATATGCCTTGTCATATCCCTTTGTAAGATACAAAAAAAACATTTAAAGTTGGGTCAGTTACTGTAAATGTTGGTATTTACTCAAAGTAAAAATTGTAATGAAAAATGTGAGCTGTACAAAACATGAGTGAAAATTGATTACTGGTAAACTGTGAATGGTAATAAAGTAGTGTTTTTGTTCTATTTTAAACAAATTCATTAAAGGGAAACAGTCATTGGAACTACGCTCGTGCAAGTTTCTTTTTTTATAGAACAATGTATTTTGTGCACGATATCTAGATGCACCTCATCATCATAGCTCCAACATTTAAATTATAGGATGTAGATTTTGACAGACATGTTTTAACTTTCATCAATCACCATCGTACCTTGAATTCAGTGTTTGTATGGATCCCATACGACCTTTGAGCACAGTTCCCACGACTGTATCCCTTCAAGATACACATGTGCAATACGCATTCCTGAGCTTTTCAATTTGAACTTACACATGCATGATTCTGTCATATTGGCACATCTATCAGCTTGTCTGATCATTTGTCTCCAGTCAACCAATGCACTGTCTGATGGTGAGTATATTTGCCTTCATTCATACAGAACATGGCATGCAATTACTAACTGTCACATCTGGGGGAAGTGGCAACTGGCATTTTTGGCAAAATCAGCTCTTCCGATAAAAATTACCGTCAGAGATTCTGAGAATCAGAAGAATTCAGAAATACAAATATTTTTTAGATCATAATCAATTATTTACAGTATGTATTTTCATATCTATATGAAATGATGGCTACTTTTTCAACATAAAGTTATACTATCACTTTTTAAGAAATACAGAAATTTGCAGGTATACGCTTTTCCATCTCCATATCAAGTTGAATGTGATCCTCAGCAAGTACTTATATTGTGTGCTTGTCACAGAAATCCCTGAATCTTTGAGAATATTTTTTAGGAGAAACTGTAGAAAAAGAAGTACAGGGGAATCTGAATACTTTGTACACATGTTCTAATTTCTTCTTTGCTTTGTATTGAGTAAAAATATCAATTATTCCAACAAAATATCGCTCACTTTCCCCGTCAATGACATGCAAGGCATTGGGAATGAGAGGTAACAGCCTTTGGTTTTTGTTTTTCACTTCATCAAAATCTATTTTGCTTAAACCTGAGTCGTTGTTGGTGCTTTCTCTGTTGGGTGCAGCTGCATTTTGTGGTGTGCCTGGGATCATTCCGGGCAGGACTGTGTATTTGAGTTCGTCTCCCTGAGTTTGAGTTTTCTTGTCTCCACTGCCCTCTGAATTGCCTGTCTGTTTGCCAGATTGATTGTTCAATCCATCAGCTCCATGTGGAGCACTCCCAATTGCTTCCACTCCATCCTCAACATCAACATGTTCACCATGTTGTGATCCACCGGCTGACCTTTGACCTTGCGCAGAATTTGTCAGACTTTTCTTCCTGCGTAGTTGGCAGGCTTCACAGAAAACCTGAGAGACAGCTGTCTGAAATTTCTTCAGTGGTACAGACCTTGAAAAAACATAGATGAATAAATAATTTAAGACAGAATATAGCCCAGGCTAAGCTTTTCAAATTCTCAGAATTATATAATTCTTTGCTGGTCTTCAGCAAATATGGACTCAGTCTGCAAATGGTACAGCAAGTGGAGTGTTCATTGTCTTGTTTGGGTGAAAACTGAATATTTTATTTTCTTCCCAGCATGCATTGAGTTAAAACAGAGTGTGGCTGCAATCTGTGCTTGTAATTGAAAAGATTTTTAGAGCAACGCTTGCTTTCAGAGAGACAGTAGCTGTCACTTTTGATGATGATTTTTACTAGTTTTGTTTTAAAGTATTGACTTAAAGTTTCTTGTTCTACTTTTCAAAGCGTGTACATGTATAGACTGCTTAATTATTGTTTTCGGTCTGGGCTGGACTAATGGTACACATTTCAAGTATACACGCTGTCTTGACCACCTGAATGGTAGGTGCTTTAATTTGCCTTGGGGAGTAGAACAAGAATTTGCAGTTGACATACAAAATAAAAATAGTGAAAAAATCATCAGAAGTGATAGGAACTGTCCCCGTAATCATGATAATGAAAGAGAATACAATGACAGTTTCTCAGTCAACAGATACTGGCAAAATTGCTATTATTTCTCAAAGTTTATATCATCTGGTGTGAATACTGCCTGACAATCCATCACATCTTTTTCACAATCATTGGATGACAAAATGCCTGAAACCACGTGCATGTTTTGCGGCAAAACACTTACTTTGTGACTCTGATGACGACATCTGCAAACTTATCTTCCTGGCAGCGCTCATCAGAATGTATGATGTGTCTCCCTAGCAACAGACTGTAGTCCATAACACCGATGTCTTCCAGAAAAATGGTGTCATGGTGCACTTGATCAACAAACCACTGCCTTTGTGTACCTGAAAACCGACAAAATATTACCCAGTCATGAGCAACCAAATTTATGTGAAAAATGTGAAAATGAGTGACACACTACCATGCTCAGGTAGATGTGAGTGATAATGTTGCTATTGATATAGTCTACTATGTGGCCAGCTTGTCTGATATATTTGTGTTCACTGGGCCAATGTGACAGTTTTCAGATATGCAGGGTAAACATCAAGTACTTTACGAGGTTTGCACAGTCATGTATATCAAACAAAGAATATGTGAGGAGACACTAAAAGTAAAACATTGAGTTTGTAACACAAGAAAAACACCCTGACACTTTCATGGGATAAAGTATGTCTTACCAAGGTTTATTCTCTTGTTCTTAAAGTTATTATCTTTGAGAATTGCTATGATCTGACTTCCGTCTGGTTCAGGCTCTGTGTACCTTGCAGCATGGCATCCCTTCAGATCATACCTGTTGAGATGTTTTGAACACATAAGTCATCAATCTGTGAACTTTTTTATGTAAAGTAGGTAAAATGGTAACTTGGTAACAAAGTACCTACTAGGTATTTCAATCATACTGTATGACTCAAAAAGTATCATATACATAGACACTGTGTGTGATGCAATAGGGCTGAGAAAATCCACAGTGTTACTAGTCTGTTCTGCTTTGGAGCTGTAAATTGGTTCTAGGACAGTCACCCCCTGGATAACAACCCACCATATACTTACACTCAGTGTGACAGTTTTCGGACAGGGTAGTGAATTTCGCCCAAAGCCGTTTCATAAATGACAAGCACTACGAAATCTTATTATCATACCTTTTGAAACTTTATTGTGTTTATCCTCAAACTGTTAACACCAGGGTTCATACACTTCAAGTAAATCAAAATTCCAGGACTTTCCAGGACTTTTTTTGCCATTTTCCAGGAGTATTTGTGGTTGAAAAATGCCATTTTCCAGGAGTGTTTGCACGATAACGCTTGCAATTTTAATAAGAATCATACACTAACTGTTTCTAATGTTTTCATTGTCCACAAAACTTCAGCCCATAAGACATCATTTTGCTGACAAATGCAGTCAATGACGAGTTGACAGGTTTTGACGGTGACGATATCTTGAATGACATCGCTGACGACTGAGACAGTTGCGAGTTGCGAGTGTGGTGTCAGGGAAGATATACTCAGGGAAGGCTTAGAATTAGTTGATGACTTTACATTTGATGAAGATCGGGCAAAGAAATCATTAAATTTTTATTTACTTGCTCCTGTTTTTTTCCTACCAGAGCTCGATATTTTGCTCCTCTAGCTATAGCATGGCTTTTCATAGCCAAGCGTACGATGCTGCGTGTTCCCTGCATTATAAAGCCTCCCACTACAGCCCTGCTAAGGTCCATAGACATGCGGTCCCAATTTGGACTGCACACGAAAAACTACTTTTCTAACTACTTTCGGCCAAAATCAACTCGATTCCAATCTATGCCTACCCGAATCACTCAACCGCTCACAGTCGGCAAAAAAGAACTGTTCGCATGACGTCCAAGACCATTAGTTTGCTGGTGATGCACGGTGAAGGGCACAAAGGCCGGCAATATCTCGCATGAATGTACCGAATGGCGAGCCACGGGAACATGGAGCATCAAACACAGTGCTAGGCTTTTCGATACATCGAAAGTCTTTTCACAAAGTTTGCATCTTGCCGCGAATTTATCTTGCGCCCGCTCAAGCTATCCTATGTAGTCGGGCTGTTTCAACCAATGATCGCTGAATAAACACTTTGCTGGAGGGAGGCATTTCTGTGACTGATGACCCGAACAATCTTTAAATTTCAACACGGTCCCTCCACAACCTACTCATGCATACTTCGATGTCACTGTAAATACGTGCAAAACCGTAAATGGAATACACAACATGGTCTCGCCCACGCTAGTACAAGGGTACCCCTTTACGACATTATAAGAAACACTACTACGCTTTCCAAATTTTGTCTCGGGAGGGCTCCCCACCTGTCGCAAAAAATCTTTTCGCATTTTTGTAATTTTGATGTTCGACAATTATACTGTTTGACGTTCGCCCTTACGATCAGGCCATTCTCGACTGTGTGCGATCGTAACTAACGATTTTCCAGGAGTTTTCCAGGAGTAAATTTTGATTTTCCAGGAGTTTCCAGGAGTTTCCAGGAGTGGTTTTAAATTCCAGGACTTTCCAGGACTTTCCAGGAGCG
>LD345846.1:416863-439986 GCA_001465055.1 Ptychodera flava
GGGGGGTCACTCAAAAAATTGAAAGCGACAAAGGCGTTCAGGGGTTGCTCAAAATGTGGAGGGGGGCTACTCAATTTGATATATATGTAGGCTATACCGAATATAGTGACTATCATTACTATAAAATGAGTAATTTTCAGTATTTCCTGATAAAAATTTGTATACTTACTTACCTGATCAAGCATGAGGAACATCGACTGTCCATTCCATAGGATACTGATTATATGTGAAATGAAATGATACAAAACAGTGGATTGCCTCAATCTATCTTTTACTGCAAGAAAATGATTTGTGGTAGTTCAAAAATTCCTGAGATTTCTTGTATCGTCAACAAAATGTAAATTTAATCTCTGCATTATTTTTTTGTTTTCTCTGTCTTGTTTGTTTTCTCTGTCCTCTTTGACACAAGTTTTGGCAATCTCTTGATATTGCAGAACAAAGTTTGACACCCTACTTTAATAAAATGCATGAAATGAATTCTATGTACACAAATAATTATTTGATAAAGTATATTTTACTCTTATAAATGTTAAATATAAAGAAAATAAATACTTTAACAATATATCAACTTCATGAAACCAGACAAAAAACTGCAAGTAGGTGCCACTACCAGCAATACTAATCATGAAACAGAAGATAGTGATGATGATGATGTCATGCAGTTGTTTTAAACAGTTGTGACCAGAGTTTGAAGGAGAGCTGAGTCATGAAATGGAGAAATGCTCTTTAGCAGATACCGTTATTAGTGCACAGGATCTAGTCAACAAAACTGAAGTGTCGTGAATCTATCCTTTATTATCACAGACACATATATTTTAATTTACCGTTTAATTCAACGAACCATACCGTATGATACCCATCAAAGTTAAACAATACTATATGGTTGGATACTGGTTATAGGATGAGCTTTTCTATATTTTTTGTGACTTTGAATTTCATTTTGTTGGTTTCACCTTTTTCAACCGTCATGGGGCAACTGATGATAATCCCTTTACTATTGCTGTATTTTGTAACTTTTACAAATTCATGTACAGCCTATTAGGCCTAGGCCTAATATTTAACTTTTCTATGCCGGGGGGTCAGTCAAAATTTCTTTGTAAGAAAGAGGGGTTACTCAAATTCATCACGGTTGGATGGGGGGGGGGGGGTATCGAAGTGTCGAAGTTTCTATTGTAATTCATCCATCCCCCAGGCCTTAAATAATGACGGCTCCCTAATATGGCTTTGCCTGGTACTCTTGAGCACAGGCACTTGACCCGTTGCTTCGCGATCGGCACAGATTCACAAAAGTCTACTGTGAATCAGTAAGTACCGATCGCGAAGCGACGGTTCAAGTGCCTGTGACACGATCGCCTGTGCACCAGATATGAAGGAAAAAAACAATGCCATACACAGCAGGTTACTTAAGTTTGTACTTAAAACTTTAAGCGCCCTCAGGATGCCCTATTTTATAACATCGTGAATTTTTGGCGTTCCCAGGTACATCATTTTCATAATATCTTTCGATGTCTACTCGGCCTTCAGATGCCTTATTTTCTCTATTTTAGGCGCACTCTTTGTTCACGATATTTACATAACATCTGAATTTATTATATCTCATTTCATTAATGCCCTGATTTGATTATCTTTTATTCACACTTTTGCTGTTGTTTTTTACATGTATCCCGTGTTTCATTTGTTGTGTTTCTGCAACAGTTGCTCGTCCTGACACCGGAAAATATCTTGAATACTCAATTCAGTTTGTCCACATAGCCAACAAAATATATCCTTTGTCCATTGTTATTCTTCACAATGATGCAGTAGGCTTATCATGATTTGTCATCAAAAGTATTTGTTGCAAATAAAGTGTTTCCCACGCTCATCCTAATATTGGATGTTTCTAGAACTACCTTTTTGCAATTTCTGATAACTTTTTAAGCACAATGGCAAATGCAAATCAATGCGACGAGGGTGGGACAAGAGTTCAAGAATTTGTCTAATATAGACCCACAAATGTCTTAATAATATCCTTAATTTATGATTTATATTGTCTTTCAGAGCATGTTATGCCTGTTAATATCCAAATAGTGGCTGCATTCGCAAATGAATAGCCGTACACTGAAGTTTAACCAATGTATCACACAAACGTTTGAAACATTAAAAATTCCATGCACTTCTCTAGCATGTACATATTCAGAAGCCGTATTTTTGTTTCTTTGCATTTGCCTTTCATGATCAGTGCATTAAATAGTAACAAAAATAGAAAGTTTTCCTCTCGTGTTATTTACTTATCTCTGTTGACCAGATAATGATGGGTGTTAGAAACACTCAAAATGGCCATCAACCCATTTTAATATGTACAACTCAAACTTTTCTGTATCGGGAGGGGGATACCCCCTCCTTACCACCCCAAAGGAAATGGATTAATTGTGTCATTTCAGTATTCACCGACCTCTATGCATTTGCGGTCTTTCAAATATTTAGTCGGTTCGTGCCACATGCTTTGAATCTTCTACCAAGAATAAACTTAATAACTGACAGTGGCAGTGGTTTTCATACAGTTTGAGACCCCGATGAGTTCTTATTTGACTCTATCGATAATTTTGCTGCAGTAAAGGATGTTTTTATTTTCCTCCAAACTTTACACTTACAGCTTCCTGAAGATTCCTCTGAGAGGGAAGTGAAAAAAAGATGCCAGAATTCACACAGTTGAAAAATAATTCCAGGTGAAGCAGGGGTAAAAAAATAATACTCAAGAGTCAACCTTCCAAACCCCCATATATCAAATGGTCCACCCCTAATACTCGTGCAATCTACATTGGTGTGGCTTTCCAAATCAGTTTTAAAGTATTGCGTTCTCATAAGATAATTTACCCCCTTGAAAAACTGGTGTTAACATATAAAATGCAGTATTTGCAGTTTTTGCATGAAACAGCATTTAATCACTTAGTATTATTGCAAAGTCACCCGCCGACAGGCACGTAGTATATACCCTGAACTACCTGTGTGACGGCTGTGGTGTTGATCCGCTGATACGGACAGCGGATTAGCAAGTTGGCGATGTTTGCGAAGCAATTACAGTGGTGTACACACACATTGGAGAGGAGATATGGACTTGTTGTAATGAAGAAAACAGTCAAACTGTTTTGAGTCGAAATCTTTATTTGAAATACCACAGTCAAAATAAATAAACTTACTCGTAGTAATAGAGCAAGCAGTCAGACGGTTTGGAGTCAAAATTAATAAAATCAAATAAAGTAAACCGTTGCACAAAAAACGTCCCTCCCCACCCCTCCCCCACCCCAGGGGACTTACTGCTGTACCCTGTGAGTAGAGCTTACTCATTCTTGTTACCTATTTGCTTTGGGAGCTCTCCCTCTTGCTATTGCGGCTTTACAGTTGATGGAAAAGGAATGGGGATTTGTTGGATCCTGAAATCTACTGAATATACTTTACAATATATATTGTCTGAACAAGTGGTTATATTTTAACAATATTAGTTAAATACGTTGTTTCATTTGACCATGTTCAACCATCTCTCAGCACTGTATTTTCTTTAACATCTTATAAAAATTGTGTTAAATAAACCTCTATTGTCAATAATAGGAATGCACCTATGAATATTTAGACAGAGTTGTAAAGCTGAATTCTGCATTTGTATTTCAATCTGCTATGGGGAGCTGACCAGGAAAGTAATGCTTATACAAAGATCAAATATTTATAAATGTTTTTACATTTTCAGTTATTTTAGCTTTAATTTGTTACCCGAGAAACACTATGATCAGTACTAATTTGCTAGTCTATAACAACTGAATGAAAATTATTCGTTTTAGACAAATGACCGCAACACCGGCCACAGATTGCGAGGATGACGAAATGAAGAGGTTACACAACGCCACCAGCGCTCTGCTCGCGGATATCTTAATTATTTTGAAAGGAGGGGAGGGAGGGTTTTACTACCAAGCCCACAGATAAATATCAGGAGCGTGTTTATCAGGTTTTTAACTGTACTGCTCACAGCGATGCGTTATACATTTAAATTGATTATTGTCGGCATATTAGCCTGCTTTTATATGCTGAGGCACTCGAGCTTTCTCCCCAAATTACAAGTAAGTACTACACCGAGTACCAATTGAAGAAGAAGCCAAATATCGTTTTTATCCTCGCTGACGATCTTGGTAAGTTCAAAATAGTATAATATCTTAGTCACTACAGATGTCCGGTGCCTGCAGATCACTGAAACTCACAAAAATAACTGAGATGTTGATCTTTACCAAATGTAATCTTCTTGCAAAGAGTAAAGTCAAAGGCGGCTTATTTTACAGTCGGAACTCAAAACTAGTGTGTTCAGGGAGAGGCGAGCATCAGTGCCACTGCCAGGAAAAAGACATAGGACAGCAAAGGACAGAGAAGACCCAATAGAAAATCTAATTAAATGGCGAAACATGTTATTTTCTGTACCTAATTAAGCGAAGGACAACATTTTCAGCGCAGGATGAGATGTAGAGCAGTGTTATCACTCTATTCTGTTAAGAAAATGTTGTCCTTCACGACTTTCTGCACTGATAAGATTGTTCTTAGTTCTATCATGCACACAGTGAAAATGCCGTCCTTCATGATATTCTGCACTGACAGCGTAGTCCATCTCCCAGTTATGCAGTGAAAATGCTGTCCTTCGCCCTATGTTATTACGAAAATAGTGCCCTCTACATATTCTAGAGCTGCGCTATGACATTGACCTCGCCCTACTTTGCAGTGAAAATACTGCTTTTCATCATATTCCGTCATAAAAACAGCCCTTCACCCTATCCTGTAGAAAATATGGTTCTCAAACCTAAGCTTATACACTGTAACGAAACTATTTTCCGTCACCATATTCTGCACTTAGTACATTCTCCGAATATAATCTACAAAGTACATCGTCCTTCGCCCTATTTCAAAGCGAATATATGTCTTCAACCCATTGTGTAGTGAAAATACTGGCCTTACCCATTTTGTACCAACAACAAAGTCCATCACCCTACTCTTGAGAGCTTACGCTCGAAGGCGAGTGACGATACAACTATAATTTACATCATGAGTATTTTTCTTCTCTGAATGACGAAATACTTTGGAAGTTGAGAGCCCTTTTCAAGCCAAAGAAATGCTAACGAGAAATTGTTGGGTAGGCTTTGTTATATTTAAACACATTTTTTCGTGATATCGAACAAATAGTTTTCTCAACCGAATTTAACACTTATTTCAAATTTTCTGTGGGTTCACATTTTTATGGTTGTCTTTAAAACATAGCCACAGACGACTGCTTGCATGCCCACTGAACAGCGTGACTGATTCAAAAGTCTTCAATGTCTGTCAAAACGATTCAGACAATTTGGACAGACTTCTTCCGATTACCCGGCAAATGTTTAAATACGGAATGCAGTAAAACACACTTTGACAGTATTAATACATGCCAATTCACTTCAACATGTATTTATTTACTTATTTATCTATTATAACATTATACCACATTGTTCCTGTCCCAAATTCCGATATAACGCCTTTTCTAGTAGCCTGTATTGAAAAGTTGAGTAAATATGCAAAGCGATTTTAGTTTAAATTATCGATCAGCATTAGGGGACGACTGCATTAACTTGCATGGTACCTGAAACCCGAGTCCTTGCCTGAGCAACTCGGGTGACAAACAGAAGACTTTTAATCCCCAAGGTGTGAATGTTCCATTGTTATGTTTATCTAATCCAGCTGGTGCCATTGTAGTGCCATTGTAGGAAAGGCAGGTCTGTGAAATTGATCCTCTAGGAAAGTAGGGTACTCCTAAGTTAATGGAGCCTTCCCGTAATGGATTCAAGCCTACAACGTATAATTTTTTTGAATTTTCTGACCGCAACTCATTCAAAAGTTGAAATATATTTTATTGCCTCAATACATGGGTGTATGTGCCCGAGAGCAGGTGAAATCATATTCAGTGCCAGAACTACCGCGTAAAGTAGAAAATTCAGTGCATTGGGATTCTAATTCACAACGTATGGTACCTATTGACCTATATAGCTATGACAACCGCTGTCAAAACCCCTCGGCTAAAAATCGTAACGTAAAATCTGGTTCGTAGGCTAGCATCGTCCATCAATACTTAAAATGTTTTCCTTGTACACTACTTCTCAATGACAACTTGGTTAAAAATCAAGTGATCAAAACACGGTAATACAACCTTTCAGAATCAAGGTTTTCATGACTTATACACCCTTGAGAAGACTGACAAAAGCCTTAATAACTTTTATTGCAAAAAGTTAACCTTAAATTCACCAGAAATCTTAATTTTGGAGAACGATATTCATTTGTCAAATCAAGTGTAGCATCTTTGTGCGAGTTGTTTCGCTTCCTTTTGCAAACACATTAAAATCACACGTTTTGACGTTACAACACAGACAGATCCCAACATTCAAGATACACAGACAGGCATCGGAGAACCTATAGGATTTTTGTATGACTTTTGTAGGCTTCGCCTCTTCGAAATAAAGTATTCAAAGCTGACTTGTGTATTAATGAGCCACTTCATGAGCCTCCGTTACCAGCCTAATAATTCAAAGTATTTAAAACTGAACACTAAAATACAGAACTGTTTCTGTTTTCCGTAGGATGGTCCGACGTTGGCTTCAACAACCCCTACGTCATTACACCTAACATTGATAAACTTGCAAGAACAGGCATAATTCTAAATCAAACCTACGCAGCACAATCATGTGGTCCGTAAGTACATGAAGTTAATATTCATTTTATTATGTATTATTTAGTTAAATTTAGTCAGAGAAATAAAATTTACGATTTCGATAATCTTTTTTAATTAATTAGTTTTTTAATTTTTTTACCCATTAATCGATTGATCGGCTTGTAATCAACTATACAAATTGAATAAGTGTAAATCCAAGTCTTTGACATACCTATATACCCCGTGTGACTAACGCCTTGATAAGGCGTCGATCAGGAAACACCCAAAAATTATAACTTTCCCCATCCACCCTGTCTCTAAGCGAGTTTGACAACCGAGCTGCTGACATCGGTGAAAGTGATCTGAAAGATGATGAAAGTGGACGTAAGGAATGTCTAAAATATTGGAAAGACACAACAGATTGTCTTTTTTATGTCAGATAGGCATGCATATTCCATTTGTAAGCAAAGTACGATTTATACATTGTCGTTGAAGCCAGTTTATCCTTTGCATTTCAGATCAAGAGCGGCATTAATGAGTGGATATTATCCCTATCGCCTTCACTATTCGGTAAAAGTTTATTTCTTTCTAGGTATCCATAAAGCTTTGATAGAAAACATTCTCATTCTGTTCCTAGCTGTGTATAAGTGGTATACATTAGGTTCATCGTTCTTGCGTTGTAAAATAATTATTTAGGGGTCTTGTGAGAATCATTAGTTCAAACTAATTTTTATTTACTGTATTGTTCATAGGTACAGGTATGGGCTCACTATCCACATGGCCTTCAGTTAAATTTGACTCTGTTGCCAAGAAAAATGAAGCAACTTGGTTATTCCACCTATATGGTCGGAAAGTAAGTTTGTATGTGTGTGTGTGTGTGTGTGTGTGTGTGTGTGTGTGTGTGTGTTTTGTCCCACACCGAAATACGGTTCAATTTGCCTGTTACAATTTAGGAGCGTTTTATCTGCAGAATGCTGACAGCAGTACCTAACGACCGACAACAGCTATAATTGAGTCTAGCAACAATGAAAATTTTATTTTGAAATAAATCATTTGACCAATAATAACTTTTCCACTAAAAAGCCATATTCTGCAACATATGTGTCTGTTTGGATCATTTATTTTGCGGTTCATCGTATATTTTTATCATAGACCAACCCTGAAAGCTTAGATTTTACTTGCTTTTTGTGTTTGCCTACGCCCTTCCTGACCTCTGATACCGTTACGATGGCAACATGTGTGAAAGTATTCCAAACTACATTGAGCTGACTTATCTTTTGAACGGAATATTCCTCGCGGTATATGTCCAACCGTATGTCTACTTCACGAAAAATCTCGCCATTTTCGTCAACAGGTGGGATTTAGGATTTTGCAAAGAGGAATATACGCCAACCAGACGAGGCTTTGATAAGTTTTACGGTTACTACCTTGCTTCTGGAGATCACTATGAACATTCGTTTGGTATGAGTCGTTCACAATACACATATTTCCTGCAATCAGTATTAAATTATATGGACGGTTGATAAATTTTTAAGCTTCAGCATACGATATTTTAAGTTTTATTAGAATTTAATGAGCATTTTGGTGAAGTATAATGCATGTCAAAACGGAGTACATGGAACAATTTTTCGCACGTGTGCGGGAACATTTAGGCATTTGCGCATAAATTTGGAAGTCTTTTCCACTCATAAGGAACCAAAAGATACGCCAGAAAATATAATGACAATGCATAGGATCGATCGAAATTCACCTATGGAATTTGAACTGAATATTAATCAAAGCCAGATAAGGCAATCTTCGTGCATGTGAAACAGCGTAGATGTTATTAAACTGGTGCTACTGTACGAAGTTTTGTTTTGAGGGCGAGATGTGAGAACTGAAATTACGTTCGTGTACATCAGTGTGTTGCAGGGATAACAAATAAGTGTGTTATTGTATCTTGATATGTTGTATCAGTATCAAGGTTGCAGAAAAGACCTATACATGCATGGTCCTTATCCGGTCAAAGTCATTTGTGATTGATAGGGTCTGCGACAAATTTTAAAGCTCCGCACTGATTCCACCTAATACCAGGCAAGGTGTCATAATAATCTGCTCTTTATAAACCCCATGTTTTCAGCGCTTCTAGCATGCATGGACCAACAATTTAAAGTTGTATAAAAGTATAAAGTCTACACGATAATTAGGGGTGTTTGGTTGTGGATATTTTGTGACTGCTCTGTAAACAAACCTTGAAATGGTTCGTATTCGTCATTCAAGAAATTCTGTCGGATATATTGTTTTACAAGCAATCCTCAACGAGCAGTGGATTGTTTCATAAACTCATTTGTATGTCTTGTTTCTTTTAGCGGAAAGCCTGGATCTTCATGACAACATGAAACCCGACTGGCATCAAAATGGAACCTATTCTACGGTAAGTAAAGTGGTTCCCAGGGAAACAAGTTAAACAAAATCTCTCTCTCATATATATATATATATATATATATATATATATATATATATATATATATATATATATATATATATATATATATATATATATAATTATTCTCGGTGAAATCAATTCTATGTTTATAATTTAGATAAGCTCTTAACGAAGTGGGTTGGATATAAGAAGGAGCAAGATATGGCGACGATCATTAAACAAGATGTGTTGACCGAGAAATGCAGGGAGGGACTGGAAATAGCTCTAGATAGTGTAGGTTATTGAGTAGCTTTCGATTAAAAAGCCTGAAATACTACCGTACCTCTTGTCGTTACTGTAACTGCATCGATGATTGATTCTATCGCCTATTTTTGCATTCGGACATGCTGTAGAGTTACTTTTCGAAGATTACGTTCTGAATTAATAAAATCGTTGTCAATAAAAATAGTTGAATCTTCAGGTGTGAATATAATCCAATCCATTCTAACAAACCGGGACATACTTCGACACTCGACAATTATGCCGCTGTTCCCCCCCCCCTTAGAAATTTACGACAGTGCCAACCCACTACCAATTACTTTGGCATCGCTTCCGCTAAAACATCGTTTCCCTAAAGGAGAAAATTGTAAATCGTGGAACGTCTCTGAAACAACTTGATTGGATGTTTATCATGGTACAACTTGATTGGATGTTTATCATGGTAAAGAACTGAAAACTCTTACGCAAAGCATGAATGTTTGTATACTATATAAGGTTATTTCGCTTCTCTGTGACTTGAGGAAAAAATTCATATGAAAGTAAAAACGGTTTCCCGTATGATGATACTTGCTTTTGAATATTTGCAGTGTTCATCTGTTGCTCTGGCAACCTATCAAGGGACAGTTGCGATCGTTCTTATTTCTGTGCAGCGACCCTATGTATACTTGAATCACTGTGTTTGAGAAAGATATAAGGGAGCCTTCAGTTATTGTGAGGTGGTGGGCCGGAGGAAACTGAGGGTGGTCCATCATGTAAAATGTAACCCCCCCCCCCCGATGCCCCTTCTTAAAATTTGACCCTCCCTCTCCAAACTCAAAAGTTTGAAATGTGTGTATAACCTTGATAGAACTGCTGACTTTGTTATATTACAAATAAAGATATTAAAGGGGCATTTGCTGTATCTTTGGATCTTACTTTTAGTTTTCTTGTTCTGTGTATCAAATGGTGTTTTCTGTCTAACTCCCTATAACATGTTAGTATGCCAAGTATTCTGCTTGTCAACAAAGCCAATACACGTATAATGACTATTATTATTGTTGATAAATGAATTGTTTTCAGGACTTGAATTCAACGTCAACAATAACAATACTGACTGTTCTAATGTAGGATGTGTTAATGAACTAAAATACTGGGCATTTCACCATATCTCAAGGATTTAATTAGGCAGTGCATTTGATACAAGGAACCAAAAATACTATAAAAATAGCCAAAAGTCACAACTAATGGAGCTTTAAGAATAGTTAATAAAACAATCATACGTTTGTGGGATGCTAAATGGGTGCGAAACTGTGAAAATCACACAATTCAAACTTACTTTCATTAATACTGATACCGTGGTTTCCAAGTTGTGCACACTCTACCATATCGTGGCACTTGTAAAATATCTGTTATATCATTGCCTGTATCACTATCATTGTCGCTGTTTGTAGATTCATTACAGTCTGAAACACTACCACTCTTCAAATTAATTAAAATATCATCATCATCATTATCATCATCATCATCATGATCGACATCATCATCATCATCTCTTGTAACGTATTACTACTGTTATTCTGTACATTCAAAAGATTCACTCTCAGTAGTTCTCTCTCTCTCTCTCTCTCTCTCTCTCTCTCTCCACTTTGCTACGGTAAAATATATAGTATTTTTTTTGCAAAACATGTTAAATACATATATTTAACAGCTTTACTATTAGACATTGCATATAGAACACGTCGTTTTTGTAAAATGTGAAGCTGATGCTCACAAGAGAGAGAATTTTTTATTTCAGTATTAAAAATGGTTTCAACTGCATAGGTATAGGTGCTTCATGTGTACTTTGTTTGCATACAATTGTGCATTTAATTTATGCAGTTTATTGATACTATGCGAATTACACAGTGACTGCGAATGCAAATCTTATGGTATTGTTGTGACGTTGTGAAGGGCAGAGGGAATTTTAATTTTCCTTGGGCAGGGGACATATTTTTAGCTGCCAGGGAGGCGATTTTAGTATTTTTTGTCGGGAAGGACAGATATCGGTTGATTGGCCTGGGGACTTGAATGGGGAAAACGAGGAGAGGGGAAGTTACTAGTACTTGTAAAATGGGGACGGGAAAATCGACAGGTCATTTCATCACTGGGCAGGGGAACCTCTATATGTCTGCAGGGGAATGATAACATTTTAAGGGGAAACCTTTTCTAGGGCAGGGGAAATCGATGTTTTTTCCCCACAGGGCAGAGGGCTTCAAAAATTCACAATGGGGGTGGGGGTGGGGGGGGAACAGGCAAAAACATTTAGGGAGTGTGTAAAAATAAAAATGGAGTTTGAGTATGGGAGGGTAAGTCGAAACATTTTCAGTTGGAGGACAAATTATGAACAGCTAATTAATTACCCCCTGAACTTAAATCAGTCAGTTCACATTACTTGTCCTGCACAATATATTCATAATAAGGACCCCTTTAAAGGTGCATTGTTCGTTGGCTGAACCTGAAAAAAACTATCAGATACAACCGAGAATTCACGCTAGAATTTGCCCAACTATTTGATTGACAGCGAGTTTCAGTTCACAAATAGTCGCTTCTCGTCTAACTTTTTGTACAAAAGTCTCAAAAACACAGTCCCTCCACTAAATTTAGTGCCAAGATTGTGCCAAAAGTAAATGTAAGTGTTTCACATTCCAAAAGTAAGCGCTATTATCGATCGTCCATATATTTATATTTACGATTACGACAATGGTAGTGTTTGTAACTGTTCAATCGAAACCATCTTAAAACGCTAAAACGATAAATAAAGTAAAGTTTTTTTTTTCTTTCTGGAGCTCTGCCTTTGTTGTTTGGTGGGAGTTTGTTAACTTTAATGATATTTTTGCTTATTTTCCTCACCATGACGCAGGTTAGTTTTGACTTAAACACTTATTTTTGAGTTAATTGTCGATACCCTCTCAGATTGGTTGAATATGTCTATCCTTTATCACTTTTGGTTGAAGAAAGATTGTAATCATGTACACTGTCAAAAACCGTTTTTATTTTGCAGTACCTGTATACTGGCAAAGCTGTCGAATTTATAGATAATCATGACAAGACGAAACCCATGTTTCTGTACGTGGCATATCAAAATGTACACAGTCCTCTGCAGGTACGTGACTTTATGATTTCATCCTGACGACAAACGCATTATGTATAGTTTATGTTTTCTTTTATTCGGCTATGACACGACTCTGAGACGCATTAGACAGCGCCCACAAAATGACCCCGTCCTCAATACACGATAAAGCAATAAAAAAATATATGAAATCTATGGAAAGGACCAATGACAAACCAAATACTAAGCGACAATCATGAACACAAGAGATAAAAACCAAAAACATTCTAATAAGATCTAAACAGCTCAGATACAGATAAAGTACACTAAACTTGAAACAAATCTACGGCCAGCGAATTGCCTCTTCCCGACCCACGTAAACATTTTTAGGACAAAATAATTATTTAGATGATTCATCATTTAGATGATTTGTGTAGTTTTTGAAGAGTCTGGACTCGCAAGATGCTACACATGCAAGCAAGTGCTTTCACTGTAAATGGCATTACATTAAACAGGTAAAAATTATGTTAAACAAGTCATAGTCGATGACATAGTCCCCGCCAAAAATACATTTGTCAATGTGCAACAGTAAAAGTGTACAAATGTCATTGTAAATGCAGATTGTACATGCAGTTTCCAAGTCGAGAAGTGCAAAATAGGCAAAAGACTATTTCCTTATCTCTTTAAATAGAAGTGGTGACATATCCTGAAAGTTTCTTGTATTCATTTAAACATTTGGGATCAAAACATGGAAAATACACAAATGAATGTGCCTGTGCCATGCTGGCAAGATAAGCGTTTTGGCAGGGTCAGGTTTAGTAGAGAATGACAATGGCGGTAGCGAAATGGTCAAAGGATAGAAACTGAGGCAAGTATCTTGCAAGAAGTCGTAGGAATTTTCAAGTAAACTGGTCGTACAGGGCGCTATCACATGTAATCTTGCAATAGTAGCTGGTAGTGTGTTCAAAGTTAACTGGATAAGGTTCATGAATGTGGCTGTACAATGCTCAAAAGTGAATAATGTTGACAGGTTCCCTAGGTTTTGTAAAAGATGATGGAATTGAAGTAAAATAATTCCTGGACCGAAATCACGATAAAAATACCCACTGTAGTAATGGAGAGCATGTAAAGGTACAAACATGAATTTTACTATACTGCATAAATGTATAACGATATATTGAAAAATGCTACATGTCATTTTATACATGATATAATCAGAGTACCTACATGGCTGCCTGGAGGCCATATTTGATCGTATTATAACAAATTTGATGTGCAGATGTAAGACATGGTGTGTAGTTCTTGTGCCAAGTTTAAAAGAAATTTGTCAAGGCATGTCTTAGTAATGGCTCTGTACATGAAACAAATCGCAAGAAAATGGCCACCTGGCGGCCATATTGGATTGCGTCACAAAACAAATCTCAATAAGCATATGTATAGTATAGTGTATTATCTTGGTGCCAAGTTTGAAAGAAATAAAGACATTTGGCCAGACATGTTTGAGATACTGCTTTGACGGACGAACTGAAGGACGGACGGACTTACGGACGGACGGAGCCCAATGGTATCTATAAAGTCCCCCGTCCCCCGGACGACTAAAAGTGAAGAACAAACTTATACCGCTTTCAGTTTTAAAATAAGGCATCTTCATAGAATTATCGTTGGAAAATTTGAACTGAAGACATTAATTAGTATTCCAATCAAACATACACTATTTAAACAATTTTCAAAGCAAAGTCGTTTATTCACTTCAGTCTCCTTTTTAACTGAATGAGAGCAGATTTAGTTTAACCATGTATACTTTTTAGTTGGGTTTCTGAGTATATCCCAAGCTACATTTGACTCCTCCTTTTTGAAACCTCCATATGAAGCAATGGATATATTGTTGTGACAGCCCCTGACTACAAAGAGTAATCAAAAAGACTTCAAACAAGTACAAAACGTACGTTTTCTTTTGGAAGGAGAAATGTGACCGCAAATGCGTTGAATTGGTCCTACCAAGTGACTGGCTCTTTTGACAGATGCGTTTATGTGATTGTGTCATGCCAGATTCAAATATATTTCAACATCGAGATGATGGATACTGTCAACTTTCTAGAAAATAATGGATCCTATGTATGAATAATAGCAGGGGTTTGGAAACGATTTCTATCTATATTCACAAGTTGCTCAAGCTCGATCGTGTGTTATGATGCAATTTGCAGTGTAATGTATAATTATGAACGTTTCCAAGTACTTGTCGCCAATATTTTGCATGAAATTTTTTGTCTTTTCATGTTTCTAACATATAGGTTCCACAAATTTATGTCGATATGTATCGATCGGTACAGAATAAAAACCGGAGAAAACTGCTAGGTGAGACAAACATAATTAAAATGTACAATCTTCTTGATTCTAAAAAGATGTTATACCTATCACAAGGCTTGCTTTAGATGTGTATAGTTGGACAGTTGGACGCTCGACTACAAAACAGCTGAACCGACTGGAAGTACTTGTCAGTACATAGAATGTAATATGACAATGTGATCGTGTTACGTACACCGTATACCATTTATCGTGCATCTGGGATTTCGTTGTGTACTACAGCAAAAAATCCGCTTAGTTTAATCACAGTGAGGGACAGGGTTGTATGTAATATAAAGACAGGACTTCATTATCATTTTAAAACTTCTCATCTCCTAGGTATGGTGTCAGCTTTGGACGACGGAGTTGGTAAAGTCGTCCAGGCACTCAAACGAAACGGGATGTTGGAAAATACTCTAATAGTATTTTCATCCGATGTAAGTTAAATCGCGAATCACATGAGAAAATGTCCATTTCCCTGTACCATGTATAGGCAAAAAGTGCTCTTCTTGTAGTTTATAGTGACACTGTATGTGTCTATGCCAAGGCATGATTGGTGTATAAACATAAAATTGCTCCAAGAACAGAAAAATGACTGTTTCTCTGACTTCTGTCAATTGCAGAAATGCACGCAATTGGAGTTACTTACCGACCAATTATCATTTTCAAAATTGCCATCTGTACTGTCGTCGTTGCTATTGTCAGATGTTGGGGTTACGTCGTTCCTGTTTTGATTTACAGAATGGAGGACCGCAAAATGACAGATTTGAAGGTAACAACTGGCCTCTGCTCGGCAAGAAACATCAGCTCTTTGAAGGTGGCACTCGGGTTGTCGGATTTGTCCACGGCGATATGCTTCACAAGTCGGGATATCGATATCATGGGTCAGTATGTTAAAAGGCTTTACATATGATTCACAGACATAGTGGCATGAAAACAAGTTTATCGCATATAACTCACTCTCTCTCCTCCGGGAAATACCTGCTATGAGATACACAACTATCTCACCAACTAAAAGAAGTCACACGTCCGATTTATTCTAAAGAGACGAAGCTTCTGGTCGACTCTCCAGTGCTTCTCCGACAGTGTCGTGTTTCTTATCCCTCGTGCTGTTTTCCTCACTCTAAACGAGGTTTTATTAAAGATTTTTGCTACAGACATAGCTTAACTCTTACAGTACATTTGATTAAGGTAGATTGTGCTCAGGGGACAGATATTCGGACTCTCAAACTGTTCAAATTTATTGCATGAACTGGCCCGGATCGCCACCTTTGTGACGTAGACCAGGACAGATCAAATATCCATATTACCCCTGCTCTACCGGAACTTTTTTCCTGCACGCGAGTGTGTACAGATCGATCTGTCTTGATCGAGACCTTATTTGCTCACTATATGTCTGTAATGATGTTAGTGTGACAATAGCAACAAAAAGTTCTGTCCTCGATTTGTGACTATGTAAATATCCGTTAGATTGAACTGCTAAAGAATGGGCAGAGATTCTAAATAGGTGCAATGCGTTGTTACGGTATTTGGGTACATAAATGACAGATTAACATGTTTACTGAGTAAACGGACATTTTAATTGTTTGACAAGTAGTGAGAGTATTAAAAGCCTGGGAAACTAGCTTACCAATCTTTTATGTTAATGCCTTTCCATTTTTTTTAATAAAATTGCAATCTTGCCTTGATTAAACTTATTTTTCCCGTTCCCACAGAAAACTAGTGGCTTTTTAACCCAATAAATCCAACACAGTTTGTCCTTTTCAGCTTTGTATTACTGAAAACGGAAACATGAGTGCAAGGCAAATTTGAGGTACTGATAACAATCTGAACCTGTTATTTTCAACTCGAGTTAATATCAAGGCACGAACGAGGAACCGGCCAAGTTCACCTTCAGAAGCAAGGTAGACGCATTATGGTACATGTTCAGGACAAAAACGATAAAACTACTTGTGGACAATTTATAATTTCTCCCCTATTAACAGAGCCCCTAATTTTTGAATTGGGATGATCTTGTCTTCTAACAGCTGTAGGTATGGTTTGAGTGGCAACTCACAAGAGGAAGAACTCAGCAAAATGTTGGTACCTTCTGAACAAAACATGATTTTAGCTGAGTAATTTCCCTGTGATGTTGTTCGAAGATAGTGCTTTGTGAACTTAAATACTTACACGTCTCCTCTACCCTAACACTGTACCTGCACTGTTGTTTCTATCTTAATCGTTTTATCTTTGTTCCTCATCAATCATCCTAATCAAAATGAGCTAACCGTTCTTTAAATATTGTCCGAAAAATGCTGGTTTTCATGTTGGATGCTACTTGAACTAGTTTTTATCTTTCATTCAATGGTTGTTGTATTGCTTCAACTGACATCGATGTCACAGTCTTCAAGAAAACACGAATTCAGTGATATTCCTGTTACAACTTTTTGTTCTCCTATCACAGGATGATGCATTTTGTTGACTGGTATCCGACTCTCGTGGGTCTTGCAGGTGGACAGCTCACAGGTATTTATATCCGTTATCCAAAGGATGCAAAACTACTTTCTTTATGCAAATCAAGACCAGCCACGCAAAATGCGACTTGCTGCAGATATTGACCGAAATGATAATACACAGGTTTGCGTGTCATTCTTTTGATGCCATCTACTATGGATCTTACATGTGACCATTTTGCCGTATGTTTAGCTCCACTAGTGTCAACAGATGCGCATGGTCAGAAAAGTGGTTGTCCGCCGTCGCACATCAACTTTTCGCATTCAAAGCTTTTTCTCCCAGACAGCAAGTTCGATTCTTTGAAATTTCATAGGCAGGTTCCTTAGGGTAACCTTAATTCGATTTGTTTAAATTTTGTGAAAGTATGCATATTTGTATCCTTAGGGTAATTTTTCCAGTTTTTTTGTAAAAAAATCATCTTTACAGAAACCACTTGTCCGATTACCTTGAAATTGGCATGAAAGATGGTCTTAATGAGATCATTTGTACAAATTGCGTGAGAAGTTGCCGCATATTTGTATTCTTTGGGCAATTCCCCAATTTTTAGTCAAAATGTCTTTTTCTATGAAATTGTTAGTCTGTTTGCCTTGAAATGGAATATGCATGATGCTAGAAGTGACCTTATTTAGATTTCTTCAAACTGTGGTGATTTTTACATATTTTTGACTCGGGCAATTTTTCTCTTCTTGGTTACAAATTAAAGTTTCCTCCTCTGAATGCGATTGTTCGATTGCTTCGAAACTTAGTATAGCGGTTTCTTAGATTGACCTCAGTCAGTGTTCTTCAAATCGTGGTGAAATTTGCACTATTTTCTATTTTGGATTTTTTTCTTTCGTAAAAATGTTCTCTTCTCTAAAACTGCATATCAGCTTGCTTTGGACTTTGATATGAAGGTTCCTGTGGATAATCTATATAAGTTTTGTACAAATCGTGACGAAACCTGCAAAACTCTATTTTTAGGGCAATATTTGCTGTTTTTGGTCAAACAAAATGTCTGGGTGTACAGAATAGCTATGGTTAAAAGTTAGTAATCAAGCAAAGTACGCCACCAACAATGAAGGCCGCCAGCAGTCGCGGCACTGATGTATGCAAATGGTCACCGGCTGCACTCGTTCCCATCCCAAACAATCACCTACAGCACATCCAGAGATTTTCTTCCGATGTTCCGATATTTCCCATGTTCATTAGTATTCCCGTTATTGACAAAACATCCCACTCCTATCTAAATTATCTCAAACATCACGGCAAAGCCATATCGGCCGCTAGATTGCTTATTTTAACTCAAAAAGCATTGCAAAGATATTCAATGACAAAACATTTCTTCTGAAGTCCAGACATGGCTGAATTAGTACGCAGACAATACATCATAAAATGCAGTCATATAATGTTTATGGATCATATGTGACTGCAGTGTGGCCAGTGAGCAATTTTATTAAAATGAGACCTAATTATCATGTACGAAGGTATACGTTAGCTTATTATTTTGTTTCTCAAAACTGTCATGACTTAAATTGGAGGGTTGTTTATCATTTCCGTAATGCCACAACTACATTGTTTACAGTGCGATGTAACCTAAATTCCTGTATCTCTAGGTATATTATGATACTCTCCAATAAAACTTGCATCTTCAGAATATTCCCATCAAAATTTACTACTACTGTATCAAATCAAGCTATAATTCGTTGAAATTCTATGAAACTTTCTCAACCATATGACCTGGAGTTTGTCCACAACTACGTATGCCTCATTTTTGCGGGCTAGGTCTATCACTTGCTAGAAAGCAACTGAACCAATTTAATTGTAATAATATTCTTGGTTTAATTTTGAGTCGTTTAAGCAATTCAACACCATTTGTGAAGACCGCTTGTACTCTGCTTCTTTATCAAACTGTAGATCAAGAAATTGATGGTATTGATATGTGGAAAGCACTATCTATGAACAGACCATCACCAAGAAAGGAATTCGTCTACAATGTTATAGACCAACCACATCTCTGTGAAGCAATACGGTAATGTCCTTCTCTATCAGAGTTACAGTGTTCTCTATAGTCACAAATTGACCTTTTTGTGAAGCATCTGTTTCAACGTCCACTCACCTTTCCACCCAGCCATTCATCTATGTAACAAATTCATATAGCTTAATATGCAAAGTTAAACAATGCTCAGTGGTGCTTTGAGTGATAATTAAAATGATCTCCGAAAGATGTACATTTGAAGCGTCCTTAGAAAGTGTCGAGATTGGGAGAGGTCTTTATGTCCAAGGGTAAAGAGATAAGGACAAGAGCTGACGACGAGAATGGGCGGCAACCTTAGGAAGTCAGATTCTACCTGGGTGTGTGAAGAAGGTGGTTATCCGGTGAGCGAGGAGTCTTTGAAGCAAAAAGTGATGTTATTAAGTTCCTGGAATATTGTGGAAAGAGTCCATTGAGGGTCTTGCAAGTGATGAGCAGAAGTTTGAACACATGCAATGACGTAGAGGAAGCTAGTGATGTTGCTTGAGAACATGAGTAATGTGGTCCAATGTCTTCGTTTTGGTGACAATTCTTGCTGCTGTGTTCTGAGCACGGTGTAAGCGCTGTAATTGCCCATCGAGCAAGCCATACATATTATAGCATTGCTACAGGTAACCCTTGCTGATTTTACAGCAAGGGAAACCGTTTTTTCATTTCTTTCTTGGAATTTTGGAAACAAACAAAAGTCCTTTCAATGGGATTTTGAAAAACGGATATATCTAGGCAACAAATAGCTGTCATGGAAACATGTGACATGAAAACATAAATTTTGTTCATTTTCACAAAAAAACAACAACAATAAAATGATTTTTTAGCAATAAAATCTATCATTCAATGGGATAGGGAAAATTGTACGTCAATTTTTTCGATAACGGATGGTCAGATCTCTCTCTCTCTCTCTCTCTCTCTCTCTCTCTCTCTCTCTCTCTGACACACACACACATATACATACAATACACAAACAAACATACACGTGAATATGTTAGTTTTTAATCTCAGGAACATTTCTTGTACTTTAAAGAAGTAAATATACGTTACGTTTGCGGTCAGAACTTGTATCATCACCTTGCAATCTACTAGTCACTCAATTTTAGTTACTCAACTGCGATGATTTTAATAAAATTCTTTTCAATAGAGTACATTTAAGCTTACACTCATGGAAAAGTATGACATTTTAACTATGCATTCTGTCCATCAGGGTTGGCGATTACAAGTTAACGAAAGGGTCTTGTGGAGACTATGGTAAGACATTTTTACTCAAATTTATTCACAAAATTATTGGCATTAATTCAAAGGCGAATTAAAACGACAAAACATATGTGCTCAGGTAACGTGCCTTTGAAGACAGTTTGTGGGACACTAGTAAGAAAGCTGATTTACAGAAGTTTAGAAGTACTTTTTTCCGCGGCCGATTACAGAAAGTGAGAAGACAACCTCGAATTCTTCTTATACAATTTAACAACTACGCTTTGCTGATTTCCAGCATGCTGGCTACCTCCACCAGAAACCGAAGGCAAGTTAGGAGAATCGCAGTGCTTTAGCGTGAGTCGTCTTGACGGCCTTTACTTGTACAATATAAAAGGTCAGTTTACAAACAAACAAACAAACAAACAAACAAAAAAACAAAAAAACAAACAAAGACATTCCATATTTTGAGATGGGTTTCCACTTTGGACCTTTTTTCGACATATTCATACACATTTTGCGTAGAAAAGTGGTCTTCACATCACTGCTATAATTCAATGCTGCTATTATATCGATGGTTTCGTCTCAATAAGTTTTACAATCAGTAGTCTGGATCGAATGCGATACTGAAACGTTTAATTCACATCTGATTTTGTCCATATGATGTCATTGTCTGTACCGTTTATCAAAACAGAAATTCAATATATTTTCCTCTGTAGATGACCCAACAGAGCATCATAATCTAGCCGAAGAAATGCCGGACAAGGTCAGAATATTAACGGCGAGGTTGCAGGAATACAAAAAGAAATATGTATCTTCATTTAACAATAGCAAGACAGGGACCGAGGATTGGCATCCTCGTAATTTCGGGGGAGTATGGTCTCCCGGTTGGTGTTGAGGTCATAATATATTGAAAGTTCGAATGTTTCTTCATTGACCTTTAGTTTGAAACGTACACACTATTTGACTCTGCACCAGCATGAATACCCAGAAACAATTTTATATCTCAAATTGGCGGCCTTCAGTATGAATATTGGGTCAAACTTTTTTGTTTCATATTCCTGTTCCTGTTGCCGTTTCATGTGATGCAAAAGGACATGGAAAACGCAGCATTGCTGTGAAATGAGTGTCATGTAATAAACTTGAATTATTCCAACTTTTGTGATATGATGTCCTCTTTTTTGTCGTTTTACATGAAATATCATGATTTACTTTCCAATTTTTTTAAAGAAGTATTTCGGACTATTGGCTGCGGCGGCGCTGGTAACCTCGGACAATGTGCGATTGAAGGCTCCAGTGACCGGTAACCATAGACGAGGGGCGAATAAGAGTTCACTCAGTCCACAAATGCCCCAAGTGTCTCAATGCACTTCTATCCATTGACTGAACCTTCACATAATATACATATATATATATATATATATATATATATATATATATATATATATATATATATATATATATATATATGTATATATATATAACACGATATATAAAATGGGAGTGCATGAGAGATGAATGGGAGTTATTGAGATATTGTTTCTCCGTTTTCTGTTAGTACTGTTTCTGGTTTTGCTACATATTTGATGTGGGCGACCATAAGTCTCATAAAAACAAATTAAAGGCAATTCTTCCTGCTGTTGCATTTAATAATCCTCTCCTGCTGTTGCATTATATCACGAGATATTGTCACTAAGCGCTTTGAAAGGCTCAGTCGCTTAAACCTTTGGTATTTCGATTTTTTGACATCTAGAAATTGAAATATGATCGATCAACTCCCTTAATGCATGTCGAAACATCAGCTTGTTGAGACAGCTTGTAAACACAGCTTGCACATGTGTGGACGCTATGGTATTGCATACTTAAAACTTCAGTTGTAATGAAAATGCTCATTACGCATGTTGTGCTGCTGATAAACGGAATGCTGGCAATTCAGTCAAACTTGACAGGGTTTAAAATATATCAATGTTATTAATATATAGTTACACCATGCTGTCTTACAATTTTTTTGCTATCACCAATATTCCGTAGGAGGAAAATTTATACTACGTTGTGGCATTTTGATCGCTGTTTGATATTCTGCTTAATGAAATGACGTGTGTAACAGTCGCACGTCATCAAATATACATTTGATACACTGGCTAGAAAGGCCACCAGCCTGAATCACTCCTATCACAGAGAAACATTATTGGGTATTGGGTACGGGTATTGTTTAAGGCGTGAAGCGGTTACGTAACCCATCCATGTTCGCCTCGCCTCAGGTTGCTCTCACCTCTTTTTTCCGAAGAGTGCCGACCATGCATCCTTCGGTAATTTTCGGATTATCGCCGACTGTTAAGCGAAAGTATGTTCGGCAAAGTTTGTATTGTTGTTGTCGTGTGGTGCTGAGCGGAATTGACGTGCTGGCGAAAACGGGAGTGTTTTGAGCTTCAGGAAAGTGAGGTTACCGTTGCAAAAATTCCTCTCCTATTTTTATGAATACATAATGAGTGTGTTTGAACCAAATTTGAAAGTCTTTTATCGATATTGTCTGGTTTTACTCATTGGTTTACGGTCAGTCATACCGTCTTTTACACGTGCGTCAAGGAAGGACATGTTTATGAAACTGCTGGTGTGTTATGTTTTGATTGGCGTGAAGCAGTGTTTCTGGCCTGAG
>LD345846.1:440325-457631 GCA_001465055.1 Ptychodera flava
TGAAAGTCTTTTATCGATACTGTCTGGTTTTACTCATTGGTTTACGGTCAGTCATACCGTCTTTTACACGTGCGTCAAGGAAGGACATCTTTATGAAACTGCTGGTGTGTTATGTTTTGATTGGCGTGAAGCAGTGTTTCTGGCCTGAGAGCTCACCAAGTAACTATGGTTGCTACGCGACTGGAAAAGTATGATGCCATCTCGTCGTATTTTTCGCATAATCTCGTGCAATTATCAACCACAAACAAAACCTCCAAAAAGTTTAATAACACCTTTGAAGCTCGTTTTAATATGAAAAGTCAATAGTCTACCAAGACGACCATGGAACAAAAGGCATGCCGCGTTTCCAGTCTGTCTATACTATTTGTCTGTGCTCCTATGAAATAACAGTTGTGCAGTCCGTTTAGATGTAGTGTTGTATCTCGCTCAGAATTCACAGATATCTCATCAGTATTTTCATAACGATTGTATCAGCATTCTGAACATGCAAAAACTCGTTTCGGGATTCACGCTTCCATGATGATACAAAAATTGCCCTCTGATAATATACGAGCGTTGGATGTAAATTTTTGAGCCTAACCATTAACACATTCGGAACTAATTTGGGTTAATTGGATCTTCATATTTTTCAACTTTCTAAAACGTGTTGGGTGCCATATAGCTGAATGTTGCAATCTTACAAATTACTCATTGAAACAAGTGTATAAGCTTACATTTCAGATTAAAATTACCATACATCACCATCCAATTATCCCAAATTAGTGCCAATGGTGTTTATTACGTCCTACAGCACTGAACTGAGCAAGCACACTTGGTCACTGAAAGATGCAAAGACAGGATACAGGTTTGACTGGAAAATAATAAAGCATTGCAATCCATACTCTAATATCACAAAAAATGCAATCTGTGTCTCCATGAGAAATTCATACTCATCAGATATCCAGAAATGTGCTCCCTCAACAATAGAAACGAATTAGTATCGACCTGCAGACACAGGAGAAAATTTCTCCTGTGCAGTCACTAATATATGCAACTTTTCGCACCAAACAAACAGGTGCCAACAACAAAAACAAAATAAATTGTTTCCCGCCTAATAACATATGCAATCAGCAGCCCAAACGTTTCAGTCGAACACAGCCACCCGATGAGTGTAGTCGGCTCTGCCAATCGACAAATGACCTAACTAAAGCGACGCTTTAAGGTGGAGCTGCACGTTGCCAACACAGATTTAAGGAATATTCTTATCTAAGATGACAAGGAAACCCGCTCATACTATATATTTTCAAAAAGCAGAGAATCTAAGTTTTAGTTTGGTAGCAATAATTTACTTCAAGGATGAAGGGGGTGTAAATTTTGGGGAGAACCCTCAATTTTGATATTTATGATAAACATTAATTTAAGTCAAAAACTTGACACTATTTTCTAAATGTATGTAATATTTCACTTGAAAGTAGAGTATATGTAGGAAAAAGGACTATTTCATTTTGCATTATCTACCCTTATTCTAAAATGGCATGGGTTGAAAGACTGACCCTCAAAAAGTGATTAAAACATGATTAACAAAATTGAAATGCCTCTTATTCGAAGTGAAGAACTTTCTTGCCAAACAAAATAGTCGTTTTGTTTTACAGTATTTAAGGTAGCTAAATACCTTTTAGCCACTTTAAGATTTTTATTTTTTTCTCAATTGAACACGTCCCAAACCCCAATAAAGTATACATTTTCTGAAAGCCCTGACATAGAGCTATCCGGCCAAGCACAGTACACGGTCATTATTTGCATAAGAGTCACGTGACAAGCGTTTTGCTGAACCCTCCAAAAACCGGTTTTCCCGGCCTTATGCGAACACGCTGCAAGATTTCCGGTTGGAATTTCTTCATTGACAAGCCTTGACAATATCCTTCAAAACCGTGTCTGCGATTTTTTACCGGAGGCTCCATTCAAATTATATAGCGTGATAATGAAAATTCCTTGAAAATCACCTTCATCTAACACCTTTAAGAGCGCATTAAAAAAAACAAAGGCATATAAAGAAAATCCCAGACACAGTTTTGAAGGATATTGTCAAGGCTTGTCAATGAAGAAATTTCAACCGGAAATCTTGCAGCGTATTCGCATAAGGCGGGAAAACCGGTTTTTGGAAGGTTCAGCAAAACGCATGTCACGTGACTCTTATGCAAATAATGATCGTGTACTGTGCACGGTAGGATAGCTCTATATCAGGGCTTTCAGAAAATGTATACTTTATTGGGGTTTGGGACGTGTTCAATTGGGAAAAAAATAAAAATCTGAAAGTGTCTAAAAGGTATGTAGCTACCTTAAATAACACAATGTGGAAATTTAAGAAAATTTGGCCCAGCCAGAGCGGAGTTAAATTCTTTGGAAATTATGAAATTGGGAGAAAAGAGAGGCCATGAATCAGGTGATTGTATACATTTGCATAAATTAACACGTCTTTATCATGCAACTTACGACTCCTTGACAAGCTAAAAGGTGAACCATGCCAATATTTTAATATCTTCGGTAACAAATTATTTAAAATTGAATGAATATTTGCAAAAAAAAATGATTTGTTTGAGCAAAATACACCGTGTTTGGTGCAGCGCCCCCTTAACAATCCCGTCAATTTACACAGACCAGGACGTGTATGACAGTCTATTGTGATGGAAAGGATGCGTTCAACTCCCAAAAAAATTATCTGCAGCGTGTTTATCTTCGGTTGTATCCTGTGGTATGCGAGTTTTCTTCACGAACATGATACCGTAGTGAGGTCCACGAAGAAACCAAACATCGTTTTCATCCTCGCCGATGATCTTGGTAAGTTGAAAATTTTGTAAAAAAAAGTGAAATGAGTCAAAGCATGTCTAGCGTTAGCAAAATGTATGTGAGACATCATTAACCAAAACACACAGCTACATTGGATGAGACTTTCTCTCTGGGAGTATCAAACCGTGCTTTGCTCTCCTCAAGCTTTGCCATGATAGTAAAGAAATGATTTAGGCTGGGCATAGAGTCATAGTGAAATTTTTGTAGGTATTGTAAACTTACTGTAATGATGTCATCGTCACAGTGGCTTACTCCTCAAAACCACAGAGTAACATCATAGACAGAGTGGCAACAGCTATTGTTTAAGGCGTGAAGCGGTTACGTAAGCAATCTATGTTTGGCTCGCCTCACGAAGCTCTTGGCTCTCTTTTCCGAAGAGTGTCGACCATGCACCCTTCGGTAATTTTCGGATTTTCACCAATTGTTAAGCGAAAGTACGTTCGACAAAGTTTGTGTTGTTGTTGTCGTGTGGTGCTGGTCGGAATCGATGTGCTGGCAAAAACGGGAGTGTTTTGAGCTTCAGGAAAGTGGGTTTTACCGTTTTAAAATTTCCTCTCATATTTTTATGAATATATAATGAGTGTGTTTGAACCAAATTTGAAAGTCTTTTATCGATACTGTCTGGTTTCACTCAATGGTTTACGGTCAGTCATACCGTCTTTTACACGTGCGTCAAGAAAGGACATGTTTATGAAACTGCTGGCGTGTTATGTTTTGATTGGCGTGAAGCAGTGTTTCTGGCTTGAGAGCTCACAAATATGGTTGCTACGCGACTGGCATTACGATGCCATCTCGTCGTATGTTTCGCATAATCTCGTGTAATTATCAACCACAAACAAAGCCTCCAAAAAGTTTAACACCTTTGAAGCTCATTTTAATATGAAAAGCCAATAGTCTACCGAGACGACCATGGAACAAAAGGCATGCAAGTGTTGCCACTCTGTCTATGTTACTCTGTGTAAAAACAGAATAACTCTCAAACCGTATAAAATGAGTAGCCAAGCTTTTTATGTTCACTGTATCCGTACACAAAGAAACTTCTTATTTTTTCTGGAGATTTTGTTCAGTTTATATGAGAGAGATTGTAAACACACACACACACATATATATATATATTATATATATATATATATATATATATATATATATATATATATATATATATATATATATATATATATATTGTTACAGCACACAGACAACTTTCATTCAGAAGAACATGTTAGAATGAATCGGCCGTCGTTTCATCAAGATCGTCGCTTTCAACGCTAATTTGATGCTTGCGCTATCGGGACTGCTGTGTCAGGTTTTTAATCTCTTATGCTAAGAGTGGATAACACTGCACCTAACTTTTCGCAGTTGGCCCTGTCTTAGACTTGGTTCAAGTCTGTGATTTGTGAATGTTTGAGTGGAGTGAACACAATGATTTGCATTTTGCTTTCAAATGAAACGCGCGCGTGAGTGGAGTGGACGCGATGAGTCGGGTGAACGCTATACAGGGGAGTTTCACCCTGAATCCGGCAAAAACTAACTCACTATACTGCGCAGACTCAAAGGTGACGCATTCAATCGCTCGGAAAACCTGCGCTACCAATTCCGAATAGGCTCGTACGAAATAGGAGAGACACAAGAGAAACTATTATAAATGATTTTAGTTTTTAAAAATTCCCCGACTTGAACAAGTCTAGCCCTGTCTATACCGCTCCCTCACTCCTGATAATGAATGAAAACCCACTTTTTCAATGTGGTATCATCTTGTTGACTATTTTATTGAAGCAGTGTGTTCCACTCTAAATATTACTGTATGAAATGACAATTCAAAGTATACTGTATCTCGCACAGCTACAGAGAGTATTATTTTTTGCATCCATATTTCTCAATGAGGGTAATAAAACTGGACGCAAATTTACTTTGCAACTCTTGCCTACATTATTATTGGGCAAAGGTATACTCAATGCTCTTTCGTTGCTTGATTTGAAAAGGGTAACTATAACTTATTCCTACCCGAAGAAGTGATAAATAAACCAAACAACAAACATATCAAGTTTTACATAGTTGCCTATTCCTCCAAATCTAAACTCTGTAAACAATTCTAGAAAATTAAATTTTTCCATGGAAGTAATAATCATGACATCAATCAAAAATATCTTTTTGATATGACAAATACAATTGTAGTATCAGCTTTAATATCTGTATAAAAGAAGTGAAAGTAAAACTGTGCATCAAGCTGTACTTGGTATTAATTCTTTAAAAGGTGCTGCCAAAACTTCAGCAGTAAAATAATTAAAACTACACTATCTAGCAATACAATTTAACAAAAATTTCAAAAATATAAAAACAATTTTTACCTGTAAAACCAAGAACTTTTAAAAAATATGATTGGAATGCAAAACACTATTTTGACTGTGTACTGCATTGCACAAGCTAGCCAAGTGGTCTGTACTCACAGCCCGCAAACACAGCATTAAGCTTATTTAGTTTTATTGCGTCAGTGAAAATCACCGATTTCAATGGGCTCGATGCCTTCAATACTTTACGGTTTTTATGAAGGCTGTCACACAACTTGATAGGCGTTCTTATCAATTATGAGTGACAGCAAACAACGAAATTTTACAACCAACAAGATCAAACAGATCTATGCCAATGTACTGAGCTGTTGACGAGAAATTGAACATTTCAGGGAAATACGCCATACGTGCGAAAGGGGTTTGTTCTATTTTACTTACCTAGTCTCAGAGCAAGCTTCAAATTCATATGCATATTATGAATACAAGGAAAAATAACTAGAATAAAAGTATCTTTTAATAGTAAAAAACAATGTTGCAGACTTCTACTTGCTTTTTGCATGCAGTTCGATAAGATCCGCACTTTTTCTTTTGTATAATGCAATTTAAATAGGTTAAAAGAACGCTCTGGTGGCCATGTTGGATCATATCACATAACCAATCAGTGTTACTGAAAACATTACGATGTAGACTGTACCTGAACTCACATTCCCCAAGGTAAAATCCTAGCAAATGACTGAGCTGTCTAGGCGTGACTGGACACTAGCTCAACACTGATAAGAATGGAAACAAATCTGCCACCAAGCGTACACCTTTGATTGCACTACAAAACATGATGATGGGCAAGCGTGTCAAAGTACTCTGTCCGTGTGTCAAGTTTGAAAGAAAAACAGAACTAGTCAAGTCTGTGTAATGGCTCTGGAAGGACAAATATGAAAAATGGCCGCAAGGATGTTGTATATTGAATTCTATTTTGAGATAAATTGAAATGCATCTTAACGTCTAGGTATGGTGTCCCTTTGCCATGTAGGATTGCAATCAGTCCAGTTATGTCAGAATATCGGCACCCTACCAACAAAAATCAAAACAAAATGGCTATCAATCGCCCATACTAGAACGTGTCGCAAAACAACTGAATAGCATTAATAAGTAATGAGGTGCTCTTGTTGTGCCAACTTTGAATTAAATTAGTCAGGGTGTATGTGAAAATATGTGAAAAGGACAAATACAACATTTAAAAAAACAACAAAAAGCCACATTATAATTTTTCCCACAATGTTTTGCATAATAGCTTTATAAAGAGGCAAGTGTCATCGAAGATTTTATTTATATTTTCAGCTTATTCCACTCTAAACCACCTTGTATCAACCATGAATCTTTAGAAACATTTAGATTTGCTCTTTTTACATCCAAATTCTTTTCAGAGCAAAAGATAGTCACACATCTATGACGCTTATTGACAAATTGAAACATTTCCGTCATATGGTGATTCCATACATATCAAGGATTTTAACACTGAACACATATTTTTTTATGTAATTCTATAAGGTAAAGGCATTATATGCAAATATGCAAATATAATACGCAAATATTTAAAATCTCCCTGGTGGAATAGTTGTGATTGGATGTCCTACATAACACGCACAACGCGTTTCCGTTCGAATAACTTTTTAAATTTGCATTTGTTCCCAGAAACGAATTGTGTCGGCATTTTAATCATTTTATCTAAAGCTTAATGGTAAATAACGTTTTATATGTCTGAGTAATGCAATACGTGAATTGACCTTTTTACAGCTTGCATCAGTATTTGACTTCCAGTTCAAGTGTTGATCAACGCAACTCCCTATAGAAGTCTTTCTTCATTTTCGGACTCCATAGTATGCTGACCAATTTCATAATTGAAGTGTGTTTCTTGGTAAACTTTACAATCTCTGGCGTGTGGTTACAAGCATGGTATTTGCTTTTCTCGTATTTATAAACATTATATTTTGTATGTACCAATGTCTGACTGAATGAAGGTTATCATTAAGGGTTTTTTTTCAATTTCACAGAGATTTTTCCCTTTCACCCGTAATTGTGGAAGCATCGGCATACATTCATTGTAAATTATAGCTCTTTGCACAAAATTGCTTCCCAATGGCAATATTGGATTAGATGATTGGATTAAATTGACATATATATGTATGCCGTAGTGTGATATCCTTATACCAAGTTTGAGACAAATCGGTCAGGTTATGTTATGGACAACCTGTGGGTAGTAAGACGATTGGTAACTTGATGATTTTGTATGCATAGCACACACGTGTAAATCGAAACTATCCCATTCTACGGTAGAGAAGCGATGAAAATGAGCATATCTTCCCTGACGCTTTGCTTTGATGGCCAACTTTGTTTTCAACGGGTCTGGACAAGTGTATCAATTGTGGTCAGAGGTCAGAGTGCCAATAGGTTACACGGTTCAGCGATTATCGGCCTTCTGTCAATGATGAAAGCTAACCTAATGGAATAGTAGGTCCACCCCTCACTGACATCATGCAAGTGTGACGCGCTAATTTTGAATATATTTAATCCAAATGCAAATTAGATATGTTGCCGATAAAAAATATGGGCTGTTGAAAAAGACTACCGAGGCAGAACTATGAAAGCGCATCTAGTGTATATGCAATGGTACAGAAGTATCGACATTGACTGTGTTTCTGAAGGTCTGTACTAAAACTGCGTGAATTTGGCATAAATACAGAATGATCATCTTTCAGGATTTCAGTGCAGTTGTGTACTTTTGCAAGTATAAAATAATGACAGAAATATTAAATATTTATCAGCAGTATTCCTAATTATAAATTTATTAGTTTTTTACACTCTAGCCGTGACTAATACAGCCTTATGCCACTGTGCTTACACCAAGTTTGCGACAAATTGGTTTAATTGTCTAAGTAACACCTCCGGACGCACGGACAGACGTATGTAATTAAATACATAAGTCCCCTTTCCGGTCTTCGTCCGGCGGGGACTAAAAAGCACACACATGCTGACGCATTAGCATAGTAATCTCCCCAGACCGGGTTGTGGAGCGGGAAAATGGTGGAAATATGGAAGTTGAATAACTTCAATTTAGAGATGGTTGCCATATCACGTCTTTGATGTCCGATCTCAGACTTCTGTGTACGCTCTCCTCTTAAATCGATGTAGGTAGACAAGACTCACTCCGTTGGAAATGTACGAGTACTTCTCGCTCACTATGTCATATGTGTCATTCATTTATTAAATTGTTCAAAATTCCAAGTTAAGGCATGTATGTTTTCCGAGATTCTGACTTTTATCTCTTGTTTTCTGCAAACAAAATTAAACTGCTAGTAGCTGTAACTTTTGGTGGTTCACTATTTTGTTTCGTATGTCAATTACAGGTTCTGGTTCTACCGTCCAAAACATGCTGCAACATCAAAGATTTAGCTTTTCAGCACAGCGTCTAGACGAGTTAAATGCACCATTATTGTTTACATTTGACTTCTAGTCCGGACAAGATTTCTCTTGTCAACAATAATAAAACAGACTGCACATGTACTGACCGAGTTGGCTAACGTAACACTGTGTATCTCGACATACTTTGGGAGTAGAACAAGAAACTGAAACTGGTATTAAGACACAAATGGTGCTACTCACTCTATAAAATCTTTTCATTCTATAAGGTCTCTCACCATAACGACTTCTTTCAAATACTTTGAAAGTCAAAAGTGAGATGAATAGAATCTCACACCCCGAAGGACCGATCAGATTTGTAACACGAGTTGGGGATAGTGTGAGAACTCTGATCCCAGGTCCTTGGGGATGTGAGATTCTTTTTCTCATGTGACAACAACATGCGTTATATTTACACTGGAAACATTGAATGATTATTTCAAGTGTATCAGGGACTACCCTACTTCGTGGTCATATATCATTCCGCGTCACTAAATATAGTCCAAAATTTACCTCAGGTCACACATTACGCTCAAGGGCGGAATATTTGCTATTTCACTTCTTCTTCTTTCAAGTGAATATTTGACTGCCTTTTGTGAGTCTGTCACCGAAGAAGTTCAACAGTCGTCTGCCTCTGCATTGTGACCTGCCTACTTTGTAGTTCCGGTCCTTGTGCACCATTGGAAAACATTTTGCATGAGGAGCGATAGGCCGCTAATTAATATACATTTCATGATTGTGGTTTTATCAATAGCATCAGATAAAAAACCAAAATGAAGCAATATGATGACCACTCGTGAGTGACAAATGACATTAAATCAAAACGGTGATCTTAGCATAATTGACTGCAAGCACCATAGATATGAAGGTTAATCTTCAGTTCATAGTCTATCGTGTTTGAAATGATGTGCCTTTTATTGTTACTTCAAAAATGTATATTTCTTAATGAAATGCTGGATACAAAGCTTTGAATAAAAAATATGCCACGTCATCAGGAAACAGGAAGACGGTATAATGGCCAGTGAAAAGTTCACAACAGCGAATGGGAATGATAGGACAGGGCAGAGGAACGTATCGTCTGCCATGATCCTACGTATGAAATATTTTGGTCTGTAACACAGCGAGTGGCAAGTTAAGGTTTCACATATGTTAGCCGGTCAAGTGTTGGCTACATTTTCGTAAACTCACTTGACTTAAATAATCCTGGCTTGTTTGAAATTTCGATTTATCTCCTAATCACTTAGTACATATTTTTATGTTATTCCACCAGGTAAAGCACATAATGCTGCGATTTGAAACGTTGCTTGGTAGGATAGTTAGAATGAGTGTCCAACATCAAAAGCACGGCGTGTTTCTTTGATCTAGATATCTAGCTTATATTTGCTCTTCTTTCCGATGCACTACAACAACAGTCTGAATGGGGACGTATATTGACATCATGATATGTTCGGACAGGGCTTAATGGCAAATAACGTTTACATGCTTTCGTAATGCTATATATGAATTGACCTTTTTATATGTATCGAATCAGAATTTGACTTCCAGTTCAAGTGCTGATCAACAACAACTCCCATAAGTCCTTCTTCATTTACAGAATCCAAAGTAAGGCATTTAAAAGGGTTAAGGTCAAACCGGTATAAATGACTATGAACATGTTTCTTAAAGATCTTTGAAAGCATTGGGAGTGCAGAGACGGTACTCAGAATAAGCTCAGTCAAGTACATTTGTAGCAATGTAATATTTGTATTAATGTCCTGTATGAGCAATCTGTAATATTTATTTCTGGCCTGTCCGGGATTTTTCAATGCCGTTGGTTTCTCTCTCATGTGAATAGCACTTAGAATATCGCAAAACAGCCATTATGGTTACATTGCATTTTTGACACATTGCTAACGCAAGGGTGCATTATTTATCTAAAACACAAACAATGCGTACCTACGTTTGTATTTAAAAAACGCTTCATCGGTAAAATTAATTAGGGGTTACAGTGTTTGCCAGAAAGGTGTAACAGTTCTCAATCACCATTTATCGTCGGTAGTATATTTATCAATTTACAACAGAGTTGCAAGTGCTGCAACTTGTTATCTTTTTGCAGAGCACTTTTGTACTCTGCGTAGTAGGTTTGACTCGTAGCAAATTCAGAACAAAAATGGTTTTATATTGCGCATCAACTTTCTAAAAAAATTGAGTCGTAAAATGCTTCCAGAAATGACAATGGGAGTTCATCGGGTTCCCTGAATAAATTGTTTCATGAAAATTTTAAAGCAGAAAGTTTTGCACAGTTATAAAAGCGACACTACTGGTATAAGTTTTGCAATAATGATAGTGACGAAATATAGTTAACAACATTGACGGCGGAGACTGCAGAGAAGGCAAGCACATAAACGGATAATCTTTACTGACTAGTGTTGCCACAGGAACTGCAAATGCGTATATGCAGCAACACAGACTTACATAGACACTGTCATAGATAGACGAATTGAATACATAAAGGTTATTTATGAAGTGATCGATAGCTAGCTAGCTAGCTAGATAGATAGATAGATAGATAGATACATAGATAGACAGATAGATAGATAAATGAATAAATAGATAAAGCCAAGTGAACGTATGTCCACCGGTTTTGCAGTAATTAACGTGTGTTATAGTGCGCTAGTCCACCGTGAGACCTCCTTTATTTCTGTCTCACACCTTAGAATGTTGCAACTGTAAGAAACTTAACTTTTGTTCTATATATTGAAGTAGAGAGATACACCATTTTACAGATCTAAACGGGATTTATCGCTGTCAATCTACCAATGGTCCCTTGGGCTTGGCAAGGCAGAACGTCTTTGTATCTCTCTGATATTATTTTTGTCAAAAGTTTATACTTTTCTCAAACTTGTCCCCATAGATCCAGAAATGGATGGTATTGACATGTGGAAGGCTTTATCTATGAACAGAAAGTCACCTAGGAAGGAATTCATCTACAACATAATAGATAGGCCCTATCCCAGTGAATCAATCCGGTAATGAATGCATTTCTCCTAGATATCATCGGTTGATTATCTATGAAGCATATGTTACAACATTTAAAACCGAAAACAATGTTCGAAATATTTCAAGGTCATCCGTTACATATCTAACACAACATGAACGTTTAATGATTGCCCAAACATCACTGCAAACTTCATTTTGCAATAAAACAATCACATATTTACATTTTAGTCTCTTAGGGAGTCCATATTTCTAGTTGAAGTTCAGTAGAACAAGTGGGGAAATATAGCCTAAACAAAATACAAGTATAACATTTTACTCAATGCATAGACTTTAAAGTCTTTAAATTTTTAAAGTCTATGCTCAATGCGACTGCACAATTCGAGAACATTCTATTTTAAGCTATATGTAGTTCCAACAATAGGGAAACAACGTCTTTTAGTGAATACATGTTTTCTTTCCCTCAGGGTTGGCGATTATAAGTTAATCAATGGAGCATGCGGAGAGTTCGGTAAGACCACTATCCAAATATCTGAGAGCCATTGATGTAAAGTAGTATGAACCTCGAAAGTGAAAGACTTAAACTTTTTCTAAAACTTTCTTTGAGGAATCTTTCAACCATTTTCTTTCAAAATCAAGAATAAAAATCGGGGGTCACAGTGCAAATATTGTTACTAGAGAAACAAATAATCCAAGATTTACCGATATTTGAAATTCAAAATGGCCGCCATCCCTGTGTTAACTTTATGGAGAAAAAGATAAAATTTTCGAATTTCGGAAAACTAAGCCGGTGAAAATTTTTCTTGCACCAAGAGCAGGAAGCTGTTCGAATGCTTATTTAAGTTTTATCATGTCAAGTCAGCTCTGGCTCAAAAGCAGATTTTTTTGTCGCGATTATGAAATGTGTGAAAATGTGTGGAATGTGGGGTATGTTCTGATAGACATAGCATGGAAGATATGATGTGATAATTTCATTGACAACAATTTTGAAAATATTGCTGCGGATCATATAGCGAAGTAGTAAGTATAATAATACTGTCAATAGCAGTGTGCAATTTGTCATATTAGCATTTGTCAGAGGTTGTTGTAATCATGTAAGTTAGCTACTTATAGCAAAATTAAACGCGGTGGAACGCTTATCTTATATCGTCATAAATAGTGAACTTCAGTGGTTCAAATGCTTTTAGCATGCAGAATTCCCCCGCCGGAAACCGATGGCAAGTTGGGCACCTCGTATTGTTTTCCAGTCTGGCGTCATGATGGTGTTTACCTTTACAATTTAAAGGGTGAGTCTTTAAGCTCAGAACCAAATATGCAAATTTACCTTTCTTACAAGACCATATTGTGCCGATGTCGACATAATGTGGAGGAACACGTTGCTTCAAAGTCAATTGCTAAAAATGTGCTTCTTTGCCCTGCGTAGAAATAATGTGGTCCGCTCATTAATTTATGTCGCTCTGTGGACGTGTTTCATTGCATTAATTTGACATGATAAAATGTCATAATATTTACAGTCTATCTCAGAGTCTGCCAATAAATCAGATCTTTATTTTCTACAGTCTATTAAAATGTCATTTCAATATGCTATCTCTTGCCTATAACAATGCCATAATATTTTTTACTCTGTAGATGATCCGACGGAGCATCATAACCTAGCCGAGAAAATGCCAGACAAGGTCAGAATGTTGACAAGGAGGTTGCAGAAATACAAGTCGAAACAAGTACCTTCATTCAATAAAAGTAGTATAGACGTCAGCAAAGCACACCCAGACAATTTCGGGGGAGTTTGGTCAACTGGTTGGTGTTGAGTGCGTATGTTAACTTACCAACGTAAATTTTCTGAATCCTGATTTTTAGCAATGCATATGAAACTAAGTAACTAACTCAGTAACTCAGTAAACCTTCAACGATGATAGATTTTTTCGGCAACCAAAATAGCAAATAACATTTGAGAAAGTGTTAAAGGATTCGGAAAGAATAAAAACACCACCGGTGTGGCTTAATTGCGTTTAGATTAGTTTTTAGAAAATGACTTTTTAATAGGAGGACTTTCTGAGCAAGCTTTCACTGCTTATTTTACCTATATGCACATACAAATAAAATGGCAACAAAGTGAGTTGAAAATTTGCGTCGAGTATATGCACTGTACACAATGACATAATTTCAACCACAGTTAGCTGTAGTATTCAACATGTCGACTAAGCCTATCCATGTGTGGACCACTTTGCTATTGGTTGTTTTAATATGCCTTGGGAGTCAAACAAGAACTTACTGTTGACATAGAAAACGGAACTACTGAAAGGAAACCATCAAATATTAGTGTTACTGTCCCGTTAATATATATTTTATGAAAGCTATTGCCATACATAAATACTATCATCAATTATTATTTAGTAAAAGAACATTGTCACTTCCACCACCATCATCCACCACCACCATCATCATTATCATCGTCATCATCATCATCATAACCATCATCATCATCATCATCATCATCATCATCAGTGCTATTAACTTTAATACCCTAGTCTTTATGAAATGAGTAAGCTGTCATTGTGCCAAATCATCAAACAGTGATTTTTCTCTGTCATGGATTTAAGGTAAACATTTTCATCAGAAATCATTATGTACGTCGAACGAGGGAGCTATAATATATCCTCTTTTAACCAACATTATACTCTTTCCACTTGTTTGTATCAAGCCTCCTGTTTTGTTTCTCCTTTCAAGTAACACTTACATCAATCAGCGAATGTACGATACACCTTTTTGTTTTCATTTTTGACTTAGTATTCTTTATTTGAGGGATAGAAGCTCAGTGTTTCGATGATTTTCAGTTATTACATTTTAGTTATTTTTGTGTTCTGTTTCAGTTCTAAAAAAGTAACCAAGATACTATGTTGTAACTGGCCGGATTGAGCAAAAGCTCAAAAATTGGTACAGACAAAAAGCAATATATTAAAATCTTTTGGACACTAAGAAAAAATAGAGAAAAACAACTAGATAAACGGTGTGGTCGGTGAAATTTGAAACAATCGCCCGTGTACCAATATGACAGAATTAGGTGTGATATTGTGGATGTAACTTGTGTTCAACAACACTCACATTTACAGCCCAAAAATGCAACAGAACAAAATGTCAAAAAAACAATATAATCAAATGTTTTGTGAACATTGCTGGTGAAATGACTGAAGTATTTAAAAATTATCGGATAAGTGCTGGTTCTAAATTTGGATACACACGGAGGATACGGGCAAATTGAAGATTTTTATCGCAGTTCATCATTCACTGCTACTTGTCATTCTATACAATCTGTTGCAGGAAATGTAAACCCACCGTTAGCATAATAGGGTCATAATCAAACATTAGCATAACAGGGTGATTTTTTTGCTTCGTCTAGAAACAGGAAGGAATCACATTCCAGTGCTATTAAGGGAACCTTCAGTAATTACAAGGGGGATGGGCCGGAATTTTGGGGAAGGTCAAGTTTTAGAAAAACTGTCCAAGGGTCACTTTTTATAAAATTATCTTTGGGGGAGGTTCACTTTTAACAGAGGATGATTTTACGGCCAAATCCTTGAATGTCCATTTGATATTTCCTGAATAGGAAATCACCGACGAAATATATTGATTCTTTTAAATATAAACACATTAATGACAAGCTTCACAAGCAAAGAAGATGCAGTAGTATCCTACAACACCCTGAACAGTAAAAACCGATGCAAGACATGAGACGAAAACATATAGGACAGATGGAAAAGTGTCTATCAATTATCAAATGTCCATAAATGCACAGATATTGTTAGCTTTTATGTTTATGTTGGCAAAAAATTGATTATAGTTCTCTCATAGAGTACCATGTATAGTGAATTCAACATTTCGGTTAAATTCCAAAATCCGTTTTCTTGCACACACATCCATTTGTAACCACCCTAGTCTAATCAAGTACATAAATATTAATAATCAAGCGTACATAAATATACAGATTTACTTAGTTTTGTATTGGAAAAAATATTCATAGATTCCTCATAGACTACCATGTATAGTGAATCAATATTTCGGTGAAATTCCAAAATCTAATTACTTGCACGCGCATCCCTTTGTAACCACTCTAGTCTAATCAAGTAGATTAATATCAAGAATCAAGCATACATAAATACACAGATTTACCTATTTTTATTTTGGAAAAAAAATTAGAGTTTCCTCATAGACTACCATGTATAGTAAATCAACAATCATTTTCAATGAAATCCTAAAATCCAATTTCTTGTACATATATGCACGTTTTACTTCCCACTTCAAGCAAAGTACATTTATATATATTATCAATCACATATAAATGTACAAATATAGCTGTATTGTGGGAAAAAATTGTCAATACTTTGCCTGATAGACTCCAAGTATTGTGATTTCTGGTGAAGCCTTATATCAGCCACATCTTGCCGCCGCACTAATTCTACAAGTAATGCTTGCATGATAAATTGCAACCCTCCCTCCCAAAATGCAAGCACCCCCCCGTAATTAACAACTAAACTAATTTTTATGTTAAGTAGCTGATACTGTTTCAGTTATTCCTGGGAAAATATTGCAGTGATTAGGGGAAGGGTCAAGTTTTAGAATGCCGGACAAGGGGGAGGGTCACATTTTACAGTATAGGTGCGCACGGAATTCCCCCGGCCCACCCCCTTTAATTACTGAAGGCTCCCTAAAGCTTTACATGGTGGACTAATCAAATCGTCCATGTCTGCGCTCCATCCTAGTAAATGAGGAATATTTATTTGGTTTTGACTTACATTGAAGTGTGTTTCATTGCAACAACGGTTAAATGACGCCGTAATCAGGTGTGGTTGGCGATATAGGAGTAATTTTCATAGAGGACATGAGATTAGTGGTAGTTTTTAGTGCAATTATCATCCTTCCTACATACATCTCATTGTAATAACATAATCCAAGGGGTGAGAGGTCATGTCGCGTTTGCTAACAAAGGTGAGAGGCGTGTACATCAGATTTTGCCGCTTTAAACGATGAATTCTATAACTAAGCTGGTGCTCTGCGGCGTGTTTACCTGCACTTGTATCCTATGGTATGCGAGTTTTCTTCCCAAATACAATACGACGCCGAGGTCTACAAAGAAGCCTAACATAGTTTTTATCCTCGCCGATGATCTCGGTAAGTTAATACATTGCAAAAAGTAGATTTAGTCAACGTACACCGTTTAACGTCACAACAAATACCAAACGTATAAAACATTACTGAGATGTAAACGCTCATAGGTCTTTGTTTCCTGAGTATAAAATAGTGTATTTTCTTTAAATAAACTTTCTAAAGAAGAAGAAGCCCGCGAGTTAGGAACACAAATCATGCAGTACATAGAGACGAAGAATTTTTATAATTTGCTGTGCATATATTCACTGGTATGTTATCATATAATTGCACCTAATGCGGTACAATCAAGAGACACTTATAATTTCTTTGTCGGCTGATACGATATATGCCTCAAGGATCTGCTGCTATTTGATAAAACAGAGAATACATTTCCTTCACCAAGCTAGGAATAAGTTTTACAAAGAACTCGATTATTGGATTTCGAGTGTGACCTTGTAGCTCTTAGCGAGTTGTGGTCATCCCATATTTTTGTTGACTATTTCCCCGAACACTGTGAAATGTTTCCGAGAGATGATAACGTTTAAATTGCGTTATATTCTCCGGTCTTGTTGTGTGTGTGCATGGGGACAAATTGCGGAATGGGTACGTAGAAAACGAACA
>LD345846.1:528200-540981 GCA_001465055.1 Ptychodera flava
AACCTATCTTGGGGAGGGTCACTTTTAACAATAGCTGATTTTAGGGCCAAACCTTGGATTGTCCATGAGATATTTCCTCAATAGGAAGTCACCGACGAAATACATTGATTCTTTTAAATACATACACATTAACAGCAAGCTTCACAAGCAAAGAAGATGCGGTGTTATCCTACATTAAACACCTTGAACAGTTAAAACTGATCAAAGACAAGAGACAAAAACATATACACAGGTGTCAAAGTGTATAACAATTATCTAACGTCGATAAATGCACAGATATTGTTAGTTGTACTTTTTATATCGGAAAAAAAGTTGTTCATAGTTCTGTCATAGACTACCATGTATAGTGAATGAACATTTCCGTGAAATATCGAAAATCAAATTTCTTTCACACACATCCACTTGTAACCACCCTAGTCTAATCAAGTACATTGATCAATAATCAAGCGTACATAAATACACAGATTTACCTAGTGTAGAATTGGAAAAAAATATGCATAGTTTCCTCATAGACCTCCATGTATAAGCTTAGTGAATCAACATTTTAGTGAAATTCTAAAATCAAATTTCTTGTACGCACATGCAAATTTTACTTCCCATTTAAAGCAAAGTACATTTACATAAATTATCAAACAATGTACAGATATAGCTTGTTTGTGGGGGAAAATTGTCGATATTTTGCCAGATAGACTCCCATGTATTATGATTTGATATTTTTGGGTGAAGCACTATATCAGCCACATCTTACCTTCTTTTAGTTGCACATAATATGGTGACCCCCCCCCCGCAAATGTATGGTCTATCAAAAATGCTGGCGTGATAAATTGCGACCCTCCCTCCCAAAACGCCAGCCCTCCTCTCTGTATTTTCAGTCCCTAACTTACATAACTGTTAAACCAATGGTTATGTAAGTAAGCTGTTACTGGTTCAGTTATTCCAGGGGAGAATACTGCAGTGATTGGGGAGGGTCAAGATTTAGAATGTCGGACAAGGGGAGGTCATATTTTAGACAAGAGGTTAGGGGAAGGGTCATATTTTACAGTACAGGTGCTCAAGGAATTCCCCCGGCCAATCCCTGTAATTACTGAAGGCTCCCTTATGGTATAATAGCATATGCAGCGACTGCGGCCGAAAGCTGCTCGAGAACCGAGCATTATTAAGACTAGCATATGTCCATGTATTTAGAATGTTATGGAATCTGTACATACCTACGAGGTTGAAAAGATGCCATTTACCACAATTCGTACCCAAAAATTGAGTTTTCTGACTACGGAGCTCTCTGTTCCAAAAACAATAGGAAATTTGATTCAAAATGAATATTTTCGATCACTTTTAAAAACCGGGTATCGCCGTGGACTGCCATTTTGGAACACGCCAACTCTAACGAGACTTATTCAAGTTGAATAAAAACTGCTCACTAACGCGAGAATTCAAAATCAACTGCGGAGCGCCACGAACGGTTCTAATATTTGTTTAGTATTCCTCATTTCCTGGGCTCTGTTACAACTTTAACCTGATCTAACCATGTAATTTGCACATGATAATTGATTTTCGTTGGTCAGCTTGATTGCTGGACAGTTTCAAGTTGAATTACTGAAATCTCTTGTTATTTTGAAAATATTGACGGCCCTTCCATCTTTGCAAAAATAAACAGGGAACATCGTGATTGGCATGCTATGTACAGTTATAGTAATAATGACTTTAATGTCCCTAACACTGCGCTCGCTCTCAGGTTAGACCTGTTACATATTAAATATGTTGCTAAAACATTATTCAAAGGGCCATAAGACATTATCAGTCATAGCAAGAATGGAAAAAATGATAAATTTATGATTATGAATACTTTTGTTAAAAATTACATATTTTTGTCATTGTATACTAAACAAATTCTGTAGTGCACTAAAATCCTGAATGATGATCAGTTTCCATGCCAAATTCACGCAGTTGTATTACAGACCCTGTCATTGATAGATTTATGATTTTGAATATTCTTGATAAAAAATAATTTTTCTCTGTCATTGTTATATACTTACAAATACTACCCTACAGCACTCGGGTTCTAAATGATGATCGTTATTTATGTAAAATTTTCGCAGTTGAAGCACAGACCCTCAGAAATATGCTCGACATAGTTACACTGCAGCAAAATTACTGTTTAGACAGTCTGCCGAGGCGGTACTAGTGACCACGCATCAAGTTTTTATGAAATGACGAGAATCACATGAAGTGTATCAACTTGTTTCATATCTTTCAACAATGCTTTATGTTATTTTAGGAATGATTACAGCCATGGATGATGGTATTGCAAAGTTGGTAAATGCTCTCCGAAGGCATGGTTTTGGGGATAACACTCTCATTGTGTTTTCGACGGATGTAAGTTACACGATCTAATACTTACCCTCTGTTATGCGACGGAATGTGTATCCAACAGTCAGTAGTTCGACATGTTCATTGCGCTTGCTATATTTATCACATGAACTGGCCCGTATCACCCCCCGTCTAGCACAGATAAGAAATCCATATTACCCGTGTTGTACGTCATCAATCCTGACTTTTTCAAGCACTATAAATACCGTTCATACGTGCACGTCGCGACGCTTGCATGCACAGACTGATCTGTCGTGATCAATGCCGTGCTCTCATGGCATTTTTACGAAATGGTGACGCAATAAATCCAGACATGGAAACATAGAAGGCATGTCCAATGGAACTTCGAGTCGCTAAAGCTTTAGCTATTCCCAAAAATCGAATGGCGGATGTCATCGATCGTTTAATGACTCAGTAACGTCGCGGCTCCAGTCAAGTCGTACGGCCAAATGTGGACGTCGTACCTGGCGAAAAACCCGAAAGCTTCGTAAGTTCACAGACAAATATAGAAACAGATTAGCAACGGGTATTGTTCAAGGCGTGAAGCGGTTACGTAACCCATCCATGTTCGCCTCGCCTCAGGTAGCTCTCGCCTCGCTTTTCCGAAGAGTGCCGATCATGCATCCTTCCGTTCTTTTCGGATTTTCGCCAATTGTTAAGCGAAAGTATGTTCGGCAAAGTTTTGTTGTTGTTGTTGTGTGGTGCTGAGCGGAATAGGCGTGCTGGCGTAAACGGGAGTGTTTTGAGCTTCAGGAAAGTGAGTTTTACGGTTCTAAAAATTACTCTCATATTTTTATGAATATATAATGAGTGTCTTTGAACCAAATTTGAAAGTCTTTTACCGATACTGTCTGGTTTTACTCAATGGTTTACGGTCAGTCATACCGTCTTTTAGTAAAAAATTGGCCGACTAGCGGGAAATACAGTACTCGTTAAAATAAAGAGCAAAGTTAAAAAAAATACAGTAAAATACTAACCGACCAGCGGAAGATAAAACACTTGCAAAGCATAGACTATAGAGACTATTTTACGGTACAGGTGTTCGCGAAATTCCCCCGGCCCACCCCCTGTAATTGCTGAAGGCTCCCTTATCTCATGCAATAATCAACCACAAAAAAGTCTCCAAAACGTTTGACACCTTTGAAGCTCATTTTAATATGAAAAGGCAATAGTCTACCGAGACGACCATGGAACAAAAGGCATGCCGCGTTGCTAGTCTGTTTCTATATTTGTCTGTGGTAAGTTCAACTGAATAAATACATGTAAACTTAAGTACCATACAATCTTCGGGAAAGTGACATAGAAGGCACAAACATTAAGTCATGAGACGATCAATGATAAATTTCATCACATAAAAATTACGTAAATTCTCGATCGGAATCGAACCTGCAGCCCTTACTGCAACATCAAAGTCCGTAAGCAGTAAACATTAACGACCGAGATTGGGATTGGCGAGTTGCTACCAGCGGAGACTGGAAACAGCAGCTTTGTGCCCACAAGCATTGTGTGTCATCGAATGGAATCTTTCGGGCTTGTCAACGTCGTAAACGTGTGTGATATTTTTAAAAGCCACGGCATCTCTAAGAATAAGAATTACTGTTTCGATCGTGTCGTTGCATTTACTTCATAAATTCTTAATAAATCTGAATACCACGGCTATCCGTCGCCAGCACATTGAAAGCTATGTCCACGAATAGCAGACTTGCCTTGGCATCGGTACAACGCGAGACAGTGATTGACACGTTCACGTGACCGAATCCTTAAGTCCGATTTGTGGACATGCCATTCGATATATCAAAATTTCAACTTGATGGGATTTCTGAATTAAAGTATACCTGTAAACATTTGCACATTTCCGGGGTGACGGGCCGCTTTACTCATTAAATGAATGTAATACGCGTAAATAAAACACAAATCGCGACAAAAATCATGCAATTCGTTTCAATAATTTTGACCGATCTACATCAAAAGAAAAATAAGAAGACTGTTCGTGTCATAAATATATAATACAACGAAATTTTTCTGTTTGACGTCATCTTATAATCGTTTTTCGAGGAGCTGCACAACTTCTCGCGTTGTGCTCGAAGTTGTACGGTTCCGTGAAAAACACTCGTATACGATGACGTCAAACATAGAAAAATATCATGGAATAAATCGTAGGCGTTAATGTTACATGTTTGTGACTTTCTTTTTTTATTTTTAGACTTGATAGCAAGAACGATTAATTATGATGAAACAATACTTGGAGACCTATAGATTGCTTGACATGTTTCTTGAGCACGAAAATCATCATCATCATCATCATCATCATCACAAATATGATAGTCATACCATTTTTATGAATGATAAAATTATTTTAAATTATCATGATGGTTTTCTTCATTCTTTTGACCAAACAGAACGGGGCACCACAAAATGAAAAATTTGAAGGTAGCAATTGGCCTCTACGCGGAACCAAGGGATCATTGTTCGAAAGAGGTACCCGGGCTGTTGGCTTCATTCATGGTAGTATGCTGGAGAAGACGGGTTATGTCAACAACGAGTAAGGAACCGGACATTTCATAAAAATATACGATCGTCGTTTCAACCATATTGTATGAACTTAAATTGTACCAACGACACATTCTTCAGTTATCCAAAAATATTAAATCCGAACAATTTTTGTCATCCTGTAGACTTATACATGCTGTTGACTGGCATCCAACGTTATCGACTGTTGCAGGGGCTAAGTCGTTAGGTAAATCACAGCTTCAATAATATCCAGTCCGTCCTGTTTGTCATTCAGAGCTTCAATGTGTAGGTACGAAGTCTTGAGAACGACTGTAATACGTCTGTATGTCTGTCCGTATTTACTTTTGTGTGGGTATACTGGTATGTTCTCTCATATTACGTAAACATGTGAGTAAAGATGGCTGGATTGATGGATGCATGGATGTATTTGAGGGATGAATGAGTGCATTCTGTTCCTTTGTGCATGTATACATTTGGATTTTCAAGACATTGTTATGGTCTTATTTGTGCACATCTTATTAAAACGATAAACTTGAAACAGCGTAACAACAATTTCGTCATACTCACGCCTTCAGATCCTGAAATGGATGGTTTAAATGTGTGGAACACCTTGAGAAAGAACGAGCCATCACCAAGGAAGGAATTTGTGTATAATATCTTAGAAAGGATACCTCTCGCGGGCATAAGGTAGAGTACCATTCGTAATTGCCTTTGCACTAGATTATTGAACATAAATTAATTTTAGTGAGCGCGCCGTGTAATCAGCAAAATATTCAGCAGTACATCTGGTTATAAAGTGAAATCCATACTGTAATTTATAAGGGCTTAACTTAATGATTGGAACAGATCATTATCGATGTACTAGAATGGTCCGGTATAAAATGATTGACACTTGCAGTCCCCTGTATTATATTAAATTTTAATTGAAATTAAATCTTAATTTAATTTATGGATATGCTGCAGTGAAATATCGTGTTCTTAAACGTTTACAGGTTTTGTACAAGATTGTCTTAATGATGGAAATGGCTTACTGTTATCTATACCTGCGTAATTCACATTCTCTTGGTTTTCTGTTTCTACAGGGTTCATAACTACAAGTTGATAGTAGGTAATCCTCACTTTTCAGGTAGGTCACCAATCATGCGCTATGGAAAGTTGTCTTCTAAATAAAAAAGTGTGTTGTGGTGCGGCATTAAACATAATAACTTAGAGTAGCAGACGAGACTTTCTATTATTATTTCTATTATTATTGCTGGCGCAATTAAACTTGGAACACCGAAGTCCCTATATACATAGGGAAACCGCTGGCAATATCCCTATATCGGCAAGTGATTAGCCAACAGCGGTATAGCTATTGCATCAGATCATCTTGCACTTTGTTTATCGAAAACACTGCAGGGTGCCCATGCTGTGTCTCATAGACAAAACACTATAGCTTAGGCCGTTCATTTTGCGTGAACGATGGTACAATAAATGATTGACTTTTTGAGTAAAGTTAGATTGCTTTTGCCTATGAGCAGCTGTGGTAAATTTCAATGACCAGGGGACCTGTTGAAGCAACCGAATTTGACAGACTTTCCCTAAAAATGAAGGAAAAGTACAGGAGACAAAACGGTAGGTATAGTAATGGAGGTATAATTGTTTAATATCGTTTGGCTTCATTTCGTTGTGCAGGCGTGTCATCATAAATGCTGACATTCCCACTTTCTCACAAAAATTGTAATTTACACCCGGCATTGAAATGAAATCTGTATTTTTAACTTCTATTTTTATAAAGTGATCAGCTTACGTTAAGGTTTACAATGTGCGTCTCTTTCCTATATGTTGTACATCGTGAACCTTTTTCACGTTTTACATCCATCGCGCGATGTCATTTCACCTCGAGCATGTACTTCGACAATTTCCATAAACCGACAGTGTTTCCTTGAATGAAATTCAAAGTCGCTAAATTTCTAATGTCGTTTCGAAGAAACCGACTTGTCGACCGGTATAAAGTAGTTGCATATTCTTAGAGTGACTGAGGAATAGCTAGTTGTCTAATAACTGTGATGTAGCCACTTGATAGTTAATATTATATGATATTTTATGACTTGTGAATCGAATGAAATCATATATGGACCCTAACAATAGACCACATGAATTGCCGGACATTGACAATGGAAATACCAACACTGAATCTGTAATTGACCCTACGGAAAATAATGACACTGTCATAGACACTAATGACATTATTGACCGCGATAATTTTAATGAGAATCCCATACTTGATACTACCGGAAGTAATGGCGATGACAACGAAACTGATGATGTGTATCAGGCCTTGAGAATTGTCGACCACCGAACTGTAACCAATTCGGACGGTCGTCATGAAACCCGCTATCGTGTCAGATGGAAAGGTTACCGCCCTAAAGATGACACGTGGGAACCGCCTGATAATATACTGGACAAAGGACTGATTACTGAATACGAATCTCGGACATGAATGAACTCTAGACTAGTGAATTTAGAACTTTTCGTGATTTGGCTTGGCAAGGGCCTTCGTGACTGTAAATAATGGGCGTGCCCATGTTCTAGTTGTAAACCCAAGAGATAAGCCTGTGAAGATATACAGATGTACGAACCTTGGTGTGTTTGAAACTGCTGACGACGATAATGTTATTGCTTGTATAGCAAATATGGGTGCTGAAAATGATGACGTGTGTAATAATGATGATCACCCAGTGATTGCCGGTTCAAGGCAGACGTGCCTTGACGAGGACCAAGGAAATTGCGACCCACGTGAATCACCGGCAACCGGCCCGGATGAGGTGTTGCCCGATGGTGGTAATTTGAGGAGCCGCGTGAATCTGTGCGAGACGACAGATTTGTCTGCCGAGCAGACAAGACAGCTGGACGAGCTGTTGTTGGAATATGACGACGTATTTGCGAAGAATGACAACAATTTGGGAAAGACAAATATTGTACAACATCGTATTGACACTGGTGAGCATCCTCCGATTAAGCAACGCCCATATCGCGTTCCTGCCAGTCAACGACCTGTTGTACGTGAACATATTAAGTCTATGTTGGACAATGACATTATTCGACCTTCGACGAGCCCATGGTTGGCCCCCGATTCTTCTTGTTTCCAAGGCGGACCAATCACAACATTTCTGCGTTGATTTTAGGAAAATTAACAATGTTACGAAGAAGGATATTTACCCGCTGCCGCGCATCGACGATAGTCTGGATGCCCTCGGGCAAGCACGTTATTTTTTAACTATAGATTTAGCATCAGGATACTGGCAAATTGAGGTCGTGCCGGAAGATAGAGAAAAGACCACCTTTGTTTCATACAACGGACTCTATGAATTTAATGTTATGCCCTTTTGATTATGTAACGTGCCAAGTACCTTTCAACGCTTTATGGAATTAATACTTGCTGGACTTCAATGGGAAATATGCCTGATTTACCTTGATGACGTCATTGTGTTTTTGAAAACATTTAATGAGCATCTCCGCCATTTGCGTGAGGTCTTCGATCGATTTCGAAAAGCCGGACTGAAGTTGAAACGTAGGAAATGTCACTTCTGTAAGACTGAAATCGAGTACTTGGGACATGTTGTGACCCGAGATGGAATTAAACCGAATCCTAAGAAGATTGATGCAGTAAAGAACTATCCGCGCCCAAAGGATGTTCGTCAACTACGAAGTTTCCTTGGATTAGCATCATATTATCGACGATTTGTGCAGAACTTTGCCAAAGTGAGGTCACCGCTAAACAAACTGTTGATGAAGGACAATGTGTTTAATTGGAGTACCAAATGTGAAGACGCTTTCTGCACTTTGAAGTTAGCGCTTATTTCAACACCAATACTCGGATACCCTGATTTTGATGAACCCTTTGTTCTGCATACAGATGCGTGTGACACTGGCATTGGATCTTGCTTAGTACAGGTACGTGATAAGAAAGAAGTTGTTATTTCTTATGCTAGCCGAACTTTGACAAAACATGAGAAACACTACTCGACGATTGAGAAAGAAGCTTTAGCCATAATTTGGTCGATTAAGCATTTCCGACCATACTTATATGGTGGACGCTTCACTGTTATTACTGACCACAACCCACTGAAATGGTTAATGACTATTAAGGAGCCTACAGGACGACTCGCCCACTGGTCATTGACCTTGCAAGAATATGACTTTGAAATTCAACACCGCCCAGGCACAAAACATGGAAATGCAGATGGACTTTCCAGACGACCGCAAGACGATGATGAAGACAAAAGTCCACGTGACTTCATCATCGCAGCGACAGACAGCCCTGGACTTCAATTAGACCGAGTTAGAGACTTGCAACGACGTGATTTGACTTTGCAACCGCTTATATCGTACTTGAACGATGATGAACTTCCCACCGATACAAAGACAGCTAGGAAAGTTGTTTTATATGCTGACCAGTATGTTATCGATGATGGTGTACTGTATCATCTGTGGATGCCCGCCCCAGGGAAACGGCAAAGAGACGTGCGTAAACAGCTTGTCATTCCTCGCGCCCTGCAGGATGAAGTGACGACGTCATGCCATGACGAGGTCACCTCAGGTCATCTAGGGTTCCACAAGACGTACAGTAAGATACAAGAACGATTCTATTGGTTTGGAATGTTTAAAGACATTGAACAGTGGTGTAAATCGTGTGTTGACTGCTCTACAAAAAAGACTCCAAAGAATTTACCAGTTGCACCGTTACAGCCTATACCTGTTGATGGCCCCTTTGATCGTGTAGCTGTTGACGTATTAGGACCACTTCCAACTACTGAACGAGGTAATCGCTTTATTATTGTGTTTTCGGATTATCTTACACGTTGGCCTGAAGCCTTTGCCATTGAAAAGACAACTGCGGATGTTGTTCCCCGACTGTTAGTCGATGAGATTATCGCCCGACATTCTGCGCCTCGGACATTGTTGTCTGATCGTGGTAGAAACTTCCTGTCGACATTGGTGCAAAAGACTTGTGAATTAATGAGTACGAGAAAGGTTAACACATCGGCTTATCACCCGGAATGTGACGGATTAGTTGAAAAGTTTAATTATTGGACTAGTGTGAGACATAGAAGTTTTACCGTGTAACTTTATGTTACTCAGCTGAATAAAGTGCTACGACTTAGAGTATATTACTGCGTACCCGTTGCCGTGTCTACTGCCTGACGACTCTACGCCACAGAATTTTCAGTATGATATCTGATTTGATTTGATTAGTTTTTGTTAATTTTGTTTTTTGATTTGTAGATCGAGCGAGGACGCCTTTCGATCTTGGTTGGGAGGTGTGATGTAGCCACTCGATAGTTAATATTATATGATATTTTATGACTTGAATTTAGTTTGTATGACTGACAATGAATGACCGACAGTGACCTATAGTAACCCCTTCTGCATGTGGTGCATTGTGAGAACGACTCCCTTGTTTATTTTCGTGACCTTTGATGTAACCGTTCATCCGTCTTTAGTGAGCGTATTGTTTTGACAACAGCTTAAGTCATCAACACCGACCGGACGCTTAAGCAGGACCTCCTGCGTTATGTTGACAGATGTACTGATGACAGCGACCTTCCTGTCCTTTGCACGTATGCCGACTTTCTTTAGCTAATTCTTTAGATAATGATAGACGCATACCAAAGTCATGACAAAGCCAGATATTCACCCAATATAAACTCTGCATTTTAGTGTGTTAGAGTAGAAGCTGTTCAGAACCTGTAGAACCTGTAGAGAACCTGTTGCGACGCTCGAGACGACACTGACTGTGACTGATGCCTATTATTGGACTAGTGTGAGACATAGAAGTTTTACCGTGTAACTTTATGTTACTCAGCTGAATAAAGTGCTACGACTTAGAGTATATTACTGCATACCCGTTGCCGTGTCTACTGCCTGACGACTCTACGCCACAGAGTGCACGTACTCCGACAATAGCTATATCACAACTATGCTACGTGACATAACCATTGGTACTGGTGTGTATTTTATCGACCGTGCACCGATGTAGTTTCTAAAAAAGTTGCCAGGTAAAACTTCAAGGCTTCGACGTTCTTTCATCCGACATGCCGTCGCGAAATTCTGTAAGAACTAATACAGACAAGGTTTCGGTTTTCAGACAGATTCAGTGTATCAGCTGATTATAAACTGGAAATAAAGCTAGAGCCTGGATAGTCCGACTCGTTGCTGCTGGCGCACGGCGTGGCGGGGAATCTTCAACTGTCGGCCATATCCTCTACAACTGTCATCGATTGCTTTCGTGTTTTTGAAGAATATAATATAGTAAACCGTAGATAAGAAAGACAATTTTTTCTCGGCGTTATTTATGGAAACCTCTCCCCAGAGGCAAAGACGATGTCGTCTCGTACACCCTGTCCGAGTCTCGGCCTGATGACGTGACACTAGAAGTCATAGCTCAGTCACATTTATTCGCGTGCGTCATACAGATGATATCATTATTCATAGGGGTATCCAGTTGAAGTGGGCACATGGTATTCTCAAGAAACGTACGATGAAAAAGGACAGTCTTAATAAAAATGTTTCAAGCACATCATAAATTGCAAAGAATGCTGAAATGCTGCAGCTTTTAATCGCAATGGCAAAGTTTGTTTTTTTGACCTCAACATATCCAATTGGGAAAGTAAATTTGGTTTGACCCACAGTTTGAAAATGTGTTTTCTAGTCTCCCACTGCCTGGCCGGCCCGCAGCCAGTGACGTCGACGTTTCGTACTTCGAATTCTGAGAGCTACATCATATCGCCACGATCAGCAGACAAGAAATTACTATTTTCAAATCGCCATCACCAAAAAATTACAGAGAAATGAGATAACACGGTGAGAAAAAAGGCATATCGTCAATGGTGTTGATAATATACATTTTGCTTCTAATCTACCCAATACAAAAAGGGTACCTTGCCAGAACCAACTGCAACTCAACTGGCCTGATTTCAGCTCGCCCGATAACCAACTCACACGAATTCAATTTGTTGGGCAATAGATACTTACACTCGTACAGTGCTCTGAAAGGAATATCTTTTCCGAAATGTCTTTTCCTAGACTTGTACTGTGCACTGAAAGGAATATCTTTTCCGAAATGTCTTTTCCGCAACTGAAAAAATAGCTAAAGCAGGAGCCATCTCTGTCAGTACGACCTAGGCAAACCTGAGCGTCCATACTGACTCGTACTCGGACTATGGCCATGGGACAGAGCACTCAGACGGCGATGTCAAAGAAAGGCGATGACTTATTTTTTAAAGTTGAAGAAAATGCTTAAAATTTTGGTTGTGTTAGTCAGTCGATCGAAATATTTTTGTTGCAATTGATAAAATCATAGACAGTCTCGATTCTACCATCCATAATTGATATTTACAGACTAAATCGACAACGGAGGGTGCATATAGAATTTACAACTGTTACGATGTCTTCTATTGTAAGTTGATGCAGTGAATGTATCTTTTCTTTTGCGTGACCAGGTGCACATTGTTTTGTATAATTTATGCGTGACCAGGTGCGTTCATGAATAATTTATTTTCGTGGTTCTATAAATGCATACGTGTTGCCACGTCGCTTGTCTTCTGTGAGCAGCGTGATGTCCAGAAGTTCCATGGTTTGATGGCTTCCCAGTTACTATCTTTGCCGGCGAAATTCGGACTGTTTGATGACGAAGTAATTATGTCAAGTTGTTTGCTGGCCGGACTGTTCTTCTCGTAAAAACGCTCAAGATTCTGGTGAGTGTGTGTGTGTCAGAGACTTTGGAAACGTCCTAGTCGTAAGAGTTGCACGCTACACGTTGTGATATCTACGTCTGTCGACTCAAGAACTGTATTGCCATTGTCAGAGACGTCCCTGTCCTTCCTCAAGTGTCGCACAAGAAATACTGTGTACGGACATT
>LD345847.1:15679-31900 GCA_001465055.1 Ptychodera flava
ATGATTGTACATGTCTGGCAGATATATAGATATATATCAGACAAATCATGACACCCACCCTTTGCCTGCATTCAAATACTAGGTCAGAGTTACCTGATAACCAGAAGCACACAACCTCAGAGAATTGATAAAACATTCAGAAACATCAGGTGTATGATTAAGTCCAGTAGTTACAATACTGAGATATGAGGAACATCACTAGACACCGTAAACTCACTGTTTATGAAGAACAGTTCCAGTTCATCAAATCTAGCTTGGTCATATGTTGCTTTCAACTTGAGTTGTAATCCAACTTTGTCAGCCTCCTCTCTCATCTTATCAGTTATCAATAGTGGTTCAAATGAGTCAGGAAAACTACCAGATAGACATGTATGTTCTACTTTGTACAGGTTATACAGAGTGGGTAGGTCCAAGTGGATTGCTAATGAACGTTGTTTGGTGCTTTTTACTTTGATTGGACCAAAGTGCTTTTTACAGTTGTTGTTTACTGTCTGTTTTCCTCATTAACAATCATCCCACTTGCATTTTTGTCAAGTTCTGATTTACACTTTTTCCACAAAGCTTTCAGTTTTTTCTTCTTCTTTCTGACACTGTTTGTTTGGACCAGTTTGTTGAGATCTCTCATCTGCTGTACATACGATTTCTTACTTAGTCCAATATGCACCGAAAAATCAGTAGAATCTAAACATAATTAGGAGAAAAACATGCATTAGGCTTTTAAGTGTCATAGATGAATACATATGTTTGTAATTTTTTACATATCTGTTGATGACAATAATGCTTCTCTATAATGAAAGAGTGATGCCGATAATCATAAACGTTTGTTAGATTACATTTTTAATCGCATACCTTTTACTGTGCAAAACATGGAACACAACTGGCACACACTTTTGATGTTGTAAATGATGAAATGGTGAAAAGTAAAGCAGTGCATACCATTGCTACTTCCTGCTGTTGCTATTGACCCTGGTGATGGTGCTGGTGTTCCAGGGTTTCTACTGACTCTTCCTATTCTCTGTATTTTGGGTTTCACTGCTTCACTCTCCTTTTGTCCAGACGTTTCAAATCCTGATGATTTTCTTTTTCTATCCATTCCATCTTCCTTTAACATCTCAGGATGTGTACATTTTGTATCATTGTTTTTGTCCTTTGTTTTTCTATAGTCTTTGTGCCCAGGTATCGCTAAATTTTTAGAGTTTTTGTCATTGATTACATCTCCAGTATTCAGATCTTGTGTAATACTTTCAGATATATCTGTTTCTTCTATTTTCATCATGTCATATTGCATTGTTGTGGGTTTTGTTGTATCTATGCCTTCTGTGACTGGCATCCCAGATTGCACTGTTGTACCAGTACTTGCTAGAGCATCCATATCTTTTGTGTTTGGCATCCCAGGGTGCACTACTGTGGTATATGCAGTCTCTATATCTTCTTTAATTGATATCCCTTGTTGCACTGCTGTGGCTGTTGTAACGGTAGTTTCATGACCTTCTGTGACTGATAGGCCAGTTTGCACACCAGTGGTTTCTGCATTCTCTATAACTTCTGCAAGTGATATTCCAGGTTGCACTGCTGCGGCTTGTGCAGTCTCTGCATCTTCTGTAACTTCAGAAATCCCAGGATTTATAGCTCTGGTTTCAGCTGCCTCTGTCTTTTCTGTCACTGACATTGTAGACTGCATTGCTGAGCTTTCTGTAGTCTTCATATGTTCTGTGAGAGTGATTTCAGGTTTCACTCCTGTGGTCTTTATTTTCTCTTCACTTTTGTTGACTGATAGCTTAAACAACATATCAGTTTCTGTACCAGTTAAATATTTTGTAATTGCAGGTTTAGTCACCAGAGATGTCTCCTTGTCTTGTCTTTTATCCTTCATTTCAGTGTTACCTGCATAAATCAAGAATTGTTCTATGTATATTAAGTTCTATTCCAGTACTGTGGACATTAATTAAGATTAAATCCCCAGTACGTGGCTGAAACTATGATGACACAGCTTTCATTCATTTGTGAAAGTGTTCATTCTTAACTAGATTATAGGGAAACAATATTATTCATTGTGATAAACAACAAGCGAGGGTATTTGGTTGCAGATATAAGACCTCTGGTGTGAAATTAGCATATTTGACGGGAAATAATCACCGTGCCAAGAAAAGTGATTACCGGATAATTTACCTAATATGTTAATTTCACCCCAGAGGTCACCATTTATAACTTCATTATGGTATGCAAAAGTTAAATACAAGTGGACAATTTCATTATTAAGGATGGAAGTTAAAAAGAGGGTTCAGGAGCCCAGCCACAACGCAAACTCTAAAAAGACCATATCAGAATGTTGTGCGTGTGCACAGTTGATTCCATACAATGCGGTAAAAACACATCAATATCGCGAATACACATTCTCAAGCCGTAGACTTGTTAAAAATTAGGCGTGTTGAGCCCTCAAGTTTGAAATTTGTGTGAGCTCAAAAATGTTACGCAGGGCGCACTGGTCTTCTTGCTGATGATGTAAACCCAAGCTGCAACAAATCAGAATGCCAGATTCCAGCTACACATATTATGTGTGATAAAGAGTATATACTTGAAAGCCCCTATAGCTGCGAATGTGCGATAAACTGAATTCAAAATATCCTCAGTTTTCCGAGAGTTTTCTTTGAATAAGACCCATTAAAGACTGAAAAGGTGTGTAACACTATCATAAGTGTCAAAAGTGGCATGTAAATCCTAACGTTCTACCATCATTTTAGATTTCCCACAATTTCAATCATGTGACAGAGAAAATAAAGATTACGACAACATACTGTCGGCCATTGTGTGGATGCATTCAAGAACATAGCATCATGCTTTTTTCGTGGATGATTACAATGTGTATGTGCACGAAATACTGCATTATTTGTACTTTTCTATAAGACTATGGGGCGCCATTTTACAGGTGCGGCACCCGTTTATTATTGAACTTGTTAAAATATGTAGTCGTGGTCCAAATCGGGCAGCAGTGAAACGTCAATACATATCCTTCAGTAAGCACATTTACACGAACCAACGCTGGTTTGAAAATAAAATCATGAAAAAAATTCATATAATTCGCACCTTTTGGGGCTTTAATGTAAAAAATTTAAGGGCACACCTACCTTTGTTGTCAAAGTTTTGTGTTACTCTATCATCAGTCAATGATGAAGCAAACTTAGCCAAACTTTTTGTAACTGCTTTACTTTTAGCTAAGTGTTTTTTAAGCAGCTTTGCCTGCTTGACAGCCACTTTCTTCTCTAGTAAGTTTTTTGTTATCTTTCTAGTCAGCTCTTCTGATTCTTTTCGAACAACACAGTAATCCTTGTGTTTTTTAAAATGTTTATCAATCATAGCAGCAATGTGTGAATCATCCTGGACTGTTGTTGGTAGACCAGCTGCCATTGCTTCCAAGCCTTCAAAACTGTAGTCAGTGTAGCATGATGGAGGAAGGCAAAGGTCAGATTGTTGCAGAGATTGTAATAACGTATCTGCTGAATGTTGTTTGTTAGATGTTATCATACCAGGAAGAGTTTGAAGTTTTTTGTCAAGAAATCTCTTTGTTGCTTTGTACGCCTGTTTAGAGACTCCATGTATCTGCCATTTAGGTGGCTTTCTGTGAAAAGCTTTATGTTTTTTTGCTGCGCATCCAATGGAAGCTGCTATTGAGTCACATCTTTTCAAGGCTTCCCCTGTGTTCAGCTGACCATAAGTTAATATTCTATGGCCACTTTCAGTCACTTTAGTGCACAGTGATTCATTGCCAAAGTATAACTGCCCAGGTTTTGGTAGAATTTTCTTGTGAGGGATATCTGACAACTTTCTGTCATCAATTACAGCTCTGTATGCACTCTTGAAGTGGACATATATGTGAGGACCAATGGAAAACAGTAGATCAGCCTTACTTGCCATCTTTAACATCTCCTGCTCTAAATTTGAGAATTCATCCTTCACCAAGAGACAGTTTTGTTCCTGACAGACATGGTTTATCAAGACTAGCTTTGCAGCAGGGAACAGTTTCTTCTGTATGTCTATGGCGGCCCATCCAGTCTTTGGAGCATATCCCATCACATACTTGATGTTCATCAACTTTTGTAGGTCAGGGAAGTGGCTGTAGTGGTACATCAACCAATTTATGTTTGGTATCTCATCAACTCCTTCTGGTATCTCTGCTTTTATCAAGGTAACACCACACTTCTCAGCATCTTCTATCTGATCTGCACTGAGTTCAACATCAACCACAGTGGAGTATGCTTTGAGATATTCTCCTGATTTTGCCTTCCTAGCTAAGAAATCCTTGATTATTGTTCTGTGATATCCGGTCAGACCACAGGCACGTTTGCTCCAGGCATCAAATGTAAATAATACACCAGGAGGAGGTGGAACAGAGAGTTGGTGTAACTGAGCTTGAGGGAAAAGATTTTCATGTATAGCAGCTGCTGCATTCTTTGTCTTGGGAGAAAAGCTGACAACATGTGTTATATGCTTCAACTTCTTCAGCCCTGGGTAGTATGTGTAATGATTAAGTAACCAGGTTGGTGTGGATGGGTCTCCTTCTGGGTCTGACCATTTGCTTCTTGTAGCTGGGATCAGAGTAACTCTAACACTCTCTGCATCTTTCTTCTGGGTTTCACTGACTTCAACATCAAGTACAGTAGAATAGATTTTAGAAACTTTATCAGATTTCAGTGTGTTTGCACATAACTCGTTCACCAGTGTTCTAGTGGGTTGTGATGTCAGGTCATCTGATGCTGTATTCCATGATGTCAATACAAGCAGTGCTTCATACAGTTTGTTTGCCATCTTCCCTAGAGAAATGAAAATGTAATCAAAGGTACACACAGGAAATTCCTCAGTATATAATTATTTTGGTGAAATTAAAAATGAATGTCATATATGTTTAACAAAAATAGTGAAATACAGTTTGTGTCTAATCTTCAGGCAGATTCATATTAGAGTCACAATATGTACAAATACCGGTATACATACTGAAATATATTTTTCATGTAATATATACAGTTTTTGATGTAATGTAGTTTTCATTGCAGTAAAAAATGACTAGAACAGCTAGGAATAACAAATGAAACTTTATCCTGCTATAAACATTGGCAATTTTACAGGACGATCTATAATGGACCAAAGAGTAGATAGTGATATTGTTTTTATAAGTATAATTGTATTTTATAATTGAGCCAAGTAGAGTCCCAAATATGACAGCTCATGTTTATTGGACAACATTAATTTTAATTGGTTTAAAACACAAGATGCAATAACAAGAGTCTTCACAAGGTTTTATACTTTCAATATTTTATTTTAAGGTTAAAGAATGTTGGCTAAGCAATTAAATGAATGGGACTCTGGCAACACCATATCTTAAGCCAAAATTACAAAATGTTGACTCCCATCGCCTGTCCATCAACTGCAATAGCTTTTGGTTAACATATTTTAGTGAAGGAGAAAATGTTATCCGGCTGATTTGCAATTAATAATATATTTCTGTTTGCTTATTTAAATTTTTTTAGAGAGAATGTAAAAAAACTGCAGAAAATAAATATATAAATTCTCCTACAATAGTTTACATTTTCAATATTTAGAAATATTCAAATATATGTGTTCGCTAAAATTAACCAGAAAACCTTGAGACATCTGTGACCAGGCTGCCATTGAAATGAAAACACCAACATATAAGTAAAATTGAAATGTGACACTTGATAGAGAGAATATCACATACCTTGGTTGATATGGATCGATGAATTCTATCAACAGGAGTTACTGATTCACATTGCTCTATTGAAGCTTGGAGTACCAGAATGTGACCAGATAGTTTTGAAATATTCCTGAATTTGGTACAATTTGACTCTGAAAGCATTAGTGAAGTTTCTCTGTATGGTCAATACACTTTACAGTGTGTTTCACCTAGGTACCACAACTCAGCGGCGACCCATGAGACAATCCACGTACAAAACAAATGTTTAGCTCGGGTATCAAGACACATTTGAAAGTCACCGACCCATTGATTAATTACAGTAAACCAACATGGGACAGCTTCTCTGTCTAGACTGAGGGATACACTTTATCTACAATGTGTGGCTTTTTAGTTAGTTCTGTTGAGAATACCTTCACCTCTTGAACTCCAAGCTGAATTTGTACAGAAACAGTTACATTGTAGATCAAGTCTAGTCAACTGCCCTTCTCTAAGTCTAGACAGCGGCTGCCCCATACAGGTTAACTGTAATTAATCTACAAGTCGGTGGCTTTGAAATGTGTCTGTGATACCCATTGAAGCTAATCATGTGTTTTGTACGTGGATTGAGTCCGTCTCATATGTTGAGTTGCGGTACCTAGGTGAAACGCACTGTAGCTATGTTGAAATTCATGTAATTTATAATAAGGCCAAAGTAATTAAATTCTTTGTTTTGTGTCCACTCTAAATGGGAAAAGGTACGCGTCTAAGCTATACAATGCAAGATCGAGGTACATGAATATTCCACATTGATTAAGGGTCATTAGCATAGAATTTTAATACCGAAACAATGCTCATTAATGTAATCTGCATATTTGAATATCATTATACCTCGCATCTTGCACTAATAGGTCTAAGCGGCTGAAAAACACACACAAGAAAATTAACACAAATGTAATTTGATTGCAGCAAATAACAAATTGTAACAAAATTTTTGTTCAGAAAAGCTAAGCAGTCATGTCCTAAAATTTCCTATTCAAATACACTGTGTGTGTTTTTCATGAAAACTTTAAAAACCTAGGCGGATGGGGACGCAAAACAAAGAATTTAATTACTTCGGCCCAAACTGACTGTGCTACTTTGTTTAAACATCAAAGTAATGGGTCTAAAGTTCAATTTGGTCAACCTATGCATGACATCAATTGTTTGTTTTAAGTGAAAAATTCCAGTTCTAGAAGAACATACAAACTGGAGAGGTAAGCATGATGTCAAATTCATATCAAATTCAAATCAAATTCTTATCAGGGTAAAGAATTCATAGCTGTAACATTAAATAAATTTAATTACAGGCAATATCCTTTTGTTCATAATTATTTAAGTGTTGTATATCAAATCAAGTGACTGAAGTTCTGGTTGTGGTCAGCCTTTGCAAGACATTGGTTGTTAATGGACACACATCTGGTAAATCATTAAAGTTAGGGACATCTACAGTGTCCTTATGAATGATAAATATCAAACGGCAATCAAGAGCACATTTAATTAAAAATTACAGCAAATACACTGTCGCTGTCACAGAGTTCACAACACAAGCAAAGAAATGTGTGACAATAATTAACGTTTGACATTGAGAATTTACTTATCCCGTACAAGTCCTAAACATATTGCAGATTTCATCACAGTTTTGACATATCTAAACAGTATGTGTCATCACTAGAGACATGCATAAATCACTATAATGTGAAGACTTCTTATAGTTTTGAATAATAAGATTTTCTACCGTAAAAGCAAAAATAATCTTTATAAAGAAATCTTTAAGATGACAAGTCATCGCAATTTGAAGAACTCTGAACTTGATTATTGCACGAGATTTGCATGCCAATTTTCGGTCAAACTAGAGAAATATATAAGACATGAAAAAGCAGTGTGGTCAGTAGATTACCTGAGGTCATATCCATACCAGGATTGATAGAGTTTAATGGCAGAGTGTAATAAGATCCATGTTGTAGCACTCTGTAATTAACATTATCACCACTGAGCTATGTACAATCTACGATGATCATTTTCTTTTGACAAAATAATTTTCTGTTTTTCTCTTCAGAAGTTTTACGTATTTCACAATTTTCTCTTGTTGCACTCCTCTCAGAACGACGACTTTCGAAGTTTGACATTGCTATGCTCTTTAGTTTGCAAGGCTGGTTTTTGCCCGAGTGCTCATGGGTTGAATGAGATTAGCAATGGCAGTGGATATGAACACTTCACTCGCACAGAGAGAGAAAAGTAGGCTTTGCGTAAGTTTACAAGCGCGGCTGAGCGCATCGTGTTCCTAGGCGAGATGGGTGTGCTCGAAAATGAAGATCAATGCAAGTTTTAGATTCAAAATCAGCTATTTTGGGCAGAGAAACTGCGTGCCGTATTTCAGAGGAGCTACCAGTAGTTCACTTTACTATTAGAAACGCGTACATCCTACGGTACACTGTAATTGTGATGAAATCTGCAATTTTCTTTTTTGTTTGTTTTTTTTTTTGAGGGGGGACAATTTTTTGCCATTTTTTGTTACAAAATTTGATTCTCAAAAAACAGCTCCGATAGCCGAGACAGATAGCTTTGGTTAACATGTTCTTAGGGATGTTCATTATGTTCAAATTATGATGAAGTCTTCAACTGTTTATTTCTGCAGCTATTTTTGCCATTTTTGTCAGGCTATTGAATTAGCTATCATAGATTTCCACCTTCTTCATCAACATGTGTTGCAAATAGTTATTCTCTAGATAACGCAGTGGGGCTATATAGGCTGCTAGGTCTCTTGTTTTTATGACAAATATGCCACTTTGTGACTTTGTAATTGCTAGAAATTTGTCAAAATGTTTAGGAGTTGCGGATCTTAAAATATCAAAATTAGCCAGCTGAGGGGTCAAGCCACTTTCTTCACATTTACAGTGCTATATGGTAACTGAAGAATATTTGTTGTTGTTGGCACACCGTATTTGTAACAGAACTTGTTGATTAATTTAACATGTTCATTCACATTTCCTGTAAAATCATCAACAACACCAAGTCAAAGGTTATAGTTAACTTATTGTAGTGAATTAGAAAATGTTTTGAGTTGATTTTGCAAAAAAATGTTTCTAATGGTTGCCTTTGTTAAAAAATTATTCAAAGAGAATTTTAAGTATGAAGAAATGTTTTGATTTTGAATATGTACAGTAGAAATATTCAATAGTTAATGTCCACTAAAATTCAACAAGGAAGCCTTGAGAGATCTGTGACCAGGCTCCCATTTGGTGAAAACACCAACATATAATTAAAATGAGACACTTGGTAGACTGAGAACATAACATACCTTAGTTGACTTGGCTTGATAGATTGTATCAGTGGGAGTTATGCAGATCACTGTGAGTACCAGAATATGACCAGAAAGTTGTGATATATTCGTGAATTTGGTATAATTTGACTCTGAAGGCGTTAGGGAAGTTTCTGTGTTTGGTCAGCACACAGAGCTATGTTGCAATTACCTGTCATGTGATTTATAACAAAATGGCTGTGCTACTTTGTTTAATCAATAAAGTAATGGGTTTAAAGTTCACTTTGGGTCAAGCTGTGTGAGACCTCAATTGTTAAAGAACACAGGTCTGGTAAATCATTGGTGATAAATATCTACAGTGTCGTGATGAATGACAAATATTAACCAGCACTGCAGTGCGACAGTTTAATATGATATTCTTTCAGTAGATATCACAACAAATGCCACGAAGTAGTGGTAGGCACAAACACTTTGGCATATCACTCCACTGACAACAGAGAGCAATGTACTGTGAAAATAATAATAATTTGTTATTTGTGTTGTAGGGCACAATTAGTTTTAATTTAGTGTCATGAAATATATACAAAACAGACTGTTCTTATACAATAATACACTCACATGATTCTAGCTGTTAGTAAGACAATACCTTGCAATCTGCCAATGGCTGGATTATTCTAAATTTTTTGATGGGGGGATGCATAGTGACAACTTGGCATTTTCAAAGTGAAACAGTTTATTTTGCTTTTGGAACTTTTACACTGTATTATGTTGTACTTGACTCATGTATGGTTATTAGTCGCCATGGACANNNGGGGGGGGATTTATAGGTTTGGTCATGTCTCGTGCGTCCGTCTGTCCGTTCACGGAGATATCTCAGACATGCCCAGGTCAATTTCTTTCAAACTTTGCACAAGGATAGTACCCTGCCCCATACAGATGCATGTCGATTTGTTTCACAATGCGATCCAATTTGGCCGTGTTAGAGGACTTTTTAGTTTACACCTCCATAGACTCCCATGTATAAGGCAGTTCTCCATAGACTCCCATTTATAAGGCAGTTCTCCATTGACTCCCATGTACCGGTATAAGGCTGTTCTCCATAGACTTCCATGTATAAGGCCAAGAAAAATAAAAATTTAGTTTCTCATCGTATTCATATTGCAAAAAGGATTCAGTGACAGTTTTTAGTCCCAACGGATGAAGTCCAGGGGGCTTAGAGATTGGGTCATGTCTATCCGTTCACGCAGATATCCCAGATATTTTGACAAAATGTCAAGTGACCTTGGTGACCTTTGACCTCAAATAAACATATTTGTCCATAACTCAGTAACCACGAGTGCTATACCCTTCATATATGGTATGATGGGATACCTTATGACGCCACATATTGTACCTCATTAATTATGTGCATATCTAATTTTGAGCGAGCCAATAGAGCTAAAGGTCTGATTATTGGTATATTGGAATAACTTCGCAATACAATTTCTTTGACAAAATATCACGTGACCTCGGTGACCTTTGACCTAAAATATACATATTTGTCCATAACTCAGTACCAACAAGTGCTATACCCTTCATATATGGTATGATGGGATACCTTATGACACCACATATTGTACCTCACTAATTATGTGCATATCTAATTTTGAGCGAGCCAATAGAGCTAGAGGTCTGATTATTGCTATATTGGGATAACTTAGCAATACAATTTTTTCTGACAAAATGTCATATGACCTCGGTGACCTTTGACCTCAAATATACATTTTTGTCCATAACTCAGTAACCACAAGTGGTACACCCTGTATATTTTCTATGATGGTACACCTTATGACGCCACATACTGTACCTCATTAATTATGCGCATATCTAATTCTGAGCAAGCCAATAGAGCTGGATGTCTGATTTTTGGTATATAGGGATAACTATAGGATAGAAATTTTTTGACCAAATGTCATTTGACCTCGATGACATTTTATCTAAAATATACGTTTATGTCAATAAATATGTAACCACAAGTTCTATGTCCTTTATATTTAGTAGGATGGGAGACCTTATGACAACACACGCTTTACCTCATTAATTATGCACATATCTAATTCTGGGCAAGCCAATAGAGGTAGAGGTCTGATTTTTGGCATATAGGGATTATTTAGCAATACAATTTTTTTTTCAAAATGTCACGTGACCTCGATGACCTTTGACCTTGATTATACATATATATGCATAACTCAGTAACCACAAGTTCTATACCCTCCAATTATGATAGGATATTATACCTTAAGATGTCACATCTTGTACCTCATTTATTATGCGCATATGTATTTCTTGGTTGACCAATACAGCTAGAGGTCTGATCTTTTTTCCCAATTTAGAACCATAACTTAGACATGCCTCATGTGTTTCAAACTGGGAACAACGACATAGACCTATGTGCCCATAGATCTCAACATATACACTCCAGTGATACTTCTTAATGACCACATTTCCCTGCCCCATCAAGACTAATACTCCTATTACAAGTGGGGACTATGTCATTGTCAATGACTTGTTGATCAAAGGAATTCAAATATTACATTTAAATTATGTTGTCTCCCTTTGCAAATATTAGAATAATGTTCAACGGTGCCTAAGTGCACAGTTCTGGTATATCATGTCAAATTTACAGATAGTTATCATGATAATAAATACACAGATGTTCTGTAACAAGTTGCACTATACAAACAATACCTTTTGATTAATGATTGTTGATGTATTTTATATCAAATCAAGTTACCAAATTTCTAGGTTGTCCACCAAATTCTTTCTGACCACAGCGCCTTTGGTTGCCAGATTTTCAATAAGGCTGTGTTCTCACAAGTATGGGGGGGGACAAATATCTATCGATTTTACAGCTATCCCTTCAATACCCTAAAAAAAACTTTCAAGTCCCCCTCCCAATGTCTATGATCAAAATTGTCTTGTCCCCCAAAATTATCATACAGACTTGTAATCATTTGGGATGTATATACATAGAAAAAATATAACATGCGTTGCACAGATGTGCTCACGTATGTTAGACACTTCCTGTTATCAGAAGTTTGTAGAGCCATATTTCTATGGAAAATCATACATTGATTCAATTTTAAATGCAACAGTGAACTTTAAGGATTTATAAGTCTACTGGAAGTGGACTTGAGTAATCCTACTCTGGTCAGGTCATTAGCACCTGCTGAAGAGCACACAAAATGACAATCATGAGATATGCGAAGTGTGAATTGCTGGCCGCATTTTGCCAAATTGTAAAAAAAATGAGCCAAGGTAACCTACCAATTTATCTTTCAAAAGTACAAGTCATAGATGCTTATATAACAGCTTTACAAAATGGACAATACTGAATTTTACACTAGTTCTGCATTAACAATTAGTTATTTGTGATTTTCTCTCCGCTATACTTCAGAATGATGGAGAGAAGGAAAGCTGCTCTCCCTATGCATCAACATCAAACTTAGGATCAAGTTACCATGGAAACAGTGACATAGAAAATGATGAAACGAGTGATGACGAAAATTCCATTGGTAATGATACAACACAAGGGATCAGAAGAAAACATGAAATGAGAGTGAACGGTGACATGTCGGCTGTCTGTACACTGAGTGAGCGGTGAAAAGTTTGATACATCAACATGTGTCTAACCATCTAATTATCAGCTTACCTGCACCAAGAGGTTTGATTTCCATATTGTAAAAATAAATTTTACAGTAAGTCTAAACTGAAAGATCATTTAGAAGTCCGTTGAGTTTTACAAGGAATACACTTGCAAAAATGTAACAAAGTTTTCCACACCAAATGTGAACATAGCAAGCATCTTCTGAGGGACTGCACTAAGCCTGAATATTTTTGTAATGACAAATCGACTTCTAATTTACGAGCCAATGCTCTTACTCATCAAAAGCCAACAGTGAAATGTGAACTATGACCCTGCATTTTAGAGTAAAATGTATGCTGTCTTCAAACATTAAGTCTGCACACACCGATGAGAAGCTCTGGCAATGTGTTGTATGTGGATATCAATGTAAACTGAAGACAAGTCTATTTAATCACGCTGGAATACTCAGCAGGTAGATCTAAAAATGATAGTAATCTGATCATGCTCTATCAAACATAAATATCCAATAGTTAAATGGTTAAATCAGTTATCTTGAGTTGAAACCAACCAGTCTGAATATGTGTCTGTCTGTCTACTTTCACAAATATATTTTTTCAGTCAGAATTAGAAGATAGCTCTGCCTCATGTAGTAACAATGGCACATCTGTCTCTCTCCTTTCCATGTCTTCATGCTGTATCCCTCCTGTAGTTTACCATCATATAATTTTAAAGGTGCTTTCATTATGCTGAGGATCAGACAAGATTCATTGTATTATATGATATATTCATCATGTAAGAAACCTAAATTTACATTTGGATGCTGAAACAGGTTTATTGTAGCACCAAGATTGTATTTCTTGTAGATCACATTTTGTTTTAGATACATACATCTCCTGATTGCAAGTTTCAACTTTCTTTGTCATTCCAATGTTTTTTAAAATGACAGTACATTTATTATGATTGCAACTTATGTGTATTAAATATATTATATACACAAATTCCTTATTGTCTTATTTATTCTTCTTTGTTGTGTATGTGTCACTGTATGCAGGAGGGGAAATTCAGCAAAAGAAATTATATTGTCATTTAACAAAGGTTAATAATTTTCTATATGAGCACTTCTCGCAGCTGCAAATTGCCTATTTTTGTTAAGGGGCAAACTACAGAACGTTGAAATGCATGATTGGTAAAAGTTTTACTTCTCACTGCAGCAAGCATTTGAGATGGTGATTTAATAAATAATTTAAACAAAAATGGAATTGTTTTCATGGCAGAAAATTCTGTTTCTTCATAAAGTTAGCAAAACTTATACATAATGAACGTTTGAGGCATTTCTGGTATGAGTTGTTTTACAAAAAACAAAAATTTTATTTAGGCTTGTGTAGTCTAAATGTGTTCAAGCTGTAGAAATCTACCACATTTCCTTGTAGAACCATGCAAGATTGTTTGGTGTCCTGTGAATATTTTGTCTCCATGATTTTAGTACAGGTCTATAATGTTTTCACATTGTATCTGTGGTGATTTCTCATGTTTCATTCATAGTCAAACCTGTCTTAACGAGCCCTGCAGATCAACCACCTCTATATAGAGGTAGTGGTCACGTCAGTCCCAAGAGATTTCAAATATTACAGACCATCAAAAGAGAATCCTGCACTTTATGGATTGTTGCCATCTGTAATGCTTCACTTTGGTTAGAATACCTATGTATAGTGATCATTTAACAATTCTGACTGAATCGCAAGGAATGTTTATTCTGATGAAAGACAATATCGCATGTATTTTATTTCATTATAAAATATAAATCCAATAAAAGGAATCAGAAAGGAAGAAACTACATACAAGAAACATATGACAAAACCACAAAGATTTTTGTTTTGTAAAGTTGCAGTGAATCGTCAAAGATATCAGTATTACTAATAATGTAAATTGTGAATTAAAGAAGCGGGAAATACCCTCTCTTTCTAACATCGACTCTATTGTAGAAATAACGGGCGACGCGCTGGCCATTAACTTTTATTTATGGGCAAGGGCAAGAGGAAAGCCAAAAAATCAACGGGCGAGGCTTGCTGAGCCAGTTAAATTGGCTTTCCCCACGCCCGAGCCATAAATAAACACTAATGGTGAGAGCGGAGTCTGTTATTTCCATTACATGATCAACGAGCCTAAGAAAACCGTCAAAATTTGCGAAAGTTTCCGTTGTGAACGACAACTGGGCCCCTGGCTGCAGAACTAAGCAACACGCGACCCACTGTCACGCGCTGTAAAAAATTGGCAAATCCGGATATATTTTCAGAAAAAAGTATCTCAACTTGGCCAACAAGTGCTCCATTACTGTGTGATAGATTATGATTTACGTTTGAGCTGTAAAGTTAAAATACTTTGAGTTGTTAATGTTATTATTCATATTCACGGGCATGTAAACAAACCACTGTGTATTTGTGGTCAGTCACGTGGTTCAGCTCGAACAATCAAAGTGCGACAGGCAGGGCACGGTAATATAATGGGATGTATTTAAATTAAAGTCCCTTCTTCTGGCACTGAACAAAGGAGCATTGAGACTAAAGAAAGATACATTACCCGTACAATTAAAGTGTGACAAAATACATCTACTTAGGAATACATAGTCAAAAATGCCACCACGAATATGTAAATGTGGAATATTATAAAAATTGCAGAGAAAGTCATAGTCACAATTACACCATACACTGGTGTCCTTATGAAAGTCATGTTTGACACGTGAAAAAATGGAGAAAGCGTTTTTGGATTGATTCAATTCTCTTTGTTTGGTGCTTTGAGATAGAATTAAAATGGCCGCGTTGTATTCTAAAATTGGACAAACAATTATTACAAACAAATGAGTAAAGTAGGAGTATAGAACTAAAATTCTGCTTTATAAAACCAACAATAAGATTTGCCTTGGCAACAATATGATCAACATGTTTGTTATAAAAGAAAGTTTTCTGTCAAGTACGATACCAACGTCTTTCTGATGATTTAAGCTTGACAAGGGTTTTGATCCTTATGTGATAAACATTACACAATGTGGTTCGCATTTGTTGATATTCAGGGGTAATTTCCAAGTAAATGATCACTGTACAAGTTTGTCTGATGATGACTGCAAATTGCAACTGTCTTTTGTAAAGTTGTCATCTTCAAATAATAATTGCTCTGCAAATATTAAAGATTTCGTTGACGTATAAAACAAACAAAAGTCTAGGACCTAAGATAGATCCTTGTGATACATCAGACGTTATGTCACATCACGAAGACGAGGTACCATTAATAAGTACCCTATGCCTTCTTTCGATTAAGTAAGTATGAAACCACTTTAACAGATCCTTATGAAAACTGTAACATTGTATCTTATTCAAACAAGAGAGTGATTTGATTTTTCAAATGCTTTGCTGAAATCAATGTAATTTTGACTCACTACATACACATAAATGGATAATGTTTCAGAAAAAGTTGTATTTAGGTTTGGCAATACTCTGGTGTTATCCCATGTACAGGGTTTTACATCACTTTTAACTTTTGAGAGTCCCTGGGACTCCTGGTATTAGAAAATGGGAGTCCTACATCAAAATATGGGGGTCCCAATTTATTTCACAAAAA
>LD345849.1:0-27660 GCA_001465055.1 Ptychodera flava
CTGATTTGATATTTGTTTGTGTAGATGCAAAATATGATTTTGAAAAACTATTTTAGTAAATTTTTGATATTGTTGAAAATATGCAAATTAATGCCAAAAGAGGCATTTTTGGTAAATAATCTTCTTCTTCATAACTACTGGTCAGACAGCTTTGATATTTGTTATACAGGTCCCTGGGGATAACGCAACTTGGATTTGTTGAAATTATTGTAAAATATACAAATGTGTAGTTTTAAGGATTTTTTTTTTGTCATTTTTGGTCACAAATTTATTTCATCAAAACCGCTCGTCATACAGCTTTGATATTTGGTATGCAGGTCCCTACACATGAAGTAGATATGATATATTGAATATATATGGTAAAATCTGCAGGTTTGTATTTTTTAATGCAATTTGTGCCGTTTTTGGTCGAAAAATGTGTTTCTCAAAAACTACTTGTCTGTTGCCTACGATATTTGGTATACAGGTTCCTAGGGGTTCTCTTAGTGTGATATGGTGAAATTAGATGAAATCATCAATTTTGTATTTTTTTCAGCTAATTTTGCCACTTTTGGTCAAGCCATCCTGAAGTGAGCTATCAAAGATAGCAACCATTGTCATCAATACATGTGTCACATAAAGTTATTCTCTACATAACACAGTGGAGCTCTGTCGACTGTTGGATTGCTTGGTTTTTTTTTTCAAAACCACTGGTCAGACAGCTTTAATATTTGGTATACAGATCCCTAGGATGACCTTAGTGAGGTAATTTCATACAGTCAGGAAAAACTTAATTTTGTATCCATGTCTATAGTAGCTTCAGGGACATTGGCCCTATGTTTTTTATTTTTGGTCAAAAATTATTTTTTCTGAAATCATCAACATCTACAGTATATTTAGGAATGATGTATGTGGGCATAATTACAAAACTAAAAAATTAACTCTCATTTGTTACGTATGACAACAAATAGTTATATGTACATGTAAGGTATAGTTCAGAGAGATATCAATTTGTGGTAGAAATTGTGTATGTATTCGTCAAACATTCTTGTTCTACTCAGTTTTTTGTCAGGTACCTTTTGAATGCTGTGTAAAGGTTGTTAAAGTAAGCAAGCAATCCAAGAGGTTTCTTTGTCATGTGGTCGTCATTTTCCCGTGAAAAGTATAATGGTTCTTTAAAGCCCGGTGCGGACGTAATCCAAAAAAGCTAGCAAAATATTTATATAACGATTGCAATTTCAATTGAGAACAAAAGACAGAAACATTTCATAATATTTTAACACCATAGTTAATCTCGATCCCGGGCCTTTTCGACCTGGGGTTTAATACCTTCAGATTTGTTCTGAATTTGATAATATATTTTGGTTTCTTTGTGTGTGTGTGGTACATTGTTGTCAAGCATATTCTGGCTGAAAATTGTTACCAAGATTGCTTCTTGTATTTTAGTGTGATAGCTGTTTTAAATTTTCCTGTTTTAACTCCTTCACCACCATGGTTTGGTCCAAATCCATTGTTTTCTATGGAAAAGTTGGACCCGTATACAGGGAAACGGGGGTAAAAGGGTTGTTACCTCAAATGACCCCATGACAGAGTGTACATGTACACGCACAGCAGTTTTGAAGTTAATAATTGCTGTTTTTCTGCTTTCCTTGCTTACTTGGCTTGATTTTTTTAGCTTCCATTTGGTATACTATGAATATATACCAGAGGAAGCTGTAGGGGTTAGTGGGCCATGGCGTCTGCATGTTGTCTGTATGTGGGTATGTACGTCTGTCCAATGCCAAATCTTGAGAACTGCTCCGAGTATCACCTTGCCATTTGGTGTGTACATGTGATTTTGTTCAAAAGAAAATGTCATCACCAGAAATATGCAAATGGAAAATGTAAAAAAAATCATGAAAAAGCTAAAACTCAACAACTACTGTTCAGATTGATTTAAAAATTGGTATTTATGTTCCTTACGTACATCTACTGTGATCTATGTCATTTTGAGCTGCTTTTTAATTTTTCAGGATGTCTAAAAACGTTTTTCATGATTTTTTGTTATTGTTTTTACCTTGAACAGCCATTTGTCTAATTGTATCTAAAAGTTATGTATTTAAGTTCCTAGGAGTAGTATGACTTGGATTTGTTCAAACCGTGGTGAAATTTCCACCAATATCTGGATTTAGGGACAATTTCAAACATTTCAGCCAAAAGTGTCATTCAATGAAACTGCCTGTCTGATTGCTTTGAAATTTGGCTTGCCGGCTAAGGGTGGCCTTAGTGAGTCATTTTCAAGTTGTATAATAAAATATGCACTTTTGTAATTTTGGGGTACAGATTTGGAAAATGTATGTGTGGTTGTCACAGGAAAGTCTAACCACAGATATAAAAATATTTCAATTAACTGCATTCTTACAGCAACCGCTGGAGGTGTAATTTTTTCATCTTACTCAAAATGTGACATTAGTACGATCACTTTCCTGATGCTATAAAATGCTTCATTTTCTGTACCCCTGTTTCCGTACCAATTTAAAGGGGTCTGATGATATGAACCTCGTCGGTTTTCTACCCTTGAAAATAAATTAACTGAATGATCATTTACTGATGATACAATGTATTGCTTATTTCTCCCATCAACATTTAGGATGATAACATTCAAATGATATTTGAATGGCCTTCTATACACACTATTCTATCATTTAGATTTACTTATTTTGCTATGTTTACATTAGCATATGGAAATTGGGCCACAATTGACGAACACACTCAAGGGTTGTTGTTCTCAAATATTTCACTTTTTCATAAAAATGACTGACAGAAATTTTAGATTAACAAGGCGATCACTATCCTTTGGGTAATATTTTCACAAATGTTGACCAGCTCTCCCGGCTCAAATCCATTCACTAAATTGATGAATACACGTGGTAAATTTTCTTTAAAAAAAATTCACAGTCGCACTGGAAATCTGTATCATGTACTATGAAGAAACCATCTAAGTTTAACCTGCTGTGCACTGCAAACTCCCTGGTACCCAAGCTCTTCAGAGATAGTTTTCTAAAAAAAACGAAACCCTCTGAAAGGGATGTAAATTTCTGATTGTACGGATACTGGTGCTGTACGGAAACCTGGCCACCGACTGTAATTTTTAAGATTTTTAAATTATAAGTGTCCTTAAAACATCCATCAAAACTGTGCCTGTTATATAAGTTTATTCTGGAACCCCTACTGAAAGAGGATACAATACACTTTTAGATCTTGTTCACATTTGGCTAGATGTTTGTTGACATTGTACATTCTTGAAATAGTATCTTTCATAAGGTATATAAATTAAAATATCATCAATATTCAGTGATTTCTTTAATTTAAGGTTTACTATTTACATTATCAGAAATTTTGTCTGAATGCTTCTCAAATTTTAGTGGAGTTTCTTGGGATGATCTCCAAAGCGGTTGAATACAATGCACTGATTTTTGGTATGCATGCACGTTTAACTGCCTATGAAGTTACGAGTCATCTGATTGGTAAACATTTTTTTTTCAGAAAGCATACTCTCTGTGTAACATTGTATTTCATCAAATGGAAGTGTACTTACTGTTCTAACCTAACAACACTAAACAGGTTCTTGCAAGTTGAACCATTCAAATGGAAAAACTTGCTCGATCTTAGTGTTTGCTAGACCTGGTAATTGGCTTGTTTCCACATGGTGTAACACGAGGACTACCATTGGTACTTCTACTTCCGTGTAAATGGAAACATTTACAAATACAACATTCTCCTGTACAGTCTAGCCACAGCACCATAAATACAAGTATTAGAAGGGTTGCACCTGAGCTTGTGGGTTAAATTCGTAATTGTCAATCAGTCAGACTACACCCGGTTCTAGAAATTTTGACTCATGCTCAACTGAAACAGAGACGTTGTTTAGAGACATCTCTCTCAATTGGTCACTCCTACTTCGTCTCAGTTTAATTCTGAGGCTTGAGAAATAATTGGCTCATCTCCTCCCAAGACGTGGTGTTTATTTGGATGAGACTGATTACGTACGAAGGCATAGTTTGCCCTCAACAGGATGGAGTGGACAGATTTTAGCTGTTGTCCACTATCCTTTTCCCAACCACCAATCAGAACCAGACTACTTCAAGTACGTATCGATATGATGGTCTCTATGAAAGTAATTTTCCGAACTTGGGCAAGTCTCTGTACTTGAGCAATTCAGTTGTATCTTTTCGCTCTGTGGTGCCCGATACAACAGTTTACCACACAGGTTATACCCATGCAACTACTTTTGCCCCTGCTTCTGTGGCAAAACACAGACAATTTGTTGTAAGGTGGTAACACCTCCCACCAAATTTCTGTTCACAGATGCACAGATCCACAACCGTAGGTTACCTGGTTTGGGAACTGTCATGGGACCAATAAGTGGTCCCTAAAAAGTGGGAGATCCCCAAGAAATTGCCAGTCTAAATCAACAAATTGTTGAGACACCCATGGTTTCTGCATGTACCGCAAACTACATGTATAGCTGCCACTTACGTTTGTCACTGTTACCAGACCTCAGAGTTCTGTTGTGGAGAAGCCAACTGATTTCTTCTATTACCTCTCTTACCGCTAGTACCACAGTTGATAGCAGTCGACGAAATTGACAAGGATTGAAATAGCACCATTCTAGCCAAAGCTGTCACGTTTATAGTTTGTCCGTGGGGACTTATAGATTGGGTCATGTCCGTCTGTCCGTCTGTCCTTGCGTCCATCCGTCCGTTCACGCAGATATCTCAGACACGCCCAAATCAATTTCCTTTAAACTTTGCACAAGGATAGTACCCTACCCCATACAGATGCACGTCGATTTGTTTCACAATGTGATCAAATTTGGTCGTGTTAGAGGACTTTTTAGTTTACACCTCCATAGACTCCTACGTATAAGGTAGTTCTCCATAGACTTTCATGTACAGTGTAAGGCAGTTCTCCATAGACTCCCATGTATACGGCAGTTCTCCATAGACTTCTATGTATAATGCAGTTCTCCATAGACTCCCATGTATACGACAGTTCTCCATAGATTCCAATATATAAGGCCAAGAAAAATAAAAATTTAGTTTCTCATCATATTCATATTGCAAAAAGGATGCAGTGACAGAGTTTTTAGTCCCCACGGATGAAGTCCAGGGGGCTTATTTCATTCAAACTTTGCAAAGGATAGTAACCTACCCCGTACAGATGCACGTCGATTGGTTTTGTGATACGATCCAAGTTGGCCGCCCGACGGCCATTTTATTAAGACTTTTTCTGTGTTTTCAGCCATAGCTGAGCCATGTCTAAACCGATTTCTTTCAAATTTGGTACAAGGGCATTGATATATGTCATACATATGCATATTGATTTTTGTTGTAATATGATCAAAGATGGCCGCCAGGCAGCCGTTTTGTTACGATTTGTTCGTGTTTTAAGCAATCTCTAAAGCATGTCTGAACGATTTCTTTCAAATTGGGTACAAGGGCACATATCGTTGTCATAGCAGACATTTCGGTACGATTTGTGTGTGTGTGTGTTTGTTTAGAGACATAACTCAGACATTTCTCAACTGCTTTCCTTTATAGTTGGTACAAGGACATATAGACCTTAGTCATATATGAGGATGTCGATTTCCGTTGTGATAGATCCGATATATGGCTACCAGTTGGCCATTTTGTTTTCAATAATACAATTCAAGATGGCCACCTGACTGGCATTTCACTGCCAGTTTCCCATTTTGTTTCACAATAAAATCAAAGATTGGCACCTAAGGGCATTTCGCCTCTTGCATTTTATGGCTAAAGCTAGTAAATGTTTTGACTAATCTCAACTTGGCATGTGGAAAACACACTGTATCTTTTATTTGCACATAAAATATTTAACAATATGATCCAATATGGCTGCCAGATGAATTTGATTCATTTTGTTAATGGTGTTTCAGTCCCAGTGTACAAAGTCTTGGGACTTGTTTATATATATATATATATATATATATATATATATATATATATATATATATATATATATATATATATATATATATATATATATATAAATTGCTAGTTTGCATTTACATAATGGGTTTTTGTTTTTAGGTTATATGTCCAAAATACTGCATCAAACTTTATGAAATATATATATATAAATTGCTAGTTTGCATTTACATAATGGGTTTTTGTTTTTAGGTTAAATGTCCAAAATACTGCATCAAACTTTATGAAATATGTTACCGGTGATAATCTGTCAATGTTAGGATAGGATGCAAATATGTTTGGCAGCATCCTGTCGATTAAGTACTATTTGATTTATTTTAATGAGCTTTTATAATTTGTATGGCGGCTTACATTGGTTTTATGTTTTCACCACCATGGAACTCATTTTTGGCCATTAAGCCTCATCTGTACCAAAGTATTTTTAATCACAGACCTAATTAATGAAGAGGACTCTTTCCATTCAGAGGACTTGTACAAGTACAAGTGGGGACTGTGTCATTGTCAATGACTTGTTGTCCAGTGCTACTTAACGTGATTGTGAAGTATCACTGAAGTTACCTCCCCTCAGAGATCATCTATCTCAAAGTCTGCAACTGATCCATCCCGACCCAGGTGTGTCCAAATTTTACGCCTTCAAATTGTTGGGTATGCCTTTTGTTGCCAAGGGATTTTTCTCAAACATCTGCCCATTTTATCGCCTGTTCCCTAGAGACCCGGCGCGTAGGCAACAATTTTACAAGAAGTGGTTGAATATCTCTCCAATTTAGACCTCTGTTGACCAGCTAGCAAAATTTTTGTACCTTTTTCAAGTTCAAAAATAAACTCTGCTTAAGCACCATTGCTGTTTATCACGCTCCCTTTGGCAATATGATTGAATAGCAGGGGAACCAATCTTTGGACATGAACCAGCATGATCTGCTGTGTTATTGAGAGACCTCCTCAACAGAAATTTCAGTTCCTTAATGAAGTTTGTCCTTATTCCTTTGAGGCTTACAAAAGATCCTTTTGAACCTCTTGAAAGTATCAGCTTAAAAGCACTCACTTTTAAGACTTAGTTTTTTGATAGCACTGACGTCTGGCAATCATAAAAGTGAAATCCATGCTTTTAGTGCCAGGGAAGACCTATTGGCAATCAGTAAGTCTGAGGCAAACTTTGTACCTGGGCTGGTTTCCTTGCTAAAAAACAAACTCCTGAGGTCAGTATCTAAGCCGCCATGTTTCTGTACTTATCGATACACAAAGCACTTGATTCCCTGGCAGGGCCAGACCCTCTCCAAAGTGTTTCTATGTCCAGTCCACTGCCTTTGTTGGCACTTGAAGCGGACTGATGTTTTTCGTGCAAGAAGGGTTAGATTATTTCCCCTTTTCCTCGTTTGAAAACTGACATCTCAAAAGCAGACATTTCCATGTGCATTTCTAGTACTGTCTGCTGGGTTTATGCTGAAAGTTCTGAGGGTGAGCTGCAACTTTCTTGAGTTACAGCCCATGAACTACATATGTTTGCTACGTCTTGGGCCTTTACCGCTGACATTCCCACTGAGGAAGTTATTAAAACAGGAACTCGGCGGTCTCCTAACTTTGATTTTTTTTACCTTTTGGATATGGCTTCAGAATCAGACGGCCTGGTTTTAACTTGGTCCACTTTCTGTCAGCGAACAAGTCATTCCAGAGAAATAAATTGTTTTCCATCTTCCTATAGTCTGTTGGATTCTATAGTTACCGAGAAAATGATTTGGTAGGTATTCTTTAGGATTGAAGTTTACAAGGGTAAACTAATTTCTATCACCAAGAAAACCTAGCAAATGTCACCCATCCTGCTCCCCACTTGGTAATAGTTAAAATTTATTTTCCTGGGGAAGAGGTATTCTTTCTGGTATAGTGGATGTAAGTTATTTTCTTCTTCAAATGCAATCCTGTCACCCTCCATCAGTATTGTTTTTGTTACCTTGCGGTGAAGGGTTTTATTGTATTTGTTGGTTGTTCAAAGAATGCAAGAATACAATAATGATGAATAGCTTTCTTCCTAGATTTTTAACATTTCAATTAAAATTATATGCTGCTTTTCAGAAGTTGGTGGTAAGCGCAAAAGAAGTGTTAAGAAAGTAAAAGGAGATGCATCCAAGGGTATGTTTGTTTCACTTAAACATATGTTTGTATGATCATATGACTATATTTTTGGGGCTCAAAAATCCCCATATTCAGGCAATTACATAGTATTTTTGCCTCTGTCAATACTTTCTTTGAAGAGTCGTGGTAGTTTGAACTACGCGTAAAGGCTCTACAGGAACCATAAAACAAACATACAGAGATGCAAGTTACAATATGTCATGATGTATTTGTTAACTTTTAAATTCTGTGTTTATTGTGACTCATTTGCATGTAACATCGTGAATGAATTGTGGCATTTGTAAAAAGAAAGTCAGGTATAGTTCCAACAATCACTACCCTTTTATATATGTTAATGAAACAGTCATAACCCATATTATACAAAATACATTAGTAAAATTGATTGACATGTCTGAAACTTTTGAGGTAAATTAATTTAGGTTTTCCTTTTTTCTTTTTTTCAGCAAAACAAAGAAGGAATACAAGCAAGGTTCCATGGACAGAGACAGAAAAGATGCTGTTGACAGGCATTTCAGTCTCCACATAAAAAGGGACAAGGCTGATCAAAAGTCAGAGGCCATTAAATGTTTAGCAGAAGAGCCAGTTTTAAGGAAAAGAACTTGGGAAGCAATCAAGTTGCATGTGTAAAACAGAACAACTTCTTACAATCGGCAAGCCATTTCTAGTTATCAGTCTGGACCGAAATAGTCCTATAGACACTTAACCAAGCTCCAACACCCCAGGAAAATAAATGCTTGGACATTCGTCATTTCAAAGAAGATACATTCTATGCCATAGATTAACTACCAAAACCTTTACAAATGGGAAATAACCTAGCGCCTGCTGCACTTTTCAAAGTTAAATACTTTAAACTACCCACGTTTGACCCTTCTTCATGACGTCAGTCATGACCTTCTCAGCTCCAGTTATACTCTAGCAGAGACCACACAGCTCTCTAGGGTACAACAGCCAGAAGGGCTTTGAGCAACCAACACCGCTAGGTAATAATCACAAAGTTTGACAGAGGGTGACATGATTGTATTTGAAGGAGAAAATAAAGGGCACTCACTAAAATTAACTTCTTCCCAAGGAAAATAAATTATTACCAAGTAAACACTGGAAAAGGTGATTAGAAAGAAAACAAGCAGATAACAACACAGAAATTTATGTCTGAACAGTGACTAATGTGCTTAGGAGACTAACAAATTTAAATGTCCTGGCAGTGGGGAAAAAGTGGTGGAAAATGAAGTTGAAAAGAGAAACTAGCATTAAGCACTAAAATCAACAACCAACAATGTTCAAAGAGATATCACTTAGCTGTCATCTCAAAAACAGTGGATAAAATCTCAACAAGCGAGCTTTGTGAGGAGGGGAAGATAATACAATGTGATTTGCTCTCTGCTGGAGTATAACTGGAGCTGAAAGGTCATGACTGACGTTATGAAGAAGGGTCAAAAATGGGTGGTTTAAAGTTTTTAACTTTGCAAATTGGAGCAAGAACCAGGTTATATCCAAATAGAAAAGGTTTGGGTAGGTATTTTTGGTCATACAAATTAGTTTACCCTTGGAAACTTTAAGCCCTTGAGCAGACACTCAAAATATGTCAACCCCAAGATATTTCTTTTAATTCTTCCAGTTAAAGTGTCCATGCCAACCATTACAGAGTTCACATGGTACTCTGCCTGTCAAAATCTCACCTACAGGTTCAGAATTTTTGTGTATTTCCTATTGTGCCAGTTCTTGAAAAATGTGCCCGAGTGGCTAAATTTGCCACTTTTTATTGCCTATGGCCAGGGAGGCAATTTGCACCTAACCTAGGCAGTGACAATTACATATGGACGTATATGTATGTTTCGATACAATTATTGCATAGTTGGTGAAATCAGCACATATATAATGATTCCGAAGACCATACCACAAAATTTTGGATAACATCATGAAATTTAGGGAATATTTGGAGACGTCCCACAATGTACATACGTGCGCGCTGCCGATGGCTTGCAGTGTGAGCAGAGCTTGAGTTCCGATGCGACCAAACTTCTTTGTAGTTTTGATGTGCGTTTTCAGAGACCAAATTTTTTTTAACAATGCAATGTCATATATCTGTAATAGATTGAAATTTCTTCCGTCATTCTAAAACGCTAATCCTATTGGTTTCAGTTAGTATTTTTGATTTAGTGCGTGCCCTTTGAAAGTAGTTCGGGCAATAGTGAAAATACGATTTATATTTTAACTACTACTAGGTAAAAATACGGGCTCATATCTTCACTGCGAGAACAATAGCAGAGTGCAGTGGCAATACGGACTTCGCATGTATGATAATATACAATACTGCTAATTGCTACAGGGCTTTTTATTGGCAATCATGAGTGATGGCCAGCAACCTTCATATCGTCACAGGCTGCTCTTAGCAGAACATGCACGGTGTGCTATGTATGCGTTCTAAGCAAATGGAAGCCCTTGCCTCACAGTTACCAACAAGGGATTTATTGAGATATAGGCAAAAACTGTCCCCCGAGTTGGCTTTAGGTTACATGCCTACCAACAACTTGTACTTGCCAGTTTGCTAACCAGAGGGAGCAATATGCAAAGCTAGGCAGTAATGTACGTTGACTTCACGATCACATTTTGTCTTTAAGTCATAGAAATATTAAGCTATAAAGTGTATATTTTCTGAAAGTCATGCTATTGGGGAATCTGATTATGTACAGTTTTCTCATTATTTGCAAAACAGTGATGTGACAAGTGTATTGCTGAACCTTCCAAAATCTCCTCTGTCACCACTTTTGGCAAGAAAGCTGGAAGATTTTCGGTTGAAACTGGTGAATTGGCAGCTAGACTTTAGATTGGTTACATGCCACCAAACCATGTCTGTTTTATGAGCATTTTGTTATGTACAGTTGAAGGTTCAGATCAGGGTGAGATCATGTGGAAGAAATGTCTTTGTGTCTAAACGTCATAGATGGATGCTCAGAGAAAAAAAATCACACTTTACATTTTAGTATGTTACCAAGCTTTGCCCATGCACCAATCTCCACTATAAATCTTGCCGCGATTACACAAGCTAGTTGATTTTTTTGTCGATGGTCCTGGGCTTTCAAAAAATATATTGCTCGATGTTGCTTATGATTTCTGTGATTGAAAGAAAAATAAAATTCGAAGGGTCTGTTTTGTAAATGTAATTTTATTCTGTTTTAAACTATGTTTGCAGAGAAACAAATGGGTATATGATGTGCTCTCGCTGTCGCTCGTAACTCGTATATTACGAAGAAATTGGCAGTTTACTTTTAAATTTACATGCCACTTACGACCCTTGTGACTGTGTTCTACATTTTATAAGTCTTTAATAGATCTTGTTCAAAGAATACTCTTGGAAAACTGAGGATATTTTGAGATCAGCTTTTTACATATTTGCAGCTATTATGGCTTTAAAGTAAGGCTGAAATTTTTTTTAGTTTAGTGCCATGCTAGCAAACGGGTTGGAAATTGGGTACACATTTACATTTTAGACTAAGTGGTGAGGATTTAGTCTTGTTGAGGTGTTCATGGTAGACAGTTTGCTGCTTGCACATTTTGAGTTCTTCATAAGTTAGTGAAGGTGCATTTTTGCTCTGTATGTTTCATGTTATGTGCATGTCTTTGTTCTGTGCACATTTTGTTGCATGTTTGTCATTTATGCCTTGCCATTATTGACATGTAAGAAGCAATAGCATATATCAGTTCTGCATATTTTACTGAGGTCTGATTGACATTTCAGTGTCAAGCTTAAGATCTGACTGGATTAGTTGTCATTTTGGACATGTGCAGTGTGCACATTAGAATTTTTAGTCTCAAACATGCAAACATTATTACTTCAGCCACAATTGTTCAGTGGAACCTTTATTTGCATAATACCGAAACTGTTCAGTGTGTTTGTAAGGGGCTGTTTGCCTGACCCCCACTTCCAGCTATTTTGTGGTGTGTAGTATTGAAATTCTGCATTTTGCTGAAAAAATGGTCAAAAACGAGTATACAGTGTCGATGCAGTATAGAATTCAGTAATTATTGCTGACTGTTATCAAACTGATGTTTTCATACAAATGGAAATGGAAGGATGTTATGTTTTACACTGCAAAAAAATGCTGTTGACAGGCCTTCTACAAACCCAGTGACACAACCCCATGGTACAGGTATGTGTCAACAAAGATGTCTTATTGTTGAGACAGGGGCTGATGTACAGGTTTCGGCCAGTGCTGTGGGACACAATATAAAGTGACAGCTGGGGCCTAAACTGTCTGCCTGCCATCACTGTTTTTACAGGATTGTTCATATGAATGTGAATACAGACCTGTCGCAGTACCAAAACTTGTTTTAATGTGCACACAATTATGCCTGTATTTATACATGTATCTCTCAACAAAGTTGGCCATGTTTCTGAAAAGATACACCCCTGAAATCTTACAAATTTTCAGACCCATGCTCTGTAAATTCAACACTGACACAACACTGTTCATACACCTGTGTTTCAGTCATGTCATTACAGTACTGGATACCAGGCCTGATTCAGATCTGTCCCACAGTACTAGAGAGTACCAACGTAGATTCCCATGTGAAGTCTACCATGTCTCCCATGTGTAGACAAATTCTTGGACTAGTTGTAAAAATTCTGACAACGTACTTTTAAAAACACCTTTCTTCTCAGTTCCCATTTTAAAGGATTAAAAATATTGTGCTTGATTGAGAGAAGAGAAAGGATTTTTGTAAATTTTCCGCTGATTGTGTCCTCAGCCATACAGAATAAAGTGATGGAAAGTAGAGAGACTAGTTGCACCTGTTTTATGAAACAAAAGGATATTGATTTTTTTCCAAATAGAGAAGACAAAAGAAATTTACATGCTAACTTTTTTTCAGAGAATGACCCCTTCAGTTGGTCATAACTTGCTCCCCAAAACTGTGACATTTGTAGTACCTGTAGAATGTGGCTTTTATGGTTATTCAATGGTTTCTTTGAAATGTATACCACAATATTTCAACGTACTTTTAATAAATATAATTAATCAATTATCGTGAGACTTCACATTATTGGTTTTATACAGAACTGAAAAAGTTATAAGAAAACTAACGTCGTTGGTACAAATCGAACAGCATTGTGGGTAATTTATTGTACTGTGTGTCCGTACACCCCTGATATGACCAATTGTACAGGTCCTGTAACAGAAGTCATTTCTCAGGGTCTTTTACAGGTACTGATCAGACCCTGTTACAGACATGTACTGAAATCTGCCTGTAGTTTTCATGCTGTATGTGAGTGTATTCAGTAGTGGCATAATTGTGGAAACAACACGACTTAGTTGTGCACAACTCAAAAACAGGTTTTCTGTGAATATCGGCATATTAGAAGTGTATCTCTGTTGATGGTTTCAAAAATCCAGCTGTTTCAACTGACAAAAAGCATTGTTTATTTCGAGAACTGATTGCAGAATACTGAGAAGTCTAAAGAGTTCCCGGTACTAATATAATTTACTAAATGGGTACTTTTCACAAATATCTACATGTATAATTTGTCTTGATATTTATTTATAATACCAATTTACATATTTTTTTTTTGTAAATTCTTTATTAAGTAAAAGAAAATTTTAATATGAAAAATTAACATACAAAAGTGTTCTATTTAAGGCCATAAAATAAAATAATTTTTTTTTCTGGTCTTGACTTTTTTCTTTAAACTGATGTGGGGACACAGCTTTCATTTTTTATATATTTTTTTACAACAGTCAGTGAAATCGTCAGCTTTCTATGCCTTTTTGAATATATCAGTATTAAAAGTGCAGTTATTGATCATGCGTTTCAATACATGTCCTCTTTCAGCATATGATTTTAGGTTTACATGTTGGATAGATATCTGTGACAAAGTGACTTTTTTCAAGAAGGCTAATGCTGTGTTTATAAACAAGTTAGAGGGAGAAAAAATGACTGATGCGGCCACTTTGAAGTGACACGCGCTGACGAGAAACAGTTCTTTTTCTCTTTTTTGGCCTAATCAGATCAAATTTGAAGTGCCAATTTAAAATCAAATGAAACCATTTTTCCTGATTTTATTGATTTTCAAATGATAATAATATTGTTATAATTATCATGTACATACCAACTCGGAGCAGGGATGTAGGAAATGAGTGCAAGGTAGAGAAAAATAACAGGTTGTAAATAACAGTTCCAGCTGGTAACAGGAAAAAATGCAGGGATTTTTTTTATGTATAAAATATGACTATATTTATAGCACTGAGTTTGCAAATCTCGTTTCTGGAAAGTTAACACCTCAATGTAAAATTTTCTACATTCATGCTGACATATTGTTAGTGCTTATAGTATAGGTATAGCTGAAGTAATTTCCACTTCGTGGGATTTTTTGGAAATTTTGGTCACAAATTCTATTTATCAATTTTGATATAATATTTAATATTTTAACACAAGTTGAATATGTATATCTGATTGGTATGAATATTAATGTTTTACTAATTTGAACTTATAGCCCATGTATGCCAAAAATGGTAAATGCTAGATTGCTCTGACATCTTGGTTTGTAGGTAACTCAAACTGATATTGGTGATGCCTACCATTTTAGCCTCTGTAAAATTTTGCTGATTACTTTCAAATTGAGATCAGTTAGGGTCAAAATTGCCATTTCTTTCTTTTGCACAGCAGCAGTCTTTTATATTTAGTGTGCAGCTTCTCTGAGTTCATTCTGCCTTGTGCTTGATATTTGTAATTTCTATTTCATGAAACACTGCATGAAAATGCAATAAATCAGATAAAATAACATTAATGAGTTGCCTGTATTATTGTGTAATACACGTGAATTCACATGAATCCACATGAATACAGGCTTGCTGAATAAAAAAATTGATTCTTGACTGTATTCATCTGTATATGCACTCTTCACCTAAAATACAGGCAATAATCCATGTTAATACAGTAAGCATTATAGGGTTTTCATGCAGTGAAAAGTGTCACTTCCTGAGAAAAGCAAAAATTTCAACTCATACTGCTCCTTGTGATACTGTTATTTCCTTTGTATTTTCCTTAAATTCACTCTTTCTTCATTTTGTTATTTTCACTAACTGCAGTGTTCTGTTTTATGTCAAACACAAGTTTTTTCGTCACAAAGTTCTTAAACTTCATAAAATAAAAGCTGATAGTGATATTGGCATGTGATTGGGTGACCTTCTTATAGGATAGCAGCCACCAGACTCTATTTTTGTGAAGACAACAATTCTATGTTGTTCAAACTTGCAGTCCTAAATGAAAGATTCAAAGCTACATTGTAGATCACAAATGATTGCATGGTATTCATTGTAGACATATATTTTAGGATACATGTTATATTTTAGGTCTGCACCTTTGACCTCTTAGGGTGTGACATAAAAGAAGTTCTAAAACATTACACAGATGATTATCATTAAGATACGATCGGCATTATAATAAGATTGCATTATGTGAGAGCATGTTAGATTTTGGTCAAAGAATGTGACGTTTTGGATCCAACATACAGCTGGTTTATAAAGTGTGCACGCATTGCAAATGTAGATATGATACACTGGGTACATTTCAGCTATGCTTTATTCGACTCAATGGTGTGTATTCATGCTGTAATACCTTAATTCACTTCTAGTATGTTGATGTTCATGTTTGTTCAGAGAATAGATTTACAAAAATATTGTATATGTCTTTTTTATCGTTCCAATGCAGGATAAACTTCACATATTACCATATTCATGAATTAAACTTAATTTTGTCACTTTTCTTGAACCAAAGAGTGCAGTCAGTGATATAAATGATTTAGATAGCCTCATCTTAAGTGTTTTGCAGTGGATGGCTTTATATTTTATGTAGGAGTGACCTTCACCTTGTGTGTATTAACTGAGATTGTGAGTACTTTATGGCAAGTTTCACAGTATTCTGCCTTTCAAACAGAGGTGGTTGAGTAGGATTCTCACAGATGTGAAATTACTAACAAAGGTCTTGCCTTATATTTTCATGCAGTAAATGTTTGGATGGATATTTGGATGGATGTTCTTATCTACCTACTATATCAGTGCAATGATCTGTTAGTACTTTCGAGATGGCTGCCTTAAAGCGAACTCCAAAATAAACCAGAGACCAACTTTGCTAAGTCCCTAGCAATTTCCCTAGCAATTTTCTAATAGCCCTAGGAAAACATCAAAGTACTTTGATCAGTGTTTCAGATAAACACACACTGCGCCTGCTGTGTCATCACCATTCGATGTCCCCTGTATTTCTGATCAATGGCGGTTATAACACGGCAGGTGCAGTGTATGCTTATCTGAAACACTGACCGAAGTACTTTGGTGTTTTCCTAGGGATATTGGAAGATTGATAGGGAAATTATCGGGACTTAGCAAAATTGATCGCCGTTTCATTGTGGCATTTGCTGTAAAACAAGATTAGCATAGTGTCACTTATGAATAACTTTTCATTGAACAATGGGTTGCTGAAATATTAGAGTTTGTCAATTTCGAGCTGAGAAGCAAATTTTCGAAAGTTGCAATACTACTTAAAATTTCAGTGAGATTACAATTTCTATGACTTGCATACCATGTTATACACCTGTAATCACCTTGTTGATGTATAACTATGATTTAATATAGATAGACCTGCTCGTTGTTCCTATAACATACATGTATGTAGGTATGATAAAAGGTTATTCACCTTTGGAATGTGACACCTCTTATAGGGGCACACATGTAAAAAATGTAACATCTGACATCTTTTGACTGTCCAACTTCCAATACCGTATTTCTCCTTGTTAAATTGCCAGTTCACTAATGACCCACCCCAATTTACAGGGATTATTTACAAATGAGGTTATGTCTTGTCAAGAGCGAAGGGAGATTTGGGGTGGATTTGACTTTTCACATATGCCACAGATGAAAGAAATATTAATATATGCCTATTAATATGCATTGTATTATTAGTCCCCATGGACAAAGACCGGGGTACTTACAGATTTGGCTCTCTCCGGCCGGCCATCCATGCACACAGATATCTCAGACATTCTGGCGCTGATCTCTTTCAAACTTGGTACAAAGATAATATGCTATGGCATACATATGCACGTCATTTTTTTGCTGTACAGTCAAAGATGGCTGCCAGGCAGCCATTTTGTTTCCATTTACCTGTCTAGAGCCAATACTCAGGAATTTCTATACCAATCGTTTTTCAAATTTGGCACCGGAACATAAAATTGACATACATATGTAATATACGGCTAGTTTTCAATCGGGTTCGAACCCACAACAAAAGGCATCAGTCGCCTAGCGAGAGGCCACAGAGAGAACCACTTGGCTAAATCAACACTCCCAAAAAAGAGTGGTTCAATAGCCGGCTAAGTTGTTATATTTTTCTGACTTTGACCGCTACACACGTTGTAGAGTTCGTGAAGCACACTGGGCAAATTGCTTGATATACAACAATATATACACAAATACTGATTCTGTACATGTGTCAAATATGTTGAGTATACACGTATGTATACTAATAAAATGCAAAACTACAGTCTACACTTAGTGTGCAAAGATCTGCATTACGTATTTTCAAGATCTGCAAAGAAATACGCTACACATATTAACGTATTGGAATGTTCCATATACAAAGATATACGTTACGAATGCAATTAATATTGTGTTCCATATACGTCAATGTATGTAAATATGCTAAGCGCATATCAAGTGTTTTGTCCAGTGCACTCACACACGCATGCTCACTATCACATATCGCACATACAAACTTTACCGAAGCGAAGAAACGAATTCATCGCTTTAACTGGGCGAACGATAACCTCGGGGACAATTCTGTCCACCAGCAGAGTTACCAACCAAGGGTAGAAAATACGGCTAGTTTTCAATCGGGTTCGAACCCACAACATACGGCATCAGTCGCCTAGCGGAGAGGCCACAGAGAGAACCACTTGGCTAAATCTCCACTCCCAAAAATGAGTGGTTCAATAGCCGGCTAAGTTGTTACATTGTTCTGACTGAGACCGCTCCACAAGTTGTAGAGTTTGTGAAGCACTCACGCACGCATGCTCACTATCACACATCGCACATACAAACTTTATCAAAGCGAAGAAACGAATTCATCGCTTTAACTGGGCGAATGATAACCTCGGGGGCAATTCCATCCACAAGCAGAGTTACCAACCAAGGGTAGAAAATACGGCTAGTTTTCAATCGGGTTCGAACCAACAACATACGGCATCAGTCGCCTAGCGGAGAGGCCACAGAGAGAACCGTTCGGCCAAATCTCCACTCCCAAAAAAGAGTGGTTCAATAGCTGGCTAAGTTGTTACATTTTTCTAACTGAAACTGCTCCATACGTTATAAAGTTCGTGAAGCACTCACGCACGCATTTTGACTATCACACATCGCACATACAAACTTTATCGAAGAGAAGAAACGAATTTATCACTTTAACTGGGCAAATGATAACCTCGGGGACAATTCCGTCCACCAGCAAAGTTGTTAAATTTTTCTGACTGAGACTGCTCTACACGTTGTAGAGTTTATGAAGCACTCACGCAGGCATGCTCACTATCACACATCGCACATACAAACTTTATCGAAGCGAAGAAACAAAATCATTGCTTTAACTGGGCGAATGATAACCTCGGGGGCAATTCTGTCCACCAGCAGAGTTACCAACCCAGGGTAGAAAATACGGCTAGTTTTCAATCTGGTTCGAACCCACATCAATAATATACCTGTATCAATACACTGGGCTTCACTTTTCTGTTTGTACCAATATTCATGCACTGGGCTCATCTTCTCTGCATATAACAATATCTATACAATGGGCTTAACTTTCACTGATCAACGAGGATAGGCTTCACATTGTATTTGATGTATAATTTTTTTTTTCATTTAGGTTTGTATAAATGATATGTTTTTTTTTATTTATTTATTTTGTGGACACATATATGTTTCTACCTAATTCAGTGAATGTAAATGGTTGAAAATAATGCAGAAAATAGGGGGTTCCATTTCTCTGTTGTTTGTCACAGGTCTCACATTTATGGTGGCACGCGTGTGTGTGTGTGTTTACGTATCCAGACTTTGATGTGATGTGTAATGATTTTTCAAATGTGGAAACTAATTATTTTACATTCGGTGCCCAATACACGTCCGTGGCTCACAATTCACCTGATCGGCCTCAGGCGAATGACGGTCCTACCATTCAAACCAAGCTCGGAACGCGGTCTCCTTCCGAAGTTCCATTGTCTGCAATGGTTCCTTCTGCCAGCGTTTCGGTGGGTAGCGTCCTAAGCCAACAAAACCAACAAGATAGCTATGTAACAACTGCCATGTTCACTCAGCAGCAAGACTCGGTCAACACGCTAACCAATATCCGACAACAGCAACTTCGTCAAGCGGCCACAGAGTCACCTATGAACTCTCTGACGTCACTTCCTGAAGTTCCACTCCTGAACTTAAACAACACTATCCAAGATGGTGGCGCCCTACGTCCTAACTATGTCGATATCATCCCCTCCTCATAGTCATCAAACAGCTTGCTACGGACCAGCAGAACGCCTTCAGAAAGCTTTAGCCCACCACATAAAGAAATGGTGTCACCAGCGATTCGTCACGATATCCTGGCAGGTAAGGATGTGAAGCTTGCCTGTTTACTATGGTCCAAGCGACGGCCAATGTCACATCGTGAACGGCGATGAAGCACTATCACTGAAACCGCTATACGATTGGCGAGTAGGCTGCTAACTTACTATCCAGGAATTCATCCTAGCCTTCTTCATCTTTAAAATCCTTATGTGTGACACTACAGCCCAGAACGATGTGCATTTGTTCGGTATTCGATAGAGCGTGAATATGGTAATAGAGGTCAAATGTACTGGTCACAGCCTAGCAACACATAAACAAAATGGCGGCGTACATCAGCTATCTCTCCAGAACGATGGGAAAAAAGCTCTGAGAGGCCAAATTCCTCTGTGACAGCCAAAAATCTAACCGTTGCATCAGCCTACATGATTTCTTTGATGACCTGGATGCTGCCGTTGATGTTTCTCTCAGAAAACACAGTGCGATGGCGATGGAGACGGTGAGGATGCTTCAGACTCTGACTTACCCTCTTTATGAATGGGAGATGAAACACTGGCGTACAGCACTTCATCAAAAAACCATCAGTAGGAATGTTCCCCTTGAGGTATTGGATGTAATTCGAGGGTGTGCCACCCGAAATTCAATGAGAGTCTACATGGATAAACAAGGTGAATTACGTGCTTGAAAGAGGAGTGAACTTTGAAAACCAACAATTACTTGTCAAGACAGTGAGTGGTAGATATGGCGCAGTCATCTGTACTGACGATAAACCAATGATTGTCAGATATAGGAAGACCACTGAGACAGTTGTTGTACATTTCCGTTTTGGATGCTGGAACAAACACGGCATTGCCCAGCATGTTTAAATCATGCGATGCAGTACTGGCCACTTACTGTTCTTAGTTTTTCTATTGGATCACCAGAATAAGATTTTGGCATAGACTTTTTTGCTGAACAGTTTTGTACTTTCCGGTTTAAATTTTCTGACATTGTGTTTGTATTTACTAAGTATGTTTGTTTGTTTTCAAAGAGAAAAGATATACAGATGAGAGAGAGAGAGAGAGAGAGAGAGAGAGGGGGAGAGAGAGGGGGCAGAGAGAGAGGGACAGAGAAGGAGAGAGAGGTGTCTAGTTGCATTCTTATTAAATTTAAAGAAAAAAAATAAAGGATAATAGTGAGTTCATGTAGAAAGGGTATCAATTCTCTTCTAATTTTTATCTGATATCAAGATAAATGGTGGTACACAGGTGGCTTAGACTGACGAGAAAGTAATTAATAATGGTTTGAAATTGGAAAAAAACTGCCACCAAATTCCTGTCTTTACAAATTTCTCTATGCATTGAAATATACAGTTAGAGCAGGTAAGTTGCATCATCAAATTATAAAGTATTTTTTGAGAACAAGGTCAGTAGTCACAGTCAATCAGTGAGACTCCACCGCTTTACAGGAGAGGAATCAAGGAAGCTTGCATAGTTCTTTATGTTATTAATTGAGTGTTTCAGGGGGCCACGTAACAGTGCACAGGGGAAAGAAAAATTGGCTCTATATACATACATTGTATTTTTTCTCAGAGATATAACATCACTGTGCTAAAGATTTACCCTGAGTGAAAATGATATGGTAGTAGTAAAGCAGAAGTGCAAATGGTACTTCAATTTGCATGCGCTTTTTCTCACTGTAAACAATACCGTTTGGCATATAGGGTATGTTGTGCAACGCCATGTATCACAAATCCATTAGCAATTCAAAATGGGGCTTAGGCTTAACACAATGGAAGGTAGGGAGGCAAACATCTACGCCTTCTTGAATACAGCAATAATTCAACCCCTCAAAATAAATGGTCACTTATATTCAGGCATGAGTGTGTGTTGCTGTATTGGCTCCGAAAGAGAGACCCCACTTCAGACAACTACAAAGGGGATGGTGGAACAAAGGCCTTAAATTCACTGAAGTACATCAAAGATAAATGTTATGATGACCCTTCCGACTGGTTTTTTTTTTTTTTTTGGGGGGGGGGAATGTTTAACAAGAGTTGTCACAGTTGTGTAAAATATGCAGCAGTGAGTTTATGGCAGAAATAAAAAAAGTCTGAAGTCAATGGTAAGATGACGAACAAATTGAAGAAAATAATGAAATAGAAGGTATAATTAAAATTCCAGATACCAAGTTAAAGTATAATGATTATACCTAGTGTATTTGTGAATAATCCGTTAATGTGAGATTGCTGTAAACACTACTAGATGTACCATTTTCAATATAGAATTATTTTAGAATTTTCATTTCAATTTTCAATTTTTGTAATTAAATATATGACTACCATTTTATAAGTTGATTTGACGGTTTGTAAGTTCAAGTTTAACTAATAGCCTTGATAATATTTTCAGTGTATGTACACAAGTTGGTTTTATTCCTGCTCAGCATAACTTTGCAGACAGCACAGCATGATATACAATTGGTGATGTGCTATATGTAACAGAAAAAATTATATTGTAGTGAAAATCCTGATGCTGAAAAATGAAGTGTTTGCTGATAATTATTGTTGAAAGAGAGAATAAAAGTAAGGGCATATTAATTAACATGTAAGTAAAAAACTTTCTCATTATTTGTACATTAAAGTTTTTTAATCTTAGGCAAGATTTTTAATTCTTGCTGAAATTCAGGATAAATGGGAAATTTTCTCCATGTATGGAGATTTTCCGTCAATTTTTGTATCTGATTCACTTTTCAAAATGACATTTTCACCTGTGTACAGCCATTTATCTTGATATCAAAATAAAAAATACCAGAGAACTCATACTCTTTCTACATGAACTCAGTATTATCCTTTTTTTTCTTTAAATTTAATCAGAATGCAACTAGACACCTCTCTCTATCTCTGTGTCTCCGTCTCTGTGTGTCTGTGTGTCTGTCTGTCTGTCTGTCTGTCTGTCTCTCTCTCTCTCTCTCTCTCTCTCTCTCTCTCTCTCTCTCTCTCTGAATCACTCTCTTTCTGAATCTCTATCTCTCTCTGAATATCTCTCTCTCAATCTGCCTACCTCTCTTTCTCTCTTTGAAAACAAACAAACAAACATACTTAGTAAATTCAAACACAATGTCAGAACATGTCAACCGGAAAAACATCAGAAATTATTAGTGTTCAGCTAATATGTCCACGCCAAAATCTTATTCTGGTGATCCAATAAAAAAAACACCTAAGAACAGTCAGTGGCCAGTACTGCATCACAAGATTCAAACATGCTGGGTGATGCCGTGTTTGTTCCAACATCCAAAATGAAAATGAAGAACAACTGTCTCAGTCAGTTCGGGCAATTTCCAAATGTAGTAATTTTCCTCATGTGACGAATTTTTACCAGATATAGTAATATTTTTCAAAGTGAGGCTTTGACCTCCGCTGTTGACCCTGTTGTTGCTATGACTCGAACGACGCTACAAGATGGCGGTAAATCCAACTGTGTCGACAAGGTTAGTGGAATTCGATACTGTTTTCATGAAAAATTAGCGTAAAACGACATTTTAAAGACTACATTATATAAACTTCAATGGAAGAGTAAACAATCTTGCTGTGCTCTCTTATTTACCACTGTTTACATTTCAATTCCGTTTCGGGAGCATCGCCCGTGTCACAGAGACTGTAGAAGAGTAGAGGCAGTATATAAACAAACGATTAGACAGCATGCGGTTGTGATGTGTGCACATTATTTCGAAAATAACCTGCGGAAGTACGCAAAATATTCTATAGTTCTACGAGTATATTGCTGGAGTACCGTGCCATGGACATACACTAGCCTTGAGTACAGGTCTGTGTGTTCCCGGCGTTATATACGGCCTCGGTGGTGGAGGCCGTATGAGTAACGCCGGGAACACACAGACCTGTACTCAGGGCTAGGACGTACACGTTCATTGTACGTTCTAACCCGAGGTTTTGCCTTGGATTGGACTGACGGCAATATAAACATCGCGTCGACTGACAAAACCTCCAACTACGATACCTCCAGCTACGGGTTGCAAAGACAATATGTGTGCAATGAAATGCTATGGAGATTATTTGTCGTTTGCAAATTCTGCGATCGTTCACTGAATCTGTCAAATTTTATAATTAACAGTTTCAATTAACAAGTATGCCATTTTGTTGTGTTTAACAGCTCAATCCTGAGTGGTCGCAGGCAAACTACAAGACGTCGATTGTGTGAGCTGAGCTATATTATAGAAGACAAAGCTGCACGAGGGGCATGTGCATCAAAAAGAAAGAAAACTTTATTTAAGAGTGCACATGAGCTTGCAAGAATGACCGGGGCTTCAGTTTTTCTGAAAATACATTATGGAAAAAAACGAGAATACTATGGAACCGATGACCTGGTCACAGAATTTGAAATGGAAGGATTGAAATGTTGCAGAGCCGACAGAGCAGTTGGAGAGCAAGCTGATAAGATAGAGGTGGTTAAACCCTCTCCAAACAAGGTTCCACCTTTCATGATGTCATTCATGCCAGCTTCTATTCCCCTTCAGTTAGATGTTGCTGGGGAAATTGTGATCAGTGGTATTCCTGAAAGTGAATGTGAAAAGGCTAATCTACCACATGAAAAAGCCTCTACTATCCCTGATGAAAGTGCCTGTTTGCAAGTTCTTACCACTACTGGGGTGAACTGTGATGAGAATGATGACAACCAGATACACAACCTACTCTCACTATTACTTCTATTGACACTCATGAGACTCCATCATCCAGTCATACAAATGATAACATGTCAGCCGGTGATGATGATGATATATGTCACAAATGTAAGAGGCCAAATCCAAGGGGGCATAAAAAGGGTGATGTATCATGGATAAGATGCCAAACCTGCTTAAGATGGTACCATACTAAATGCGTAATGGTCGGTGCAAGAAAAATCAGTTTTGTTTGTCATGACTGCAAACAGAAATAGGGCTATGTATGATCCACACTCATTTATTACTTGCACTGGATATAGCTAAAGGGACAAAAGCTCAGTTTTGACATGAGTTTATTGATTGTTGTTGTAATGTTGTTCAGCTCAGTGAGATATGCTAAACCATTGGTTTTTAAAGCTCAACTCATTCCCTGTACATAGACATTTGCATTGATTACTTCCATCAGCTAATTTTGGTACATATGAAATATGTTTTGTTCTTATTCAACAGTGGAATTATTGTTATTTTTCTTTTGTAAACTCAAACTATATATATATATATATAATAGATATATACATATGGTAATAAGAGAGCAGCAGTTTTATATTCTTGTATTTCTTAATAAATAGTTGGAAACAAGCACTCTGTTGCTGTTCAGGGTTTTATGCAACAATATTTATTGTAATGATTGTACTTAGAGTGGTGTATGTATTCATACAGTATTCACACTTTTGATATTCAATTAAATACTATTTATTGAGATTACAATATTGTCTGTACAGACTTTCTTTTCCACAATGGTAAAAGTTAGAAAACATAATTGTGTCTTCCATGGCAATTACACTAAATACTTGGAAGTTTGAGAAAGTATCCAATAATGTAACAAAAGAAACCTTCACAATAGAAAATCAACTGGGTGTGTCACATGTCACATTAATCTACTATTTATTCCATTCTAATATTTATTCAGTATCATTAATATCATCCCAAATATGCTCTGTATGACTTATGAATATCGAAGTTGATTTGGCATAACGGTTTAACAAAACAAGTACATGATATACAAATACACATGTTTGGGCATATATAGATTACTGGTAACTGTATACCTTTAATTATACATGGAACTTATGCTTTCTACACACCATCAATGTCTCCATAAGAACATGCATCATCTATACACTGCTGCTGTTCAATTATGGTGCCAATTTCATCACACATAGACACTTTTCCGTTGACCTTTGACCTCAGTTTCCCAATTATGTTTGTACATGTGTTTCACAGATGCGTCTAAAATACAATACATTTTTGTGTCAATCAACCTCTCAATTACAGCTTTAGTTTGATTTGCTATGTCAGTATAATACTCTCTTTCCTCAGGTGTGACAAACACTGGATAGTTTTGTTCATCTGATGATTTTCCCAAAAAATTAACATCTATGTGCCGCTTTCTCATATTAAGGGCATTTTGACTGAAATTCACCAAATCCCTGTCTAACATCTTACCAGTTACACTGACATGAGGTTTATTTTCATCTGGAGTGGTTGTGTAATTTTCACTTCTCAAATACTTTCTCCAAGCAAGAATTTCATTCTCCTTTTGGGGCTTTGTACCTGCAGTGGCAAATTTAGGATCCTGCATGCTCATATTTTAAAATGTAACTTTGCGCAGACTATTAAGTTTACTTAGATTTCTAAATATGATAACCCATTAATTGCTGTCAGGAACGCCAGTCACCCAAGTTTTACTACTTTTGTTAAAGCCCTCTAGGATGAAATCCATACCTTCACCTCTGCTGTGGTCACCACTGACAGAAACAGATTCATTTTGGCTAATGAAATCTCTGAGTTTCTGGGGATAGATGACTCTATCTATGGTATCAGCAATATCTATATACATGTACTTTGGGTGATTTCTTGCATGAAAAATTGGTGAAAATTTGATTCTTCCCGCCATCATTACATCACTGTCGTTCCTTCGAACGCCTGCCCTGTAATTTATGATGGCTTGGCAGTATGTAAAAATTTGCTCAGCAAGATATATATAGTTGGGATCAGTCACAGTTTTCAGAAACTTCATAAACCCTTCAACACTTGGTGACTGTTTTTTTAGCAAATCACTTCTTACATATGGTATGAGAAGCTCATCAGTTGACCCAAGGTAGAATATTTCCAGTAATTCCCAGGCTTTATGGTTGTCTGAGCACCTCTTAGCATATTTTTGGGCTTTTTCTAAACATAATCCCATTAAATTTGACAAACATGACAGGAAAGTTTCCCAATTTAATTCAAAGTATGACTTGATCATGTTCATTTCCATGTGCCCTGGTCCTATTCTAAGATTAACCCAGTCAAATTCTAAACTGCCAATTAGATTTCTGTTACTATGTACTTCCTCACAGTGATCCTCAAATTCATTGCTGCCAAGGACAGACAAATTGCAAACAGGGCAAATGTAAGATTCACGTATGAGTTTGTGGGCTAACATGTATGGCAAGCCATCCATATAAATGCTAATCCACTCTTTAGTACCACTATCATAGCGTTTGATTCCAGATATTTTACCAACGTGATGCAACACTTGCTTGACACTTTCATATGAGTTTGGGTTCACAAACACTGGGTCCAATACCCCAGCAACAGGTGGTTGACTGGGGTGCTTACTACTGACATTTGCATATCTCTTGTCACATTTATTATCTGACAGGTTTTCATAAGTTGGTATGAACTTGTGACTGCATTCAATTTGCTTAAAACTTACTTTATATTCTGTTGGTTTACTTTCTCTTTGGGATTTTAGTGAAAATGTGGAAATATTTTTTCCCTTTTCTTCAGATAGTTCAAAATTTACCTTACACTCAGGATTTACACAAATTCTTTTGGACTTTGCCATCCATGTGTGACACTTTTGACACTGCATTTGTGTTTTACACTTGTTAGCTAGAGTAACAGCCTTATCAATGCTGTCTGTTATTTGTGTATCACAAAAAATTTGCTCATTTACAACCTTCTTTAAACGTGACTCTATGTGGATGTAAAGTTGCTGATAATGGATGTCTGACATTGTTGCCAACCAAACATTGGTATTATTTCTGATTTGCTGCACCTTTTCAGAACATCCTTCATATTTAAACCAGTTATATGGTTTCAGTGCCGGATCCTCCTGAAGTTTACCTTCAGGATCCAACTGAGCATAACACACACTTGTCAATACACTATCATTGACTTTGCTGTTTTCTTTGACCCTGTATGTTTTGCCTACTATCTGGTCATTGTCTATAGCCACATGTACATCTCCCTGTGGGAAAACAGGATCAGCTGTTGCC
>LD345849.1:31327-112484 GCA_001465055.1 Ptychodera flava
AATCTTTGAAAAACTGGTAATTTTAACTCCTGAATGGTTGCCATGGAAACATCTCACATTAAAATGAGTGTAATTCTTTTGGTGTTCTAACCAGACAAACCCCTATTATCAATTTTTACATCAATCAATAGTTCTCTAATAGGAATTAGGGAAAAAGTAACGTTTTCAATCCAATAATAGTTACCATGGCAACTCAAAACATTAAAATAAGTCTGGTTTTTGTGTTCTCTGACCCCAACTCCCCCCGCTAGATAATTTTCATATCAATCAAAGTAACTTTTCATTGGATATTAGAAAAACTGAAAATTTAACCCCTAAAATGGTTACCACGGAAACATGGGGCAGTGAAATCGATATCATATTTGGCCTTTTCGACCCAAAATACCCTTATGGTGAAATTTTCACGAAAATTGAACCTATTATTATTCGCGTTATTATTTCTATATAATACTTATATTAATTATTATTATTATTGTTATTATTGTTATTATATGATTTTTCATATTTCTTTATTATTATTAATAATAACTTCCTAGTACCCTGTGGTTGGACAGCAATAGTCAGCTTATTATACTGTTGAAGCTCTCTAATATTTAGCTTGCTTATAGTATATACCACTTGCTCTGAATACACCTTACCTACTTGCATTTTTGGGGAGTTCTGTGTCATACTATAGTCTGTTGGATTGGCTGACCGTGACGAAGACAGTCTTGATCGGCCGCCTTCCAACAGACCATAGAGCTATAAAAACAGACAGACTATCTCAACTGTACTTCGAGTAACTCTAGTCGTCACCACACTTTATGTTATGTATAATGCGACGACGTCAATGCCTGTCATTGGTCTAGCCCTGCGTACAGGTCTGTGTGTTCCCGGCGTTATACGGCCTCCACCACATATATATAATGCCGGGAACACACAGACCTGTACGCAGGGCTACTCATTGGCCATGTAGTGACAAAAAAAAACAACAACAAAACTCACATTTGGAGGACAAATAGAATTCCGTGCTGTTAACTGTGCACTCTCGCATGTAAAAAAAGATCTTGATGTTGTTTTGTTTTGCCGTCTAATGTACTATTACTACGAGTGCCGTATGTGACCCGCAGATGCAGACAAAACAAATATTAAGCTACGGCACTGTAGCTAGAAGATTTCTGTATACTGTGCTTGACGATTTTATTCGAAAGTGTTCTTAAATCTACAACTAACAGTGGTCATGTCAGCTTTGAAAGGAGGAACAAAACGGCTCTCACCTCTATCTGCTCAGTCGTCTTTGTATATACATGATGTATAGCGTCTACACAGTTGGATTTACCGCCATCTTCGTAGCGTCGTTCGAGTCATAGCAACAACAGGGTCAACAGCAGAGGTCAAAGCCTCACTTTGAAAAATATTACTATATCTGGTAAAAATTCGTCACGTGAGGAAAATTACTACATTTGGAAACTGCCCGAACTGTCAGTGGTCTTCCTATATCTGACTATCGTTTGTTTATCGTCCGTACAGATGACTTCCAAGTAATTGTTGGTTTCCAAAGTCCACTGCTCTGCCCAGCACATAATTCACCTAGTTTATCCATGTAAACCTCAAGGTAACGGTACATGGCGTGTCCTGTTCATAGACTCCCATTGAATTTCTGGTGGCACACTTTCAAATTACATCAAAACCTCAAGAGGAACATTCCTACTGAAGGTTGACTTCCATGGGTTGCGCAGTGACGGTGAAGGACGCAGTTTTTGATGAACCACTGTACGTCAGTGTTTCATCTTCCGTTCATATAGAGGGTAAGTCAGAGTATGATGTATCCTCACCTTCTTCATCGTCGTCGCATTGTGTTTTCTGAGAGAAACATCAATGGCAGCATCCAGGTCATAAAAAAATAATGAAGGCTGATGCAGAGGTTAGACTTTTGGCTGACACAGAGAAATTTTGCCTCTCGGAACTTTTTTCACCGTTCTGGAGAGATCGCTGATGTACGCCGCCATTTTGTTTATGTGTTGCTAAGGATATACACGTGACCTCTATTACCATATTCACACTTCACGGAATACCGAACAAATGCGCATCGTTCTGGCTGTAGTGAATTTTAAATCAGTGACTCTAAATAAAACTTGTATCGATAAAAAAGACTATATTTTGTCAAGTATTTACATGGAATATAGTTAAATGCTAATCAAATATAGATTGTTTAAACATGTTGTTCTGTGAAGTGCGATTACAGTCCCAAATGCAATGTATGCACGCAAACGAACTGTTCCGAAGTACACGCGACACGCTACTGGTGAGCGTGCTCTACTGCACGAACTCTCTCGTTCATTTTTTTTTAATTATACAATTTATCATGAATACTGTATGTCAGTGTGTTAGGAAGGAACTCTGGAACAAACTACACGTTTTAGATTTTTTAGTTTTTACTTGTTACTTGAAAAAAAATCACAGAAATGTTAACCTCGGTGGCGGGAAAGAACGTCGTTGATCCATTGTTTACAATGGCTGTGCTGAGCACATAGCTAAGGCGGTAAATTTTGAGAATTTCGCTTGGTTAAATTTCTCGAAAATATTATCTTTAGATACAGAAACTCCGTATATATAATGGTGAACTACTTAAAACCAATCGTATGGTTTTAATACCGGAATCTGACTTTTTGGCCGTTTTCTAATACTGTGTACTGCTGCTACGGGGGTTCTGTTTACATGGCCACCGATGTCTCCCCGTTGAGGCGGGTACGACTTCTGACCAACGAATTTAGAATTTGAGAGATATCAGATAAAAATGATACCATTATTTGTCAAAGAATATGACTTTCTAAGCCAAAATTTTCAGAACAATACGGACAAGTGAAATACTTGCCGACATTTTCATAGCTGTCGTCAAGGCGCTTACATCACTTGCTGGCCATGAACGTATCTCATTAATATTTATGAGGCTGAAAAAGACAGGACACATATACCGGACAGAGAGGGCGTCGCTCAGGCCGTAGTGTGAGGCTTTCCCGGTTCGTCGCGCAGAGTTAGATGCGTATCAACGTGAAATCGTGGACATGTCCCGCCGTTTCAGTGGCCTAGTATTTTATAAGTACCACTGACGTTTTTCCGCGAGGGCGGCAGCCTTACTAACCCCGTTTGGGTTATAGTAAAAATTACATTTTATCAATCACAACACCAAAGTCGATTGGTCCCACCGTGATAACGGCCTCCTCTGCTCTATTTTTCCGGTCTACGGGCGGTATTGTATAACCTCTGTAGCAGCGTTTCTCATGCTACGGAAATCTGCCCCTAACTGGCCACAGATAGTAAGAAACTGGTTTCTTCCGCAGCGCACACTCGATCACAAGACAGAAAAGGACGACTGCGAGTATTCCATCAAGGTAGAGAATTGTGCAATAATTTCAATTCTTCTAGTGGCTGCGCGATACACCAAGGCGAACTGTACATATGCGCACTACTGCTCTCAATGTTTCTCAGATAAACATAGCAAAGCCCATGGAAAGTGCTCTAGCAAAAACCTCACAAGGAACTAACTACAATTGAAGGTCTCCACTCCAATTTACATAGCAAGCATTATCAACCATTTAGCTCCTCATCTGGATCAGAACTTTGTCAATGCTATAATTTCAGGTTTGCAAGACGGCTTCCACACAGGTGTCCGCAATGCACCCTCGTCAACTTACATCAGCTGTAACTTACTTTCAGCCCGCTCTCAGCCACAAACTGTTCAAGAGCTAACGGACTCTGAAGTAAACAAGGGGGATTGCTCAGCCCGTTCAAGCAGTCACCCTTCGCTCATTTCTGTGGCATTTTTTATCGGTCTAGCCGAGAAGAAATATTCGGCAAAGAAACGTCTCATAGTGGATCTGTCCTCGCCTCGTAATGTCCCAGTCACTTCAAGCATAAATGAACTTATTGACAAGGGCGAATTCAGTTTATCATATGTTAAACTCTATGACGTCATTGCCTCTATTCTCTGACTTGGAAAGGGTTCTTGACTCTGCAAAACGGATATTGTTGATGCCTTCAAATTGATCCCAATCCATCCATCGTTATGGCATGTATACGGTATCCAGTGCACGTGCCAAGGCTGTTTTCATTTCTTCGTAAGTCTTCCATTCGGCTCTTGTTCCAGACCAAAGATTTTCGATCTACTTTCAACTGTCATCTCTTGGATAGCAGAGAAGGTGTATGATGTTGACACCATTTTCCATCTCCTTGACGACTTCCTCAACATCGACCCTCCGTCCTTTGACGCCGACCGAACTATGCACTGGACGAAATGTTTGATATACGTATAGTATATTAACGTATATTGACGTATATGGAACACAATATTAATTGCATGCACAGCGTATATCTTTGTATATGGAACGTTGCAATACGTTGATATGTGTAGTGTATATCTATGCAGATCATACGTTTACGTGATGCAGATATTTGCACACCAAGTGTACACTGTAGTTTTGCATTTCATCAGTATAGGTACTTGTATACTTAACGTATCTGACACATGTACAGATATAGTACATGTTTATATATTGTGTTATATTAAGCATTTTGCCAAGTGATCGCCCTCCTGACCTTGTTATTTCGTCGTCTCGCTACCCGGATTGCACTGCACAAAACCGCCGGACCTCCCACCTGCCTTGAATACCTCGGCATCGAATTAGACACCATAAAGATGCAAGCACGCCTGCCACAAGAGAAATTCAACAGAATACTTGATCTCGTCGCTTCTTTCCTAAATTGCAAATCCTGCACAAAAACGCAACTACTCAGTCTTCTCGGTGATCTCGACTTTGCATGTCGCGTCGTTGTTCCAGGAAGAACTTTCATTACGAGACTAATTGAATTGTCTAAGGCCACACAAAAACTCGAAAATCACATCACCATTTCATCAGAAAGCAGGCTAGATGTCACAATGTGGCACCATTTTCTTGCGAGTTGGAACGGCATTTCCATGTTCATTGACACAAGTACAACAGCAGCATCAGACATGACTTTTTATACAGATGCCAGCTGCATCAGTCATGGACGCTACTTCATCGGCCACTGGCTCCAAGAATGCTGGAACAGCAACTTGCGATTAGACTCTGACCCGGACTCTTTATAGCCTTCTAAGAACTATTGTCGTTGCCGCGCTCCAGTGGGGCATCTCTGGGCTCGCAAACGCATACTGTTCCACTGCGACAATTCAGCTACCGTCCACATCATCTACAAAGGACGCTACAAATCACCCATCATCATGGAATTAATGAGGCGCCTCGTTATTCTGGCAGCTACACGTCACTTCATGTTTTACGTCGAACACATTCCAGGGAAGTTGAACACTATTGCTGACTCTCTGTCTCTTTTCCAGATGCAGCGTTTTCTGGACGAGGCACCCACACGCGGATCCAATCCAAGCCAGGTGCCCCCAGAAGTAATGTTCCACTAAACAAAGCTGTGGCGATCTTCCAACAAGCACCACTTAGCAAGAGGACAACCAGTTCCTATTCGTTGGGGGTACGTGCATGGACAACTTTCTGCTCGTTGTCAGACGTTTCATTAAGTTCTACGTCTCTGCCTGATGTGTCCGAAGAACTTTTAGTCTATTCTGTTACCCACTTTGCCACCTCCCTTCACCTTAAACTGTCCACTATTAAACTGTATCTAGCTGGAGTACGCTCCTACTATATTATGAATGGTCATCACAATCCCAGGCCATCCTTACTCGCGCCTCAAGAATGTTCTAACGGGGATCCATCGTTTACAACGTTCAAACACAAGACCTCGCCTTCCGATAACAGCGCACATCCATGTGCAACATCCTCAATGAAGGAGTATTCCGCCCATGTGTAGACCTTTTGTTGCTATAGGCATTCCTCCTCGCTTTCTTCGGGTTTCTGCGCTGTAGTGACTTCACATCCGCCACTCATAACTTTGACCCTCAGTCGAACGTCTGCTTCGGGGAGGTTACCACCATTGCATCCAACGGACGGGTCTCCTGTCTGTCAGTACGACTGAAATTCTTCAAAAACTGACCTATTTCGCCGCGGCTTTGACCTTTGCCTATTTCCCACGGGTACCGCGATCTGTCTTTTTTCCGCATTCGTTCTATTCATGTTTCCACCTGGGATAGCACAGTTTACCTGTCCCCCAGAACCCCCCCCCAAAAAAAAACAAAAACAAAAACAAAAACAAAAACAAAAACAAAAACAAACAAACAAAACAAACGGTATAACCACCGCGGTGATCTTTTGGGCGCAAGAACCCTGTCTTCGTTCCCATCATGTTTCCACCTGGACTCGTACAGTTATCCTGTCCCCCGGATCCCCTGCCCCAAACCGTATAACCACCGCGGTGATCCCCTATGCGCGAGACACCCTCTGCTAACATCATTTTAAATTCCTTCCCTTCTTTTGGTGGTCCCTTCAGTCATACTTCCTTCGTTAGGGATTTGGATTCCATCCTGACCCCCCATTTTTCGGGAATTCCACTTCTTTCCTACATTTTGGCCTTTCAGGATGGATTCATCATCAAGGTCATTCAGACCTTGACCCAAACATCACCAACGACTTTCCTTGGCTGCTTGACTGAAGGGGCCCTCTCCCGTATGTTTTGCTCATATATTTGTTGTAGGTTAGTTTGCTACTTCTAATTTGATTGTTTTTGTTTTGTAAGTTTTATTAGTACCTAGCCTTTTTTGCTGTATACATGCGCACATGTAACGTAACTGCGTACCCTTGCCATGGAGGCCGATTAAACGGATGTGGCACCCGTTTAATAATTATTTTGTCCGCATTTTAAAATTCAGTCACAAACGGATGGCGATGTTTCGCGTATGCACGCCCAATAGTAAGTTTATCTACAGGGACAAAAAATGGTTTGAAAGTAAAACCATGAAAACAATGTCAAAAGTTCCAGCGCTATCAGGGCTTTAAATGGTGTTTAAAAATACATGTACCACTCATTTGCCTTATGCGTTATGGCAAATTTGAAATAAAACACACTTTGTGTATTCCCCGGCTGATTTCAAGTTCCTTTACCAAATTATTAATTCATCTATCAATCTTTGTAGTTTTAATCCCCAAATAAATCGAACGTTAAATATGAATTTCCTTTAATATTTTACAGTATATGGATTTTTGGCGAGTGTGATTCTAAAACATGCTTGTTATCACATTGCCTGTATATTTGCTGAATAGTGCATATTCAGATAAAATACAGTCAAGAATGCTATTAAACAGGCAACACATTAGTGTGAAATTTATAATATTTTGATGCATTGAGAATAAAAAAAAGTGCAACATATTGAACCAAATTTTTGCATACAAAAAGATCGTCCAATGCACATTGTATTTACACTGTAACACTTTCAGTAGTAAAAATTCTCAGCGTCTATGGAATTATCTCAAATGCAAACCAATGATGCCTTATTCGACATAGTTTAACACTGCATTCATCTCGGTGTCTAGCTTCAAATGTGTTAGTCAGGTTATGTATGATACAAGTGGTTTAAAGATATGTAAGTAACTGCCCATTGTTCACAAGTAGTGACTTACTCGGTTATTCATTCAAATATTTATTTACAAAACGCTTATTCTAAGTTTTGATAGCAACTTGCACCTATGCTTAGCAGGGTACGTGGGCATGCGCGCATAAAGGGCGGTTGCTTTGACAACCCCGTGCAGACATTTGCTTTTTTTGGCAATGGAATTTTAATAATGCTTCAGAGGTAGTTTTTTTGTTGGTTTTTGAGAGGCTACTTGGTTTAGTTTGGTGTCATTCCAAGTATTTAATCTACTTATAATACTGTTTCTACTAATTTGCATTCTTTTTATTACCTGGAAAAAATGCTTGCTAGCCCCAAAAATAACTATCGTCATTTCCGAAATTTAAAGATGACAGCCGAAGGTCTCCTTTAAAATTTGACCAAGGAGTTTCTTACGCGTAAAAACAATTGCTCGTTAGTCTAAGATCGAATTCACAGACTAAAATTTAGACTATTTGCATGCCATCCAATTGAACCTATAAGTTGATAAACATTCAGGATTCTAATTTTCTTTTTGAAAAACATGGTTTTGTATATCACAGTAACCAATAGTCGATATTGAATGGAAGAAAACAAGAAGTTGGTTTATTATGCAATGAATTTTAATATTTTTATGATCCCGCTCTAAATCCGATTCAGAAAGACCATACCCACTATTGTTCTGGCTGTCACTATTCTTTGTGTCGTCCTAATAATATCTTAGTCAAGATCACTGTCTACTAAATCCACCCGGTCATTATCAGTTGTCTACTAACATCTTCCATGTCAACATACCCCTTTTCTGTTCCTTGAACGACTCGTCTATTCACGTACACGTAACATTCAACTTTGCAATAGTCACTTGTATTTGACTAATACAGTACTATTTTATTAGAGGTGTTCTTTGCGGCACACAGGTGCCTACATGATACATTTCTTAACATGTGCCTTACACTGCCACCGGGTCGTGCCAATTAACCTAGGTTACACTACCCACTGGATGGGTTACAGTACGTCGGCAACAAATTTATTTCACCATTTACGTTGCAAGTTGACAATCCAATTACTGATTTGATAACTACAAATATTCATTGTATGTCACAAATGAAATAGTAACAGTTTGCCAATATTCGTGCATCCGGAAAAAAAAAGTTTTAAAAAAGCAGCATTTCAAGTTTGTCCAACGTGAGCAGTAATAAGGCATTAGATGCACGTAATTGTTATGAAAGTAATGTCGTCATCAGCTATTACATCTAAATTAGAGCATCGGATGTATATGTCGTAGTAAAAATGTTGTAATAATTAATATATTATGCCCTTTTTACACACAAAAAAAAAAAATAGAAAAGCTTATCTGCCCTGACCAATGTAACTTTGATTGATTGACCTTTTAACATAATTTCACTTCTCCATGCTTGTAGTCTTCAAATTAAATAACACAACAGTTATCAGGGTACCTTGACGGGGCTGACAAAGAGTCTATACAGGTAAACCTGCTATTTCTTTTGAATTTTTTTTTGATTGTCAATATAATCAATGTAATTTTTTAGATAAGCATGTATAGAACGTATAACAGTTAGCCTTGCGAACGCGGGATATAATTGTCAGAAAAAAATGGCGTCACAACATTTCTCGATCTGAAATGTGCAGTATAATTTCGCAAATCAATTCCATTAACGTTGCGACCCTACTCATTTGAAACCACTTTAATTTCGAGACATAAATACAGGTCAATTTTCTGAGCCTAATATGAACGTAACTACATCACATATGAGAATTTCAGTGTGGAATATTTAATTTTTTTTTTTTAAATACAACTTACGAGAAAAAAACTCAGTTTCAACTACCTTGCAAAAGATTTGTTGAATTTTGTGAAGTCCGTGATTTCAAAGCCTACTCAGCAACTACAAAATATGGCCCCGAAAAAGAAATTTTCACAATTATCAGCTTTTACGATTTCGTTTTAAGAATGGACAAAAGATTACTCCGATGTAACACAGGAATCATACGCTGGAAATTGCAAATTAGGTTACATGGATAACATTATGTTTTTTTTCGCCGCTTCATCGAACTGAATTTCCATAAAGTAATCACTGGGGGCCCAAATGCCCTCCATTTTGTTTCATATTAGCGTGTCACTTTTTCGCCACACATACGTCGTGTACGCGTACAGTGAGTCAAACCGCCTTTGAAACTATGTATTAAATTTCACCAAATTTCCTCGCTGCACAGCTTCATATTGATGGACAGGTTGTACATTCAGTTTCCTTATATATTGACCTTTCCCTTGTTATATTTTGGCAATAATTTCATAGATGAATTCTGAAAATACCTATGCGATAATCATTCAAATACAAACAAAGGTGAAAACACAGTAAACAGCTAAACGATCGTTAACTCGTCATTTCTTTAAAACGAAGGGGAGACTCAAAATAACAAAACGATAGAGTTTAAGTCAATCTTGATGAGATGTGTTATCTAAACTTTTGTAAGAAATTACAGCGGAATGAAAAAGTTAAACCAACGTTGTTTTTTCAGATGTATTTTTCTTTTCACGAAGCGCTGAATAAGCTCGATTTCCCATATAAAACAATGGCGTCTCATACACCTAACAGATTGCACACTTCCGGTGGAAATTTTTCAATTTTGAACGAATAATGATGGAAAGTAGCACGGTGAACCTTTGACTTATATACAAAATTCCTATCGTTTTAGGTTTTTAATTTCTTCACAAAAATGGTTTTATTTGCATTTTATTCATTCCGATCACTGAAATATACTGTTGCCGTCAATAATATGAAGATGTGACAGCGTGTACACATGCAGAGCAAGGGTCTTAAATTTACGAATTTTAATCAGTATGCGTCTTGTTAGTTGTACAGACCAAATACATGTCATCTACTTGTATTTTTTTCATATAATCGGTCTATCCATGGGGGAGTTTTCCCGACAAAGTGGAAGAAAGCTTTGGTTGTACCTATACACAAGAAAGTTATAGAAACTAACGTTAGAAATTATCGCCCAGTGTCCCTCTTATCGATTGTTTCGAAAATGTGTGAGAAAATGATTTCGAGGCATGTATATAACCATGTAAAGTGTGTTGTATTTAAACAACGTGTTTTTTTTGCCTTGGCTATCATGTGAGTCTGATCAATCTGTCTTGCTCAATGAAGCTCGTATTGACGTTAATGAGGCAAGACAGTTGGTGTTATATATAGAGATTTTTCGAAAGCATTCAACAAAGTAAGTCATACATATTTAGTTTACAAACTTAGTAAGTATGGAATACAAGAAGCCCTCCTTGACTGGTTTAGTAGCTAACTAACTGATAGATCCCAGGTAGTTAATGTTAAATGGTGTAGATAAGACCCTGTCTTTGTTAAGTCAGGGGTTCCGCAGGAGTCACAACTGGGACCACTGTGTTTCATTCTTTATTTAATTGATATATTTGGTAATATTAAATGTGGCTCCTTAGGCTTTACAGACGATCTGAAGTTGTTTAAGATAAATCATCGACAACATGATTAATTGTGCTTTTTGTTGATGATAGGCTTCAAGAGTTAAATCTTGAGTGTGTAAATCTTGAATTGATGATGTTTGTCATTTTTCCTACTAATTTGGATAGTATCTTTTGTAAAATGCTTGGTTTTCACATATCAATAATAAAATATTAAAAATGTCTTTTTCATCTTATAACTAAGTTTTTTTTCGAAGAAATATCATTAACAACATGATTAAATGTGATTTTTTTTGTTGATGACAGTCTACAAGAGTTAAATCTCGAGTGTGTAAATCTAGAATTGGTGATATTTGTCATTTTTCATACCACAGAACTTACATAGAAAAATGGGTGGAAGGTCAGTTTTTAGAAAGGTACAATTCAAAAACAGAATATCTCGCAAAATGGTGCCTTTTACTCTAAATCAAGAGAAAAGGAAGGCTTTTTCCCCAAAAGTTTTGTTTTCTCCAAATTATTGACTTGGTCAATAGAATTGTTTGAAAAATGTCGGCAATTTGAAAGTAGTAACGAAACATTGTGTGTGTACTCTATGTTGTCAAGTACGCAAAATACGTTTGTTAGTTGCAAGCCACCAACTCTACATAATTTTGCGATTTTTGCTCTACTTACTCGATGGGCAGCAGGCTATGACGAAAAAAAGAATCTTATCAGCTGGTCGATAGATGGCGCACGTCTCATAGACCATGTGACCGCGCCACGGACCAAAATTAGAGTGTTGGAGAAATGGAAAATGCACCTTTATTATGCCAAATGTGTAGTACGTCGTCTTTCACTAAAAAGATTGCCAATTGAGGGGATTATAATATTGATGCTCACAACTTGAAGACTGTTTATAGTTACAGTGACATGGGCGTGACACTAGACACAAAGTTAACCTTTTTAACGTTGTTTCCATTGTTACTGATGCTCAAAGACTACTTGGCATGCTAAAAAGGTTCACCAAAAGGTTGTCGGTGGATGCATTGCTCGTGGTTTACAAAACGTTCATCACAACTAAACTGGAGTATGCATCAGTTGTTTTTTTCACAGCATTGACAAAGTGTACTAAGACAAACTAGAAGCTGCACAGCGTAACTTTGTTAAATATTTATGTTATTCTATAAAAGTTAGGCTTGATGATTATTCATATGATGATCTGTGTTATATGTTTAATTTGCCAATGCTGTCTAAAAAGGCGCACTTATTTTGACCTTGTATTTCTTCACAAATCATTTAATGCCCTTCTTGATAGCCAACCGATTTTTAATTGACACATTCCTGGGCGATCAACTAGACTGAAAAGGACATTTCATGCACCTGGTGGTAGAGTTAAATTTACTAGAAATTCACTTTTTAATATTATCCCAAGGCTTTAAAATTTTATATATTAATGTCTGCCTATTTTTACTATTTCTGGTTCGAGTTTTAAAAGAAAAGCTAAAAGCGTTTGTTTTTAATTTTTTGCTTTGTCCTCGTTGTGCATGTCATTTGCTTTAACTAGCTTTCTTGTCCTTTAACATCATGTTATTTGGTTTGTTTTACTAAAATACTCCTGTAAGTGCAGATGTATATGGTGTTTAACTGTAGCATATCTGTGTTGGAGTTCTAAATAAATAAATAAAAAATAAATAAATAAATAAATAAATAAATTTAAATAGATAAATAAATAAATAAATAAATAAATAAATAAATAAATGTATTCCAAATTTGGGCGAATATCAACGATTAAAATTCAAGTAAATTTAAAAAAAAAATAACGCAGAACGGAGGCGAACGGGCGTTGACTCTCTACTGTAATCGTGGAGTGAATGTTTTTGATCATTTTTTTATCGAAAATTGTTACATTGTTGTCGTGCTCAGTGGCATGACCTTTCAAGCTCACAATTGCGCCAAACTTGGCCAAAGTGCGTCAAAGTGTGGTGAAAAATAAACGCATCGCCAAAAGTGTAAAAAGTGTCGACGATTCAATTTAAGTACAAGAAACCAACAGATACGTTAATGTTATTGTATGTAAGTCAATATATACTGGTTATTGTGGACATATTCATGACGCCATGACCTGAACACATGAGCCGGTACGCCAGCAGATTTCGATCGATATTCTATTGGAAATAAATTGATACAATGTTCGCTGTCGTCACTAGCAACCGGCCGAAGGCGCTTTTAGGTAGAAAATATGCTAAGCGGAGTACGAAACACTCAGGCATACTTTCGTCCCGCAGTGAATGACTTCTGACATATTAAGAGAAAGATGCATTGATCCTAAAACCTTACAAGATTGATATTGCATAATTATAACATCACTAATGATTCGATTGGCTAATTTTCATAGCTTGTCGAGGCTAAACACACAAGGCATGCACACATATGAACATCATGAACATTGAAGGGGAAGTTCACCAAGGATGATTTTGACACATGTGCCAGCTTTGTGGTCACTTACCCCGGAAAAGCTATTTTCGCCATTTACAACTCGCAAGTGTTTTTACAAAAACCGATAGAATAGTACAGGAAGTTTCCCATGTAATTTGAATCACGGGAAAAAGCGCCAAGCTTGGAGCTTGCATAATGTGATATGGAAGGGACCATTTTCCCATGGGTATGGCGTTGTCCACTCACCCATGCTTAAACCAGGCTGTGAGTATTTGCATAACTTTTGTTTAAAGTGAGTATCCTTGCATAAACGATGATATACTTATAATAAACTGTCCACTGTCAGATTTTGTGTTGCTGTTTACTACTGTAATACTGTGAGCGGACAATGTGGGGGCCAAAAGACCCACTGCTGCATGACACAAGATCCACCCCAACACAAATATATACACCATATTCGTATAACGGTGGTCCACTTAAAGATAAATTAATCAAGGCTACTTTTTAGATTCACGTGTTAACACGTGGGCTAATGTCATAGCGATGTCTGTCTGTCTGTCTGTCCGTGTGTGTGTGTGTGTGTGTGTGTGTGTGTGTGTGAGTGTGAGTTTGTGTCTGTCTGTCTGTTTACACGATAACTCAAAAACGCCTGAACAAATTCAAGTAAGATTTGGTACTCAAGTACCATATGCTACTTGCAAGAGCTGATTAGATTTTGGTTAGTGTTGCTTGCATACTAATGAAGTTATGCAATTTCATTTTTTCCGTACAATGGTTTCCCTATTGAGACGGTTATGACAGTGTAGACATATATCAAGAAGAACTGTACAAAATCGCATGATTTTTTCACAGATGACAATCTCAGAACATTATGATGATAATGTGAGTGTTATATCAATTATCAGCTCATTAGTATATTTATGAACTTTTGTTACTAGTGACATAACTCTAAAATTCCCGCACCAAGCTTGATGAAACGTGCAACAAATGTTGATCATATATATATATATATATATATATATATATATATATATATATATATATATATATATATATATATATATATATATATATATATATATAGATAGATAGATAGATAGATAGATAGATAGATAGATAGATAGATAGATAGATAGATAGATAGATCTTATTTGTTTGTATTTGTTTTAAGTTAGTTTTTTTTCACCAGTCCATCATCCAACAGGCGTTAGCCCAATTACTGGATGAAGTATGCATAACCCACTAACCCCAAATGGAGCACTGAGGAGTAAAGTGTCTTGCTCAAGGGCACAACAACGTGCTGGAGTCTCGAACTCACCGTCCTCAAACACTGAGTCCATCTCTCTAGATCTACTTGGTCTTGAACCGGGTCTCGAACTCACCATCCTCTGCTAGTGAGTCCGCCACCCTATCTAGTCGACCACTGTGCCTCCTTAAAATTATACTTAGAGGTATAAGGCAGTATCAAGTTAATTAATAGCTCATTTGCATATTTTATGAGTTTTATAATTAGTCATATAACTCCGCTATAACTGCACCAAATGTGATGAATTATGCTGTAGATACTGGTCTGACTGATATCTAACTGTAGTGTAAAGAACTTAGTAGTGTCAAGTTAATTTTGGGTTCATTTGCATATTTAATGAACTTTGTAATTAGATATATAACTATGATATTGTTGAAACCTGCTACATATAATGATATAATAGATATATGATTGTTCTTATGACTTATTACATTCCTTATACGCGTGTCGATTATATTGGTATGAATTAGGTTTATTGACAGGTATATTGAAAAACGTAAAACAATAAATCCTCGTCAGAGATACTTTCTTTAGCAGTAGACAGTATACAGGTGTACTCTTATCAGTAGTCTGTCTTCCACTCCATGTCTTGTGCTCAATTGAACTGCTGTCAGATATGCAATGTCTGTCTTTCTTCTTGTGTTTGATTAGTGATTATCCTATGGTCTGCAAATGTTGCGTAACATATCTCCTTGCTCGTTGTTTTGTCACTTTAAAATGAGACAGGTCAAAGGTACAATTGTTTTACACGACTTCATAACAGTCAAAAAGTATGCAGAAATTCATGTCATACTGTACTATCACATGCACAAGCCAAGTTTGTCGTCTCCGAACAAAAAATACGGAATTTATTCTCTGGTCGTTCTACGTCATGACAACCCGCGTCTATGTCATCAATTTTGGTGCGTCGGACCTTTTTTTGTCGATCTTCGGTGTGCTCGTAAATATGTAAACAAACAACATGGCGGCCGATGTTTCTCCCACGATCAAAAGTCATGTAATGAAATCGATATTTTCACAGACTACGACATTACTTATCCGAACAATGTACGCACAAGAGTATACCGCCTGTATATTCCGAAGGAATTACGTGAATAATTTGCGGAAACAACGAACTCGAAGCTGGTCGCGTATACCGTGGGTTCCGTACGCATTGCAAACAGGGTCAGGCGCGACGTTTACAGTGTTCGCGCCGTCGAGATTCAGTCGATATTTGTTCCCGATAAATAGCGTATCTTCGTCTGTGATAAATTTCTAGGACTATGCTATCTTTGAAATACATGTAGAGTATAACTTTGCGGAAGGTAGCCTACGTGTAGACCGAGAGCTGTCATTTGCTCCACACACGAACGAACGTGAGCGCTAAATATAACGCACACGACGGACGATTGGAAATGATTGACAACTTGAGCACAGCGTACTGATATTTATTCCTAAAGTAGTTCAAAAGTTTAAACGCGGAATTGTCATGGAAAACTTATTTTATTTTGCAAAAAATAACGAATTCTTGGCTTGTACATGTTTCAACTCGTGGTGACACGGTCATTACGTCACTCGTATTTTCCTTCGCTGAACGAAGAAAAATATTAGGGACTAATATCTAATTATTCCATGCGTCCAGTAGTGTTTGATAAATATCAATACATGTCGAGTCATAAGCGGTCAATTTAATTGCTTGATAACTAAGTTTGTAATATTGCATATAACACGTCAATCCTTCCATACAGGGGTCACATTAGCAGATCAAGTTGTTCTTTTGAGTAATTGCTAAAATTTTCTTGTCTGTTTACTGTATATCCAACATTCTGTAAAGCGTACTACTATTAATGAACCTGTTGTAAAACACGTGGGTACATTCAGTTCAAATCTGGTTATATATGTGTTAGTTTCTGGGTCGCTTATTCCGCAAAGGCAATTTTCACCATTTATGACTCTAACAATCTTTTTACAAAATAGACAAAAGTAGTTCCGGAAATTACATTTCAGGGCTTTGTCGAATGCATGTATTTTTCATGATTTTGAAAAGGCGTCAAGCTTGGAGATTTCATCATATAATATCGAAGGGACCTTCTTTGGATGACTATAACATTGTCCACGTTCACGATAAGTCGTGCGTATTTGCTTATCTATTCCTTGTGTTTATCCTCGCATAAACAGTTAGAATCAGTTGATTAAACTGTCCACTGGTAGTTTTTGCCATGCTGTTTATCTCCCAGAAGCTAAATATCCTGGTCATTTTAAAATTGAGTGGAGTGATAGTTTTAATTGTCAGTGACATTTAAGCCATATATATTCAATAACAACAAGTCAGCCAGTTGAAAAGGATACCGACAGTAGCAGTGAAGACCATGACTATGAAAGGGTAACTTGAGACTTAGTCATTGTTTGATTCGTCACCCCTAATGTAGCAGCGAAAAAACTTACTAGCAAAACCTCAGTTTCAACTATACGGCAAGGGATTTGTTGAATTTTGTGGAGTTCGTGATTTCACTGCCTACTCATCAACTGCAAAATGTGAGGGAAAAATCAGTTTGAGGACAGCTATGTATTAATTGCGGAAACAAATAATCACAACAAAAAACTTGTATAATAGTATCGCATGCTGATGTTTTAAAGTAGGTTCTATCGAGATGTCGGACGTTAGTTAAGGGCGAAGAATAATTTGCTAAACGGATGAAAGAAAATAAAAAAAGTGACAAGATACAAATGATTTCCTTTGCGCTTTATAATGTAAAATTACCTAGCGAGTATGCGTAATGTGACCGTACAGTGATACTGTTATGATTCCCTACTTTCTCGGTTGACTATCTCGGTGATCTCAAGGACCCTATGCATAAATGGCATTCTAATGACAACTTTTCCCGACATAGATTTAGACGTGGAAGGAATGGCCAATTAGGGTCAAATCGGCAATACCCACAACGTCTGTTAAAATTTATGAGTTGGCTTTTCTAGTCTACGCACACGGGTACATAGATTGGAAATCTGGGGTGATGGCCGATCAGCTCCCATCATCATCCCATAGCCGATGTGTGAAGGTGCCTTGCCTTATTTTACTTTGACATCCGTACTAACGCTCTGCTTGTCAGGTGTAAGTCAAACGAGAGCAAATACGATAATACTTTCGCAATGTCCATCGACCATTCACAGTCGGCACAGTTTCATCGAAGCAAGACGTACAGATATGATGGCCATGGCATTTCATAATCTGACTTACAAAAACACAATCAACACAGCTTGATCAAAAACACGAATTCTCAGCCAAGGAGGATGTCATTAAATTACCTTATCAAAACGTTTCGGACATAACCAATCAATATACAACAATCTAAAACAAAGCATAATCGCATACACAAGAAACAAAACAAGCTAGTGAAGGAAAAACGTGAGGTAAAAGCGATTAGTAACGAAGCAGAAACAGCCTCCTATACATAAGGTTGAACCACAGACAAAATGAAAACGCCAACTAAAACATAAACATTCTAACAAACGAATAACAAAGGTGAAGGAATTACTTAGGATATTCCAAAACGACATCGGCAAATGATCAGACTCTCAAACATGACGGATCCAGCCTCGTCTCATCATGGCTAATTTGTAATACCAAATAGCCGATACACAACACAGTGCACAGCATTGATATATTATACAAAAATAGTCACTGAACGAGTACACAATCAGACCATACAACGTAAAAGTATTAGACAACGCAACTTCTGTCATAATTTAACTGCGTCCCATTATTTTAATTGTAATGTGTCATATTTTCCTGTCATTCGCTAAACTTCTAATGAAACTTTTAATTACAGTGTACCTTTCCAAGTCACCTTTGCAACCATTTTAAAGCAGTGACGAAGATGGCCACAACAGCTACTTTTGACCAACGATGTTCAAAAGCCTGCGAAAAGGTGCTAAAATCGTGCTATAAATATATTGTCGAGATAGACATTGAGAGCATTAGGATTAAGAGGGGTGTGACTTGTCCAGCCTGTTCAGTTTTTTGTGGGGAAAATTGTGAATGTACTCATTGACACCCATGTCTAATAATTGCGAAAATAAATGAAATCAAAACAAATACGCAAAAAATAGCATCACATGCACATGTTTCAAAGTACATATAGCGTTGATCGGGATGTCCGATGTTGATAAGTATTGTCTCCTCCATGTCTTGTATAAAAACACTGAAACATATCGTGATGAGACCTTTTGTTGTAATGAGGTACGAATATTACGAAGGTTTACAAACTCATTACATTGGATATCATTACCATTTTGATGAACGAAGCAATAAGGGTGATGAAATAATCTACAACAGAAGTTAAAGCGACGAAACTACAAGTAAATCAAACTTATTTTTAGTATTTTTAATGACAGACCTTTCTTCCCTAATAGTAGAATCCTCTTAATGTCATATTCACCGTAGCTGCCATGCCAGTCAAGTTAACTCAACCCTGCTACGGAAGATCATTTTCGATCTTAACACGAGCGATTACATCATCACAGCAAGACCCAAAGGAATTATTTTTACTCGAAAAAATTGCCTGTTGACTACAACGAATTCACTAACATATATTTTCATCTTTAATTGTCTGTGTTTTAGCATGTTGCGTAGGCTTGCTCACACAGCATAGTAATACTAGGACCACATCGGTCGAATGTTTACGCAGATGCTTGATGTTTTATTTAGTCGTGTTTTTTTGTAATTAGATTCAAGCTGTGATATGTCAGAACTAGGTTTTCTCGTTCCGAAATTGGATACTTTCTGTTATTTTGGACCTTTGCGAAGAATTTTATGTCAGTTAGAATCGGAAACTTTCCTGTGTTAGTTTTGCTTATAAATGGTTCTCTATTTCGTTTTTGCCGATCGACTTTGCTATTCTCATAATTTACGCTTGCTATTTGGTGTTAATGCGGACACTGCATTTTTTATGTCGACTTTAGATAAGTTTATTTGCTGCATTTGATTATGCGAATACGCAAAGCCTGGCGTTAACATGGGTGAGTGGGCAATGTCATACCTATCCGAAGATGGTCTCATCCCTATTATGTGATGGAAGCTTCAAGCTTGGCACTTTCTCTTTTAAGGTTTTTGATAGTGGAAACTTCTATTCCATTTTGATAATTTTTCTCCCTTTGCTGTTAATCATTCATGTCTTTCGGGAAATCTGATCTTTGTTTTTGTTATATGCATCAAAAAAGATTTCTGGCTTTGCAGTTGATGGAGCTGTGGTAATAGGCATGCCCTACAAGCACATAAATTGTTAAATTCGTAATCTGATCACAATTGTTCATTCAATTCAATAAATTGATCGTACGAGTTTATCAAATAAGTTTGGTGTACTCTCCGTTAGCTATGTTGCCTCAGTTTTACAAAATGACTGCTAAGCAGTTTCTTTATTTTATGGATTCTGAAACTTTCGCCCACGCAAAAAATAATAAAACGCTTTCATATTCGTAATAAGCAAAGGGATGCAAGCTCACTTCTTCTGAATATTTATTGAAATGTGTGTAGTCTTTGAGGGACATTTTCGGTAAAATCCACGTTTGGATATTACTGAAAAAAACAAAACATATTTTAATTCTGGCGACTTAAAATTTTAATGCCGTCTTTTACCGTTAACTGTATGCTATAACGTTATATGTACATTATTAAGAAGTGTTCAGCAACATCAGAGGTACGTTCATAACAAGTTGGTTTGTTGTAGAATGGAATAGTAAATGCTTCCCTCTCTCTTTTTCAACTAAATGTATCTTCCCCATTGGCATTTGGCTTGCAGAGGAGGACAGGATGATATGGTACTAGAAGTAAGAAAACTACAACTTTTCAATCAGACTTTTACTGAATTGCTATTCCTTTAGTTTCAAAAACACTCACAAATAACTCTTACCCTCATAATTTTTATAGCTTCTTTTGGAATGTAAACTTTGACTTTTTCCAATGACTATTTACATGTAATGTAATGCCTGACGTCATCATAGTCTGCGTTATCGACGACTCCCCTTCGGAGCTATCTTCCGATCATCAATACATCACCTGGGAAAGTTAAACTAAAATGTTATGCGAAAATAGCTCTTGAAATCCCCATGTTAACATTTGCTTTTACTTGTCGATTTCCCAATCCCGGACATTAATGCCGCGGTTTAACTTATTACTGGGGATTGACTTCGAAAGCAACTCATATGATGTCACTTTACTATATTGTATGTGTATACTGTAAACAGTCGAATGCTTTCCTCTGTCTTTGTGATGGAATTCCGAATCACCTTTCAATGATGTCAACGTTCGAAAATGTTCGGCAGATATTTTGAAATCACAAGAAGCGCAGCTACAAAACTGTCCTATTGAATATCAGTTTTATATAAAAATAATTTATCACGCAGTGTGCAGTAATTCTAAGCTATACTACAAAGTTAAATCAAATGCGATCATTATGTAGTCTAAATCCATAACTTCGAGAACAAATAATTAAACGTTTTTTGATGATGAAAGAAAGTTATGATTTGAAACTAGAACAAACGCTGCCAACAGGTAAAGAAAGAACTGCAACTGTTCCGAAGGAGGTCAAAGAAAATTTCCTCACCCAGTGCCTTTTTCACACAAAGATTCTAAGAAGAAATGCTTACCGCCGAAGTCGTAAATATCGTTGTACTACAATCGCAAGTGGGCTTGTGGCCAACCCTTACAGAAGCAGCTTGATAATCACTCTTTACACCTTTTTATTAATACAAGATGAACTCAACTATTATATAATAACATCTAGAAGATCAATATGAAGACATAAAAACACCATTTGTTGGCCTGTTGCCTTATGGTTTGATCATATTTTAATATCCGTCGAGATGAGATTTTTAAAGATGATTCGTTGAAAGACATCACTTAATTTCTTACTAATCTTTAAGTGTTCAACAATATATATGCCCCTTTGCAAGCAAATGTGTTGATATTCAACTTGGACGTATGTTGTTTGTACAATATTTTTAGTTTGTACAGCGATGGCTCACCGCCTCCAATTATGGTTTACTTCGCCTTTCCGTGTGTACAAAATTAAAATTAAGGTTATCATTAAAATATACCTTTTAAACTCCAACTCTATCCTCAGTAACAACTATTTCTTATTTCTCAGTTCATTTTTGTCAAGCTTACGAAAGCCATTGATGTTCTATTTACTGTAATATAAAGAGATATTTCGTCATATGATATTGTTCAGGAAGACATTTTTACTAAATTCCCTAGTATGTTTTAATACACCTATATCGGGACGGTTCTTTCCCACTCGATACATATTTTCCGATAATTACCCTTCTACTCACGAACTCGGCATTTGCCGTATAATTTATTAGTAACAAGGTCAAAACAGTGGAGCGCAAGCGTTTGTGACAAAAATTACAATTAAGGACAAACATAGCAGAATCAAGAGTTACATATTTTAAGTCTACAAGCCATAGGGCCCAAATGTGAAAACGTTCGTCCCAAAATATCATAACATTATTGACAACCGGCTACACTTGAAAGAAATTATGCTTGTTTGTATTTGTGTCCATTAGTTAGGGAATCCATAAAGGCAAAGTAATGCATTCAATTGGATTTTTTTTTCTCTTAGTTTCTTTTTTGCAGAACACGTTGCAATGGATATATTACACTCGCCAATCGTAACAGCGGTGTGTTTTTACATAATTGTCTGCACCAGTGAACATGGTATGTACTGTTCCATTTAATTTAGTTTTAGTTCGATGTTGTCGATGTAGTGGAGTGGCTTGTATTTACAATGTCTTTGAGTCAAGTAAATGCAATGACAAGAGTTATAAATATTATACCTGATCCCGTGACCCGTAGTCAATGCAGAGGAGGGGAGATGTAAGGCCACAGCTGGTTGAAATATTCATGAATGCTTATTTCTCTACACAGGCAATTCATATATAAAATGCAGTTGGAGTAAAGAAAAACTATACAATACCCTTTTAGTCCAAACAAAATATATTGTTACCAGTATAATAGCATTGAGCAAAAACATTAAATTTTACTTGTCGTTTTTAAACATTTTGTAACGTTAAAAAGTAAAACACTCTTTTACATAAAATATGATAAGAACAACAACAATAATAATAATAATAATAATAATAATAATAATAATAATAATAATAATAATTAATATAAGTATTATATAGAAATACTAATGCGAATAAAAATAGGTTCAATATCCGTGAAAATTTCAACCTTATTAGTATTTTGGGTCGAAAAGACCAAATATGATATCGATTTTACTGTCCCATGTTTCCATGGTAACCATTTTAGCGGTTGAAAGTTTCAGTTTTTCTAATATATTGATGTAAAAAAATTGATCATAAGGGTTTTTCTGATTAGCACACCAAAACAAATCACACGATTTAAATGTGAGATGTTTCCATGGCAACCATTTAGGAGTAAAAATTACCAGTTTTTCAAAGATTCCACCTAAAATCCAGTAATCAACAGAAAGTGTTATATCAAAGGGATATTTTGGGTTAGAAAGACTAAATATCCAGTGTAAAAATCCAGTAATTAAAAGAAATATTATAAAAAAACGGTTATTTTGGGTTAGAAAGATATAATATGATATCTAATTTTACTGCCCTATGTTTCCATAGTAACCTATTTATGTTTTAAAATTTCAATTTTTTTTCCAAATTCCATTAAATGTTATCCCAGTTACTATGCAAATGCTCTCCTAAGTGTATTTATCAAAGCATGAACTCCATGTTCATTTTTGTTTTATGTTGCCATGGTAACAACTTTTTTATTTAAACCATAATTCACTTTTTTATTTATTTCATTGATTTCTAATTAACAACTTTTAACATTTGTTTATTTATTTCATTGATTTCTAAGTAACAAATTTTAATATTTGTTCTATAATAATAATGATAATAATAATTGTAATTTCTTTGCCTTCAGCTAGGAAGAATAATAAAGATAATGTATACTGGGGCCATTCTCGTCAAAATTATGCTTTACGTTAATTTTAGTGTGTGAGAATTAATTTTATATAGACCAGAAATAATTTTTCAAGCATTTTTAATTTTGTTTCATGCAGTCAACCTAAATAAGTGTAATATAGTATAGTACTAACTTATAATGCATTCATTGAATTAAGTTTATGCCTTCAAATGAATTTTACGTGCTAAAATTAATTGTACTTAATTAATTTTATGATCCCAATGAATTTTATGAACCCAATTCCCCCTAGTACCCAATGTACCATTATTTATCACAAGCAGTAACAGTAGCGCCCATTTTTTTTAAATTTAAAACATGATTCACTGGTACAAATTTATTTTAAGGATTCATAATTAACGACGTATTAATATTTATTTTAAAATCATTTATTATGATTTCTTTGCCTCATTCACTGAAGAATAATGAAGACAAATTATTTCTGATTGTTTGACTAAAGTAAAATTATGACCATGTGGTGGTGCATTATTTTTGTGTGACCTGGCGTGACCCCATATACTCTATGATTAGCTAGATCTCCCCTTACCATGGTAGCAACGGCTAAATTTGAACATAGTGCCTGTAAACCTTTAAACACTTTTTTAAAACCCAGCAGGCCAAGACAACTGGGAAATATTACAAGTTGAATGTTTCGTATTTAATACTGCCCTGGTTGTAAAGAAAATTAAACTAACACCAACTCTCAATGAATTTTGCCCTATTTCTCACTTGTGCGAACGTCGTAGGAAACACTTATTGCAACAATTTACCCTAATATAAAGAATCGGCTGTCAATTAAACTGCGGTTGCTAACCAACCGGAGGTAAACAGTGAGGCTAAACGTGCCCAGAAATACTAGCGCAATAGACTGATCGTTTTGGCGTGTGCCAACTCACTTTCAGAAAACCGCAAAGACTAGACGTTTTGGCGTGTGCCAGCTAATCGGCTAACAAAAAACAGGAAACTGCAAAACCGCAAAAAGCGATAAAGAAAATAAAATAGCTACGGAATAGTTTCTATAAAAATCTCTACACATGTGTGTCAACCTGGGGCCTATAGCACAATGGAATAGCCATTATTATTGTAAAAGGCGATAGTCATATCAAACTATTGACATGCGGCAAAAATAATTAAACTTTCCACCTTTCAGCTTGGTGAAAAACGCATTTATTGATTCGCCAAAGTCCTGTGGATTCGCTTATTTTTGCACAACTGCTACATGGACATAGGGAAAAGTTCGACTCACCTCTCGATTGTTGAATATAATCACGGTCCATGATGAGAGTTCTCGAATCAAAAACTGTAGCCGTGCTCGAATAAAAATGTCTTCTCATTAAATTACGTCATTGTTATACAAGAATAAGCATTCAAAAGTCTATCACCCTTTTTTTTTAAAGTTTGAAGAAGGGCGGCGTTTCCATCTGAATGATTGAACGACGTGAAACGCAAAATTCCATCGCATATTATCCGGCAATATGTACAGTAGAAATACTGTAAACGCTCCGGGTACGGTATAAGCTTATACTCCACAAAATGGCTACAGGCGGCATGAACTTTCTGAAAGGGATTTCCTAAACGTCCTACTTGTTACCTTAGAGATTCACATGTGTTGTCTTGAATAGTATTTTCTGCAGTAATTCCAGTTTCTGTCAACTTGCACAACATTTTAAAGCTCAACGACTCGCACGAGACGAAGAAGTTCCAGACTGTTCGTTCACGCGCATATACGTACACTCAATTGCGCATGCTCATATTGTCAGCTGCACTGGCATAGACTCTCCTTGTGCGCGCGCGCGTGCCCACGCAACGTTAACGATGGGCCTGTCACGCTACGCTGTGCATGTGAGCTGCAGACACGGCACTGCGACCTTCGGTTTTTGCAAGTATATGAATATTCATAAGGGTAGTGACATCAAAAGAAACATCTATCTAACTGGGCGGAGAGAATATATACTAGCTGGTAGACCTATTAATACGCGGTATGTTTTTATTTTTTATTTTTTATTTTATTTGGCTATGGTACTCGTAATTTTTTTTTTCTTTGATTAGCGGATGTTTAGAGTTCCATAAAGTATCCGGATCAGGCTGAAATCCGACCGGTCGCTTGCAAGAACGTTTCAGACCCTGGGATCGCGTCGCGATTCGCGTCGCGTCAATACCTGCTGGTATCGCTTAAACTGCTTAGTGTCACTTTTCCGACAAGCATTGCCCTTTGGCTTAATGATATCCCCCTTCTCTCCGTACAGTATGATGCATAATTCTGCGCTGCACGTACGACAATTAGAAGTCACCCCTATTGACAAAATTAAAATAAACAACACCTCTTTTTTAGAATTTCCACAGCTTCAATGAACTATTATTAGATTTCCATATAATACTTATAGCCCCTTAACTTGTAATAATAATAATAATAATAATAATAATAATAATAATAATAATAATAATAATAATAATAATAATAACAATTAATATTAAAGCAAATAATAATAGGTTCAATTTCCTTGAAAATTTCACCATAAGGTATTTTGGGTCGAGAAGACCAAATATGATATTGATTTCACTGTCCCATGTTTCCATGGTAACAATTGTAGGAGTTGAAAATTTCAGTTTTTAATAAGCTTATTATTAAGTTTTTCTCAGTTTTCTCCGTCACTGTCAGTCCCTCTCCTTTTCTTCATGCTCTGACTGATCGTAGTAAATAAAATGAATGACTATATAGCCTTACCTACTATATAGCGTCTTCACTCTTTATTTATTTTACACCCCCTTACAAGGACGTTTATCTCCCATCTACACATCTTGTATTTAATTAGTCAACACAACTAATTATACTAATCCGTTGGCTTATCAAGGGTTTGTCAACATTGCAAAGATAGAGATGTAAATGAAAAAGGAGAAGGTATAAAGATCTTGGGAAACATGTCCCGAGGATGTCCGTAAACCTAGTGGACGCTTATGTATTCATGATATGCGCAAACAAACACTGCTCATAATTCAAAAATAAACGGGAAGTTGGATCGAAAGGAACGCTTGAAACGCGCATGGTTTTCGTTGCCAAGCGCCACATTAAAACATAACTAAGCAGACATGGTCCTCCTCCACAGAGGTAGAAGGAGAGATCTCTCCTTCTACCTCCATGATGTAACAAATGCCACCCAGAAAGTATCGACCGACCAAGCAGAAAAATATCGCCGGAGTGGCCGTTTTATGAGATTTTCAACAAAATTATATAGATAGTGTAATATATGGTAATATATTAATGTAGTGACGTATTATAGTAGTGCGCATGTGCAGAATAAAGTATGACTCTCCTCATGATTGCGACTAGTGAACAACGGCCTCCGTGTCTCTCTATACAATACATAGTACATATACTACAAGTTGCGACGAGGATGGGATATATGTTTAACGTCGTCGTTTTCTGGGAGTGTACATGGACCGAGTGTAATTTACAAACCGCGTCGTTATTCAAGGCACAATGGTGACACATTAGCAGAAGCACACACTGGAAATTTTTTGCTAGCACTGTGACTTTTTAAAGCATTCACCGTCATTTCTCTGCACCATGTCTGCCGGTAACATATCGATATTTTCTGTCTCAAAGTACGTACCAGCAAATGGCCTTTGACGTCAAAGTCGGTTGTTTTCTGATATACGGTAGCAGCCAAGCTCATGACTAGAATGACTCTACCGCGTCAAAGAGTTAATCTCAACGGTTACATTTTCGCCAAATAAGATAGAGTTGGTCGCTACATGGGGTTAGAATACTAGTCGCTACTAGTCTAAGGAATGCATCGATTTTTCAATCGCCCCTTATGCTGTTAGTGTACACTTCTCTAAAGAAGCAGCGCACGGGCTATAAAACTTCGTTTGTACTGTTAGGCTTGTTGTTGATCCGTATAGCTATGGTGTTTTCGGACGGGATTTCTGCCTTTTACGGTTGGTTTTGACTTTTACGTTTTTAACCCCGTCACCACAGCCATTGGAACGTCCATGTTCTGCCCGGCAGCACGCTTGTCGCAACTTTGTTCGTCGATATTTCGAAAAGTTTTCATCCAGATTGCAATTGCCAACACTCATCGACAGCTTGGTTATAAGGGGCCTACCACAACCAGGAATTTACTCAAAAATCAGCAAACTATCGCCATTTTTTTCCAGCTTTTTCCGACATGACTACTCGCAAAACGTTCTTTTTATGGCGTACAAGCGATGACGAGGCTCACTGCAGCCCATCATTAAGTCACTGAGCGGTGACCTCGCAAATTCGACGCATAAACTGACATCACTGATGATGTCAGCCACTACGTTAAGAAGCCTGTGAGCATTTTTTTCCAGCAAAGTGAATATTTTAAAACAGTCCCCGTCATTTCTATTCACTTGCTATTATCTCCATGTCTGCCGGTAACATATCGTTATAGAGAAGTTTAGTTACACGTAATTACATTCCATCATCAGTACGGGTAGTGTCTTTGTCACTTGATAACCAGGCGCTGCGGACGTGCAGATGTTCGGAACGGCAAACAACACCTCTACACATACAAAATGTAGTCATAATTACGTGTAGTATTTTTGAGATATTCTTGATGATATCCGTAAATTTAGAAAGGAAACCTTGAAAACTGTCATTGTAAACATCTTTGATTTCATAATATTTCGTAGAGTTTGCACCAGCGCAAGAAGTACTTGCTATTCTTGACCGCGGAGTGACGCCACTTTCACCTCACGCACGTGAGTGAGGTGAAATGGGATTTGACTCTACAGGACAGTGAACAATGCAGAAATTGTGTGACATAGGACAGAACTTAGTGTTTATCATTGACATAATGTTGAAACTTTGAATACTGGTGTAAAGGTTGAAAAATCCACACTTCAATATTTTGTTCTCACGGCAGTGTGACGCAAAAATGACGTGAAAAACCGCAAGTTTCCGGATGTCCGCGGTCAAGAATATAATTTCCTTCCATTTACGAAATGTTTCCTCATTCCACTTGTTGTATGACGCCGCCCAAAAGATTTCTCCAAACCAAATAAATCACTTTATCGAAGAAAATCGGCCGATTTAATTCGAAATATGCAACAAGCTAGAACATTCCTGTCATAGAGAAATTAATGTGTCTTAAAACTTAAATAAATTTCCCATTTTTCTAAGAAAAAAATACAGCAAAATTATCGAGAACGCACAGCTAAACTGAATGGCTGACAAAACCTTTAAGCAACACCACCCGATTGAGTGAACCACTCTTAACCAAACGAACTTTGACCCCAGTCGAAATCAGACTTGTCCCTAGGCAATATGTTCACAAGTTTGCCCATAGATAAATAACGTAAAGGTCAAAGGTTTCAACATTCGACTTCCTGCTTTACGGACGTCCTCATGCAATGAACTGCACGCAAGGCACTGGTAGGGTTTTCACTGTTCGCGACTATATACACGTTTGAACTTAGAGTAGCTGGCTCTCCTCGGCCATCGAAATACACTGGCTGCGGTAAATTTGGGATTCGTGGTCAATGACTGGCCGCAATTTAGTAATTTCTGAAAACATTTCAGAAGAGATTCTTACCTAACTATTTCAGTAACTTTTGCTATCTTTCGCGATGTTGACCAACCTGTAAATCCCTGATAAGTCCACGGATTAGCATAAATAGTTGTGTTGACTAATTAATTACAACATATGTGTATGAGAGATATACGTCCTTGTAATGGGGTGTAAAATAAATAAAGAGTCACAGAGGTTAGGTTAGGTTATATAACCATTTATTATATTCACTCCGATCTGTCAGAGCATGAAGAAATGAGAGAAAATGATAGAGAAAACAGTGAGAAAAATTAAGTAAAAGTTTTTTGGCCGCCTGTGATATCCCATGAAAAGTTACTGTGATTGATATAAAAATTATCTAGTGGGGGAGTTCGGGTCTGAGAACATAAAAAGCCTGACTTATTTTTATGTTTCGAGTTGCCGTGGTAACTATTTTGGGATTGACAATGTTACTCTTTCCTAATTCCTATTAAAGAACTATTAATTGATGTAAAAATTTATAATAAGGGTTTTTCTCATTTTTAATATGAGATGTTTCCATGGCAACCATTCAGGAGTAAAAATTACCAGTTTTTAAAAATTCCATCTTAAATAAAGTAATCAACAGAATTTGTTATATAAAAGGGATATTTTGGGTCAGAAAGACCAAATATCCAGTGTAAAAATCCAGTAATCTACGAGGCACCAAATGTGAAAAAGTTAATTTACACAATCAACCTTCTTTTAGAGATAGAAAAGGTGGAAAATGTATATAGAGAGTGGAATTATATATATATATATATATTATATATATATATATATATATATATATATATATATATATATATATATATATATATATATATATGGGGGTATGTGTACGGTATAGAGTGACGACTCGTTTTACACAATTTTGCCTTCATCCATCACAGTGCATGGGTTTATTGCACCAAAATTTCCGAATTAAATTTTTGTCTTTATTCTTTTGTAAGTAGTTAAATAAAGGTGGTCAACTGTGATAAATTTGTTTTATTTAACTACAGGGAGGAGGAATTCCCCCCTCCAATCTTACGCGTTTGTGCGTACGTGAGTTCATATACAGGTCACCGCGACAGCTGGCGATGAGTCATATACAGCAGATAATGCATTGACCTGAACTCAGTGGGAAATTCCTCGCTAAGTCAGGTCACGTTCCGAATGGGACTTGCGCCATGCGCTAGCTATGACTCACTGGGTAATCCACTATCAGAACATCTGTCGGAACGGCATTCTATTATCGGATGGAAGGGAGATCATTTGTTAGATAGTTTCTGACTGAGATGTAAGTAAAAACCTACTGGAACGATTCTGCTCTTCTGAAGGCAACAGGGGCCTGTTCCGGAGGTAATTCTCGTCTTCTGGATGTAAGTATGAATTTTATCAATATCTGTTGGCTGGTCCCTTTTCACTATGTTTCTCATTTGTCCTACGGAGCAACACTTATGTTAGATTTTCCCTACTTACCGGAACGGGTTTCGAAGGGGAACATTGTTGTGCAATACCTTTCCAGCAGGGGCTTTCCAGTATGACTTTCCGATAGGCTTCGAGTGTTGCTTAGCAGCCTGTGATGTCATAACTGAGATGTGACATTCTACAGTTTTCATGAAAAAATTTCTACGGAGTTTTTTCTGAATTTGAGAGTTAACTATACTAAAAATTATATGTCGTACGGATGTCGTAAATGAAACACTAGTTTACTGAATGGTATACTTTTCAATTGCCTGACTAGGTCCACGGCTTCCCGTTCTGACGCCTCAATTCCATATTCTTTTATAATAGTCTTGTTGTCTGACTTGCTGGGTGTGTAAAATAGTACTAACATCTGTATGTTTTCCCTAAATGGTTTACTAATACTATTATATTGTTGAGTCAGAACCCAGACAGATAATCTGTCGTGTCTTGCACTGAAACCAAGTTTGACTAAAAAGTCACTGCGCTTCTTCATATCTTTGGACGATGCGCAGTCGTTGAGGATTATTAAAGTGTTCGTTCCAGCCCATTCTTTATGTATGAAGACTGTTGTATCATCCACAGCATCGAGTCCGACTGGAAATATAAACACGTTGTCATCAGTGAAAATGAATCTTTTATTATACGTTTTATTGTTCATTAATGTCGGACAAATGAAAACTCTATATTCAAATTTCCTTAAGTACGGACCCTGGAGGAGATCCATCACATATTCCGTTTTGCCAGAATTTGTCAGTCCAGTAACAATCATGTTGAACGGTGGGGTCGCGTACATCGGATCTATATACTGTACATAAATGTAATGAATATGGCCAAAGATAACAAACCAATTTTGCCGTATTCGTGAATAGGATCCGTGCCGACTGTATCTGCTGCCTTAGGAATCCGACTTGTGTCAACAGCGTCTGCCGTATTAGGTGACCCTCCGGAATGCACAGCGTCCTGCCACTTCACGGCATCCTCTTCCCCATCCATCTCATGTATAGCACTTTCTTTAATTTCTGTGTTTATATCACCATTTACCCTGAAGACCATAGATTCTGTTGCGTATTGTAATTCATTATTATAACCTGAGATTGCCGGGCCCGAAAGAATAACCATTTTAGACGGTAAGAGAAGTAAATTGGGCAAAACTGCCATATCAAGTTTTACACCAGTATTCGTTATTGTGTCTTGGTATCGCCTATAACTGATTACTTTGTCTGTATTACGAATTTAATCTTCGAGGAGAACGCCGAATTCTTTTCGGACTTGCTCTGCGCTGCTAGTATCGCCCACTATGGTACTACGAATATTAGCTTGTGCACCGAGTATGCAATATATGCAGGCTTCAAGGCTTTCATTGAGGCGGGTGAGACTGGCCTTTGTTAGTCCCGAGTCTGCCTTCAGAGGGATAAAACTATTGTATTGGCCCTCCGATCCATCATTTTGGAAGAAATAATAGTGTGTTCTGTCTTTGTCGGACAGTATATGTTTTTTTCTCCTTCCCAAAAATGTTCGTTGTATAGAAAACGCCTCCGTCATCTTCCAGGAAAAAGTTGTGTCAATTGTATATTGCTTTTGGCTGTCGAACGGGCCCACGATTAGTGAAATATTCATAACCATAACCAAGACCTGAGTTTGACCGAAACGATAACGAAAGTCAGACTTTGTTGGGCTTATATTTCCAAATTCTGTACATGGAAGTTCATATTGGACGAGATAGTACAGATTGTCACCGGCTTTGAAGACAGTATCGTCTCGAAGTGCAACGCCAATTTCATGAAGGATCCGACGTATTGTAAAGTAAACATGAAAACGACAGAATGATCGTATTTGCGGCGGAAATTTCTTATCGAAGAGATGGGCGAATGATATATCACAACCAGTAGTGCTGCCTCATACACCAAAATTTAATTGCTGGTCCCAGTATTTCATGTGCGGGCCGCCCAACCATATATTACTTTCTTTAGCTGATCGATGAGTGATTACGTTATCTTTGAACACATCGCTTGGATGAAAAGTAAATTTATCTGTCGGCGTAAAATATATTTCTAAGTCAATGAGAATAGTTTTTATGTCATTCAGTACAGGGGGAATATCAGCATGCTGTACTGTCGGTCCGCCAGGGGTTTTATTCAATTGAAAAGCAACCGGGAATAGGTCTGTACTTATGATTCATGTTTCTATATACAGATAGATTTTAATGGAGGAGAATTTTCCATACTTCGTAATCCCTATAGGAATCGTACTAACATTCCAGACTATGTTAATACTATATTTCGGATTCAGGTTTAAACGAATTTTTATATTTTACTAAGAATAGATAACATACTGCAAGCAATGGAGAATTTAATAAAGACATCGGCATTAGCAAATACGACAGCGGCACTACCAACCTCAGCGTCAGACGCTCGATCCATAATAAAGACGAAACGTGATAAAATACTCTGTGTCATCGCAAGTGGCCAGAGTAAGTTATTTTTTTGTAAGGAGATTTCAGTTGGAGAAGTGGAAACGTGGAAAGATGAATCCATAACACAAGCCTTTAAAGTCTATGAAGCGAAATACAGTTCTCTTATAAGTGATACCATCACTCAAAGTTTCATAGATCTAGGAGCCCGTGCAATAAGTCAGGTATTTCCAATCGATGACCGAGATAACTATGCCACTGATCTTAAAAAGGATTTTATTCTAAACAGTGAAATAAAACGATTATCAGGATGGATAGCCTACACATGGGGGCCCATACTTGCTCTAGTTTCACCGGTTTAATTACGGGTAAGCATTTAAATTAAAAAAAAACAGGTTTAATATAATACCCGAAATAAATGGATTCAACTTTGAAAGTACCCCAACCGGTTCCAACACCGACTAAGCAAACGGAAACGGCTCCGTCGACTCCGACACCTCCGACGACTACCCTCCGGAACCCTATCGGAACGGAGCCGCAGCGCAACATAGAGAAAATTACATTACCGACGCCACATCAAGGGAGAGTGGCTGCTGGAAAGCGACTAGCAGAATGGAACAGGCAGAACAAATGGAACAAACGAAAAGCAATGACTAATGATAGCTCCGCGATAGCGACTGAAGCAAACTGTATAAGCCCCTTTCGGGACGTACAGCCTACGACGAAAGAACAGTGTGATAGCTGGTATAATATATGTTATCTTGTTTTATGAATTATAGAAGTTTCATTGACTGCATTAGGATTATATTGGAGGCGTGCTCAACATATTTGTCCCCCTCAGAACCGTACTGATAGGAATCTTAAGCGACCAAGTTCCAAAGGGAATCATGTCGATAAGGTGCTTACGCGTAAGCCGCTTCAGAAAGCGATGAAAACAGAGCCCGGAACGGTAGCGGAAAGTGAGTTTTACTTCGAAAAAAACGCTCAAGAGACTTCGACTATGGAATGGGATCCAAATATCAGTGCCTCTGATTTGTTTAAATCAGATTTATCGCAACAAAATCCCGGTCCCTCTACATTGTATGAGATGGATTAAATCCATAAGGAATTCCGTAATTATTTTATTTTTCTATTTTATATACTTGTCAGCAATCATGGATACTAAAACGGTTGTAAACACAATGTATGATGGTTTTGTAATCGCTGGACATGTGATGGGATATCTAATGATCTCCAAAAAAATTCTGAAAATGGATATGGGCGATCCAAGTCGACCAAATTTAACTTGGTGGATAAAATTAGGTGGAGTGACCGCTGCTGCGGTTGTGACAAAAGATCTCCTTGAACAGAAAAATATTATTCCTGCAGAACCTTATATTTTGTAATGTATATACAACGCGGAGATGATCATTTGGATTGAAAGCGAAACAGGCAAACCGGTTACTGTTAATTTTTACCCTTGCATTGACATATCACAGTTTACTACAATAAGACTATTACAGTGTTCACTTTTTAACTCATGATATAACATAACGAGGACGAAAGGTATATTAAAATATCAAGAAGGTGGCCAAGATAAGAAGACTATATCAATACGTCCAGGTAACTACAATATCAATACACTTAACAAAGCAATCGGGTTGAAACAGAAAATTAATTTTGAAAAACATCTGCTGACAAACCATGTTCTTCTAACTTTGGCTAAAGATGTTAAAGTATTTTTTATGCTACAGGTAACTTCGCTAACCTCGTCGGTTTTTCAGATAAACCTGAGGACAACCCTGTGATAAAAAGTACTATGAGTCCGAAGAGACCAGATTTCTTAACAGTCACTAAATATATAGTTCATTTAGATGTCGTTGATGTTACTGGAAATTATGTTTCATTTGGCTCGGGTGAATACATACAGGGGAAAGTATCGGACTGTTTACAAATGCTTCCCGTCCAGGATACAAAAGAAATAAGTGAAAAGGTCACCTATGATTTTAAAAACTGGGGCTCAATTACCATGCCATTAAGAAAAGGCTCAGACCATATGAGTTCAATGCGTATTTGGATAACAGATCAGGATGGAAACATAGTCAATTTCAATAACTGGCCAACTAGCTTTTGTATTGAATTATTGTAGCTAACGCAGCAGCACCCTATCGGAATGGTTCCGAAGGAGCTAGCGAAACATAAACCATCCCACGACCAATCCTCCAGCAATATAAATCATTTCATATTTCTTTTGCTCAGGACTGGGCTGATGATAATCTGAGAACTGCGCTGATGCTTGCGCTGCTTCGCCTGACACAGAGTTGGCTTGCCCTTTGGAACGCACCGTTGCTTCTTTCAGGATTTCTGCATCTGTATCTCTTAATTCAGCCGCAGCATGAATATCTTTAGCCTGATTTTCTCTTTCCCAATCAGCCTGGAGGAATCTTTTTTTCTGACCAGACGGCACGATTATGTTCAATTTTTTCTAATGCTTTATCATGTCGGACTTTCTCTGCTTGCAGAGCCTCACCATTCCCGGAAAGCTTTTGACCGATAATATTTCCTCCTGTGAATGCCGTTGCATTTAACCCCTTGACTACCTATGGCGCCGGATATATCCGGCGCCATATTGAATTACCATATACCTTGAGTGCCGGAAATATCCGGCACAGTTAAATAGGCGTATTTGCTTCATTTTTGTCGCTAAAAATCCCGTAATTTCGGCGTCAGCACGCAGCGCGACTAAGATTGATGTATTCCGATCTGGCCTGAATGTGATTGCGCCCCCGTACGTCCGAGTATGGCCAAAATCCGGAAGCAAATATCATGACCCATGACCTTGACCCTGAAAGATCAGGCTGATCACAGAAGCGTCGTGCTGATTGTTTACAGTTTTCAGAAGTACGGACGATCGCGAAGATGTTTATGGTGTGCTTTTTAATGAAATGAAATGTTTATTTATTGAAAACAAATGATTTATATGTAAATATGTTCTATTAATAGCAATATTTGTGAATGAAACTAGAGGAAATACAATTTTTTACTATAAGCCAGTGACATTTTATAGCAGCCATATTATCAATATGACTGGTCACATGACTGGTCATGTGTTTGGTCATGTGATATGTTGTTCCCTAAAATGTATTTTTAAATATTGTGAATTATTTTTTGATAAATCATAACCATTTTAGATGCATGTTTCTGCAAGGAAGACATAACGCAGGTGTTTACAAATATAAAATGTGTTGATTTTCAAATACAGAATCATGTCAGATGCTGATGTTTGTGGTTCATTTACTCTGCCTTTTGTGAGAAAAATCTTAAATTGGTATATCTATAAATAAAGTAAAGGGTAGTTATTATTACATAAATGTAAAGACAATGCCATGAAAATTGCAACTGTATTCAAATTTGCGTCATTTTATGGATTCAAAACACGTCCTGATGCTTCAAATATTCATATTCTTTGCCAACTCTGGTCACATGATGTGTCATGTGATCAGTCACGTGACCTGGAAATACAAAACTTATGTATGAAAAAGTGGTAAATTTCATGCTGATTCAGAAAATATATGGTTTATTGGTACTTACTGAATTTTTACTCTAAGCAGTGTTCATGCAATGACCAAACCCAAGATTTTATCAATATTTACATAAGGGGCCTGGTATATAGGAATACATTGGCCTTGGTAGTCAAGGGGTTAATACAGCACCAAGAACTGTCATTCCTATAGCTGAAGCCATGATTGTATATTATTACAAGGTATTATTTAATTTTTTCACTGTATATACGATAATTATGTCTGGCCCAAGTAACTACGGTGTAGGTGCAATTCACGGACAAAATCTCGAGCTTGAAGATCTGAGTGATGGTAAAGTTAACAATAATACTAAGATAGCTGGTAATCATAATAAGGATTACGTCCTTCGTTACAAGGACCGTGAGAAACTTTTTGTTTTATCGGCAGCAACAGCGCAGAAACACGAACACGCAGTAGAATTTTCCGAACTGAAAGACGTCGATGAGTCCATAATAGACACTACAAAGGCTGCAAATGATCCTACTCCTTTTGCTCTGTCATAGGATGGGGATAGTCAGAAATTCATGCCTTATAATGTACCGTGTAACATCTTAGATATATTGGATAGTGAAATTGCAGGAGGTGTTGCTGAACTGCCAGGAACTCCAAATGTGATTTATTTTGATAGCAATGTTAACAAATATAAATTGTCCGATTTTCGCCTTTATCTTAATCCTAATAACCCATACATTACACTACTCGGTATACCGATTCACCTAAAGATCAAACCACTTTCAACAATAATGAAATCAGATAATACACTGCGAAGGTGGATAAACGAGGGGGAGAATTATTGCTCATACAATGCGAGAGGGGTTCCAGTGAGATTATTTTGGGACACAACTTTGCAGAAACTGGGCTTGAAAAGTGTCGGTGAGGAGGCAGCTGAATTAAATTTACAGACTGCAAATCAACAGATGACAGATAATATGAAAATACTTCAACATGGTACAGTTATTATCAAATATATAAAATTAGGTACAGGAGACAAGTTTGATGATTTAGTTGGAAATGTTGCTATAAAAACAGATTTAAGAACACCTTGCACTCTTATCATAACTATTGATAAAGATAAAAAAGATTTAGATATTTTTATTCGTACTCCGGAAGAAAGTCGTTCTGGCAACATTTCATTTGTTAAAAAAGATACAAATTACACTTTAGATATCAGTACTATTTATCTAAAACGTCTCATTTTGTTTGAAGTAATGGTCTTCCCACATATTTCATATTTTAAGTTTGGAGGAAATTTCTAAAATTTTATCGATCGTGTGAGAAAATATAGCTAATCATGGCTTCGCCAAAAGGTTCTACCGAAGGTACTCTTAGAGAATTATATTACAACCCGAAAACTGGTTTTTGAGGTGTACAAAAATTATATGATGGAGCACGCTCCAGCGGACTAAAAGTTACTAAGAAAGAGGTACAGGACTGGTAAAAACTCAGCTAACTTATAATCAACATAAACCGGTACCTCGTACTCGCGGTGGGAGGCGCGTTTTTGTAACATCTATAGACAATTTATGGCAAGCACATCTCGTGGAATTCCCTTTACCGTTCGCTAAAGAGAATAAAAACATTCGATACATGCTAACAGTAATCAATGTGCTCAGCAAATATGCATGGGCCAGGCTGATACAGTCAAAAACGGCAGATGATGCTCTGAAGGCGCTACAAGACATAATTAAGAAATCCGGGAGGCAACCCGACAAACTTCAGACAGATGAGGGGTGGGAATTTACTAACTGAAAAAAGCAGAAATGGTTGGAGGAGTCGGGAATTCACTGGTTTCACACCTACATTGACAAAAAAGCTAGCGTCGTGGAACGTTTTAATCGTACTCTTGAAACGATGATGTGGAAATACTTTACATACAGACAGACACGTCAATGGCTTTCTATTCTACCACAATGTCTCGAGAATTACAATAACACCGTACATGGAAGTATCAAAATGAAACCCGTCGACGTAACAGAGGAGAACGATTGGCAGGCATTTTATACACTTTACCATGAGTTGGCAGCCATGGGAGCTAACCCTGAATTCAAGCCGGGAGAACGGGTCCGAATTACAAAATACAAGACAACTTTCAAGAAAGGATATTTACCAAATTGGACAGAGAAGATTTTCATAGTTTCAAAAGTGGTGTACAAGGCTGGACTGGGAACGCCGCCAGTTTACAAAATAAAAGATCTGAATGGAGAGGATATACTCGGCACTTTTTATTCTAATGAACTGCAGAGTGCTGCTGGCGCCGACACTGCATGAAAACCCAATAATTCAGATAAATTCACATTAATGAGTTGCCTGTATTATCGTATAATACACGTGAATTCACACGAATCCACATGAATACAGGCTTGCTGAATACAAAAAATGGATTCTTGACTGTATTCATCTGTATATGCACTCTTCAGCTAAAATACAGGCAAAAATCCATGTTAATACAGTAAGTATTATAGGGTTTTTATGCAGTGCGACGAGCTGTACAGAGTAGAACGGAAAGAAATACTATCTGATAAAATGGAAAGGTTATCCGGAAAGTTTCAATAGTTGGGAGCCAGAGGAAAATGTTATTAGAACTTCGTAAGTACTTATGTAGTTCCTGTGCTGATACTTGTCAAGTACTAACGTAAGTACTAACATAAAGATTATGAAAGTTATTCAATAAGTACCATGAAAGAAGTCTTAATTTCTTGAAAGCCGAAAGTGTCAGTTTACCATTATTCTTCCAACCACCTGGCCAAGTATTTATCATGTATTGTCGTAAGTAATGTTCACTTATTGCATCTTTTTCGGCTGTATGTGGATGAGGTGGTACCCCGGATCCACCGGAGGCACATATTAAGTTTGCAAGATCTTCAAAGCGACTTCTCATGTTGCCATGGTCCATTCTTTCGAGTCCTCCTTTTTCAGCTTTATCGATAAGTTCTGGTTGAAGTATACTGTACACAACTGACATGAGCCATAGACAAGTAACTTTAAAGTCTTGTCCCCTTTCGGAACGGTAACTGTAGGGCTTCATCATATCAAGTGCCTGTAAGTCAAACGGAGCATTATAAGCACACACTGTTTCACAAGCATTAAGAAGTTTGTGTAGGTTCTTGAGTGAGACTCGAGGTTGTTCTAGTTGTTCTTGATTAGGTGGATAATAAGCTTTTTTAATTTCCTCCTCGCCAAAACAGTCTATTAAAAATCCTTGGCTGCCGCTATCGCGTGAGCCGCCCAATGCAATTCAAAAGTCAAAAAACTCGTGGAAAATCTACTGGCCCGACTGTCTCGGTATCAATTGTTGGATTAAGTATATTTTTGAGAAGGGCAGGCGTAAGTGGCTGACTAATTACCAAACATGGAAGTCTGTAGTCATTACAAATTTTTAAGAAAACTTTTTTGAACTGCTCATGAATCTCTTCTAATTCTTTTAAGGTGGCTATTTCATATTGTCTGGCTCAAGTCAGAATATTCCGCCTGCAATAATCAAAAGGCATATCTTTGAATATGATAATGAAACTATGTAAATGGTCAAATGCTCTAGAAACAATCTTATTTTCTTCCGACGAAACGGAAACTCCCCGGATTCGAGAATAAGTTAGATGTTGAATTATGGAGTCACAAATAATGTAGTTGGCTTTCCCAGCCCGACATTGTAAACTAAGAGTATGTTCTATAAATTGGTTCTGAAAATCGGCAATCGAAACTTTCCCATTATAAAAGTCGGCAATGTTGCTAGAAAAACTAGTGTCAAATTCTGATACGTGAGTCGTCGCCAAATTTAGTGCATCGTAACTCTTACCACTTCCAATTGGTCCATTTATGAATATGTATGACATTTTGGGATATCTATATCATAGAAAAAAAAATTAAAATTATTTTTCGTAAAGATATATTATGATAAGACAATGGCAATTCTTTCTATTTCAGATGCAATAAAATACTTGAAAGTGGAGAAAACAATACCCAAATCAGTGACGGCAAACTCATATTTGGTGAATATGTAGATCCTTTCATGTATGTAGACAGTGAACTAGAAGTGGTTTTCCCCATCGGACCTAAATATGGTTCAAAAGATCCTGCTACATGTGATGAAATGTGTGTCCGTTGGTAACAAAGTCTTCAAAAGTTTACCGATTTAATAGTATTCCGTACCTTAGGTGAAAGTTTCGATGTAAGCACTGCTAAAAGTTATGCTGCAAGCCTGGCCTCTCACTCCAAGAATACTATCGGATTTTACAATCCATCTAAAGTGTATCAGAAGCGAGGGAGCGACAAACAGACAAAGTATTTTAAATTACGGTTTAAAAGAAGGGCCGATTTCGCTACATGTATTGATATAGTTCAAGAAATTGACTGTGGTTTTAAAGCAGTGAGCCCATTGCCAGCCAGAGGAAATCCTGCTATTGTACCATGTAATATCCAAAAAGGTAGTAAGATAGAATTCTTAGCATTTAAACCGCGCTTAAATAAGCGTACCTTTTCTTTCACTGTAGAGAGGTTATTTTGTGTCACGCCTAATAAACCAGAAATTCAAGATGCGGAAGAACTAGTTGACTTAGAAAGATTAGGCGAGATATATAAACAAATAAATGCTGCCAAAAATATTATAGTGGATTTTGATGACCTATCATAGAATATTTTGTTTTTAAAAATTTTTTAGGATAGTATATATTATAAAGATTATTATGGATGTTTCCCGTCGATTACGTACAGCATTCAAGGGAGCAGTTTTAAGAAAAGAATTTCCTGAAGTCAAGCGAGTCGAGGATATCGAATCGATCGATATCGAAGGTATGACCAAAATAAGAAAGATGTACTCTGTTTATATAGATATGGAAGTCAAATTATTGGATCCGAAAAACGGTAATACACAAATTCGTATATTGACTGTTAAATTAAAAGATACATACACAAAAGATGTAAGAGAATCTGAATCGGAAATAAAACAACAATTAATAGATCACTACGACCATATGCTTGATACAATTAGCAATGTTGAGGGTTCTGGTCTCGTTCTTGAGGAGATACTTAATTTTGAAGTAATTCTAGTAGAAGTTTTACTCGGGGCCGGCCATACCAGCCCGATTCAACTTCCAGGATGGTTAAAAAATAAGCATTGTGTGAGCGATCTTATTCTTCCTTTCGGTAGCGAGCATTGTTTTCAGTATGCCGTCGTTTCAAGTTTAAAGTTGGACGACCCCGAGTTTCGCAAAAAGAAATGCGGCCAGACTAGAAAAAACTGGAAGACGTATGGCAAATTTACGGCCGATTACTGTTTTGATGGAATACCATTTCCTACGTCCGCCAATGAGACTGTATTCAAGCGCTTTGAGCAGCAAAATCCAGGCATCAGACTCAAAGTATTTCAGATCTACGAGAATGATCCTGCTACGTCCGACATAACTGTGTTATATAGTAGCTGTAGCGGAGCCGAAGGCGATAGGGATCAAATAGCAAATATCTTACTGATAGTCGGCGAAGACGGCAGCCACTTCGTACCAATTACTAAATTAAATCGCCTTCTTAATTCTCACAATAATCGAAAGAATGAGCACAGACGGAAGTGTATTTGTATGGTTTGTAAGCAAGGTTTTGCATCAACAGAAGAATTAGAAATACATCAGGTATACTGTGGAACAGACACGGCTCAGCCAGTTTTTCCTAAGGAAGTATGTCAATTCGAAGGACATAGGAAGAAGAAGGTTCCCTGTCCCTACGTCGTGTATGCAGAATCTGAGGCAATTATTGAGAAGGACACCGGCCGACACATTCCAATTTGTATTTCGTATGTTATGATTGAACGATGACCAGGCAGCCCACCGAAAGTTTATAGTTAAAGAACATTCACAGGTACAGATTGTGTTACAGAATTTCTAAAGGATATGAAGAAAAGGGCTGAGAATTATTCGAAATCGTATTATTGGAAAATAAAACCGATGAAAGACAGATCTAATTACAACGATTTAGACTGTATTGCATGTGGAGATCAAGCCGGATACCGAATAGTGAAGGATAAAGATACTTTTTATTGTGAAAAGTGCCGCCCATCAAGAACCATTCCTATCTACTTTCACAACCTCAAGGGATACGATGGTTCTTTTATTTTACAAAAAATACATGAAATCAGGGATGAGGGTAACGAACCAGAGCCAAATATCATAGCTAAGACGGGTAATGGTGGAATTGTGTGTCTTATGAAAACATTTATTTTTAGTGCCTCAATTGTTGTCAATGGGAAGAGGGAGACAAAGAAACGTTTCTTTCATATAAAGATAATGGACAGTGCTCAGTTGATGTCTGGGTCGCTCGCGAAGTTGGCAAAGACTGTGCCAGAGAATGGATGGAAGGCAGTACCACTTTTGTACCCGGACATTCAGCTAACAAAAGGTTTCTTCCCGTATGAATATTTAGACTCAGTTGACAGACTAGAAGAGGACCAGCTCCCGGAGAGACACAAATTTTATAGCAAATTAACGGAAGAGGGGATTTCGGAGTCCCATTACGAACATGCATTGCGAGTATGGGGTGAAGTTGGATGTAAGACGATTAAAGATTATATGGAATTCTATTGTGAGACGGACGTTCTCCTTCTTGCGAATATATTCGAAAATTTCCGTGACACATGTTTAGAAGCATATAAGTTAGATCCAGCCCATTATATGTCAGCGCCCGGCTTGACATGGGATGCTATGTTACTTTATACAGGTAATAAATTTAAACTCATTCAAGATGCTGAGCAGATGAATTTCATTCAGAGGGGAATTCGAGGTGGTATCAGTCAGTGTAATATTCATTATTTACAGACAAATCATCCGGCTTACGCAACCACTGGCGGGAATTACGATCCGGAAAAACCGTTAACTGAAATAAAATATCTCGATGCTAATAATCTTTATGGCTGGGCAATGAGTCAGGCAATGCCAGTGGGCGGACTTCATTTGATGACGATGGAAGAATTATTAGAATGGGAAGGTGGAGCAGGCTTTGATTGGGGACCCGGCGCTAGATTTCCATCAAGTTTTCTAGAAGTAGACTTAGAATATCCAGCCGAATTACATGAAGAACATTTCGATATACCACTCATGCCACATCACTACGAATTTCCGAGGCAGGGTAGTCGACTGATTACAAGTCTAATGGACAAAGAGAGATACGTCTTACATTATAATTTGCTTGAATTCTATCTTCGGATGGGAATACGGCTTAAACAAATACATCGGGCGCTTGCCTTCGAAGAGGTGCCGTGTCTCGCGAAATTGACTTTAACACTAAAATGAGGGCAAAGGGGAAGACAGATTTTGAAAAGAATTTCCATATGCTGATGAATAATGCAATGTTCGGCAAGACAATAGAAGACGTCTGAAAGTACAGAGACTTTAAATTTGTTTCGGGCCGGAACGGTACCGATAGTGGTCGTAAATAGATTCAGAAGTATAATCCAAAGATGAAACATATAACTCTCATAAATTCCGAAGATGATGGCGATTCCTGCGACAGTGTCCTACTGGAACTGAAAAGGGATCAATATGAATATAAAAAGCAAGTTTTCATTGGCGCGGCAGTGCTTGAACTTTCTAAGCTGCTTATGTATGAGACGCATTACAATTACTTTCGAAAGCAGTTCCCTGGAATACGATTAGCCTACAAAGATACTGATAGTTTTATTTAGAGTGTAACTCTTCAGTCCCCAGACGTAACTTTCAATGATATAGTCCGAGAAGATGTGGAAAAGAATGGTGAGAAGTCTATATATGATACTAGTGGGATGAGCTCCGCCAGAGCCTCCGATTTTCCAAAGATTAATAAAAAGGTGATAGGTAAATTTAAAGATGAGTTTAATGGTGAACCTATTCTTGATTTTGTCGGCATATGCTCGAAAGTGTATGCTTTTCGGACTCCAACTTCAGAGACGAAAAAAATAAAGGGATAAAAGATGTTTGTGTTAGAAAACATTTGAACTTTGAAGACTATAAGGATCTGTTTGAAACTGGGAAATTCCGGCACAATTTGTACAGTTTGTACGGAAAAAACCTGGAGAAACCCGTAGTGAAAAGCATAGTAAAATCATGATGGCACCAAATGATATCAAGCGTGTGCAGTTATACAATCCAGACACGGGCGAATGGCTAGCAGAAACATGGTCGATAGGACGGAGTTCCCCTTCGAAATAGAAATGGAGTAAACTAAAAGGGTATAGACTTTAATCTACTATTTTCAACAGAGACCATTGCATCACCGATAACATAAACATGAGCAAATATATTATCATCGCGAGCATCGTCGCCAGCCTTAACTGAAGTATCTTTTTTCAGGATTTCAAGTTGTATACCATCTTTTGTGTTCATTACTGGTAAACCATTTCCATGACATTCAATATCTTTAAAGCTACGTAGATCAATAAAAAACGGAATTTATTCTTCAAATAATCAACTTCATCTATATCAATTTCACACCAATCTTTATCTTCAGCAAAATACCGTCGTGCCTCTTGCCAAAATTGTCTTGGTAACATCTTCTGAGCATATATTTTATTTGAAATACCCTCAATCATTACAGACACAGATTCAATGGATGGATTAAAGAAAAGTTCGCTATTCAGTTCTGACGGATTCTGATTTTTAGTGAAGAGTATTAAGATACCTCTCATGCTACGTCGTGGAACATTTATATTTTCATTGATAACCATGGTTGATTCTTTGAATGGGATTGTTCTAAAATAATGTATATGCTCGTAAAGGTAACTTTTTCCACTGTTGTAATAACCAGCAGTTGACATCGCGAGTGTTTGATCACTTATTGTCTCATATTTCATTTGAATGTTTTTAAATTTATAATTGGTGTAACAACCTGATTACTGACAAGTAATTGGGTGGCAGGTGAAAGCGTAATTTTCCATTCAATATGACACCCTAACGCTTTTGGATATGCAACCCCATGGCCTGTTATGAGGGGATGCTTCAGACGTATAGCATATTTTGTTTTATATGTGTCAAAAAGAAAATTATCGTCCACGACGGCGTGATCTGCACCGTTTGAGTCACTTCTTAATTTTCTTAGATTTTCGTTCTGAATTTCGTAAAGCGTCATGTTTGTTCTCACCTTTTTATGTTTGAAGAGATCGCGATAACATTTAAATAAGATTATATTTATTCAAATTGAAAAGTGCCTGCCCCTCAAATGTGAGAACCATACGCTCGATTATATTTTTTTGCAACATTTTGTACTACTTGGTTATCTACATTTCCCATTACTTCGAGATCAAAAACCAGGTCGAAAATATCTGGAACTAGTACTACTCCGCTTTCTAACTTTGGACATCGTATGATAAGTGTCTGGCCTGGATCTGCCTCACTTGGATTATTAGCAATCACATGATGAGTTCTTACTGCTTTCGTTCCCTGCTTTCGGTTGCTGAAATTTGGTAATAATGATCCATCGTACCCCATTTTCGTGTAATGTATATAGTAACTCAGAAGAAAAAAAGAAAATAAATCACATCTTCACATAAATATTTCCATCTGACTGAAATATAAATCGATTACCCGTGTCACGAATAAGTCAAAGGACCCAATATTCTTGGAGATGATGAGCCTCCTGGTCATCTTCAACATCCTGGAATACAGCTATGAATTCTAGGCGCTTAAAGAAGTTAGTCTTTTGGCATTCCTTGATGAAAGCTACAATGTTATGATACAGATTATCATCCTTTAGTCTCACACCTGGATTTGCTCGAAGGATATGTCGATTTACTCGTCGGAGTTTGCACCGTTCCAATTCGACAGAGAAACCAAACAGGTCTTTATTTTTAGAAAGAAGCTTTGTAATTTTCTTTTCACCAAACATGCCGACTCCGCAAGACCATATATTAATGCATAATTTTATTTATTATGACTAATGTTAAACCTGTCAAAAACATCCATAGCTGTTCTCCAACAAATCCAACCACCGACCTTGTTGTTTTTAATAGAAAACTAACAAGGGAACCGATTAAACCTGATATTCCAGCAGCACTTTTTGCGGCCAATGTTTTTAACCATTTGCCAAAGTGCTTTACAATTTCTTTCGCTTTTGTGTATATTTTAGGCGAGCCTGAACCATTGTTTGCTCCAAAACCGCCAGTTCCTGCCGACCGTCTTCCTTTAGTCACAGCTAGGGCAATTGTTGATATTGTCATTCCAAGGGCAGTTAGTATTGCAGCAATTGTTATACCATTTCGTTTAAATAATTCTGTCAGCTTCAGCCTGAGTGACAATTCTGCATCGGAAATTACATCACAAGGAGACCTTGTCAACGCCAGACTTTCACGTGCCTCACTGATCTTATCATGTTCATATTCAATTCGATCAACAATTTTAGCTTCTCTTGTTATAAGTTCAGCTAGTAGTTTTTCGGCTTTTTCTTTTGCTTGGGTGTGTTCTACAGGAATTTCCTTTTTCTGTTTTTCAACTTCTCTTTTCTCTAGCCTTATTTTAACTTTTTCATTGTTATGCTTGCCAAGACGCATATTCGCAATCCTTAATTCATCATTAATAGCTCTATATTCAGGGTTTTTCACATCTTCAGAATACAATGTAGAACTTACAAATTCGGGCTCTGCGCTAGAGCGGTCCCTCGTTTTAGCCAGATCTAATACTTTATTTATAAATTCAGGTCCTCCTTTCCTCTTTTTTAATGTTGATTTCTCTAAAAATCTACTTCCTTTATCTGTTGTAACTCTGATGTCTTTATAATACAGATTATCACCAATAATCTTAGCATTTGTAATCAATTCGTTTTGTGCATCCGGATTAGCAATCCTATATTTGTCTAAGAGTCGTTCAACCTTTTGCTTTGTAATTTCTACTCTTTGTCCAGTCAAACGATCCACCTGTGGGCTATCGCTTGAGCCAGCCTGGAAAGGATCGGCTTCTGCAAGGGCATTATCGTCAATAAAAGATTTTTCAGCAGGAGCATCATCATCATCATTTAAATTTGCATCATCGAAATCCTGGAGTTCTATATTTTCTTCTCCTCCTGTTGCCATATTGTCTCTCTATATTACTACAATTATTTTTTTATCATCCCTTACATATATAGTAAAAAAATGCACGTCTCAGTTGTTGAAAGTGTTGAACAATTGGCCGACTATATGGAAAGAACCAGCGCCGCATATCAACGAAGTTACAAATTAATGGGCTGAATTGACATGGCTCTTAATGTGACTAAGGGAATTCTTGTAAGTTCAGCTGTCATAGCAGCAATTCCGGCAGTTCCAATTCTTTTAGCTTTAACTCCTATACCAGGTGTTATTGTTGATGTAATATAAGGAAAAATAGGAGTATCAAAAAGGGGAGAGAAATATAAACATTATTACATACAATATAAACAGCTGCTTACACAAATACAAGAAAAAGGCGCAACAAAAGAGGCCTCATAACTTATTCAGGACATATTTCATCAGGCACTAGAAATACAAAAACAAGAAGGATTTAGTCCGCCGCTAGAAAGATACATGCGACATTATGGATTAAATGGATATGAAAGTTAACTCCCGAGTTTAGAAAAAACTCTGTAGAAATTTTTCATGAAAACTGTAGAATAAGACAGACCTGTGTTATGACATCACAGGCTGCTAAGCAACACTCGAAGCCTACCGGAACGGTATTGCAAAAGCCCCTGCTGGAAAGCCCCTGCTTGAAAGGTATTGCACAACATCCCTATTGGAACCCGTTCCGGTAGGGTAGGGGTTGAAAATCTAACATAAATGTTAATACGACTCCAAACATAGTGAAAATTCACAGCCAGAAGATATTGATAAAATTCATACTTACATCCAGAAGACAAGAATCACCTCCGTTGCCTTCAGAAGAGCAGAATCGTTCTGGTTGGTTTTTACTTACATCTCAGTCAGAAACTATCTAACAAATGATCTCCCTTCCATCCGATAATAGAATGCCGTTCCGACAGATGTTCTGATAATGGATTACCCAGTGAGTCATAGCTAGCGCATTGCGCAAGTCCCATTCAGAACGTGACCTGACTCAGAGAGGAATTTCCCACTGTGTTCAGGTCAATGCATTATCTGCTGTATATGACTCATTGCCAGCTGTCGCGGTGACCTGTATATGAACTCATGTACGCACAAACGCGTAAGATGAGAAGGGGGAATTCCTCCTCCCTGTAGTACAATAAAACAAATTTATCACAGTTGACCACCTTTATTTAACTACTTTTGTAGACCGCAAAAGTAGGTTGCAGAGCCGTCTGCAGTGACCTGCAGTGAAGGAGCACTGTGTGGTTGACACCTAGCGCATGTCCTCTCTGCTACCTCCATGCTTCAACGAACAGCCCAGATCAGTGGTGATCTCTCCTGATAGCAATACCACGGTCATTGTTGTCACTAGCACAATCTAAACCGGAAAGTTCAAATGCACTTGAATAGCATAAGCGCTAGCACTATGCGTGTATTAGCATTAGTCTTGCCAGGGTCTAGCCGCGAAAAAAGCAGCTCACGGCCGGCCGGGAGTTGCGCAGTCTTTTCCTAACGTGTTGCTGTGAAGCAGCAGTCGCTGCGGGCCAGCACAGCAAAGAAAAGAGGTCAGAAAAGCCAGCGCACAGCATATAGGCTACAATAATGGCACCTAGCCTGGGCCATTCTTAGCCCTGCCATGGTACCTTCTTAGCTCCATGGTCCTGCGTACGATACTGTGTTTTTCCCAGCGCAGAGCGAGAGGCCTACCACCTCATGTCAAGCACCTTCAACGCCGGGAATGCACAGCATCATTTTGCGGCTGTATCAGTCAGCCAGAACAAGTTCCTATATACGAAAAGTGAAGTTACAAGGAATATAAGTTTTTCATTCTCAAAATCTTGGTAATTTTAACGTCGTTCTTTATATACTTTACAATAGATCGCAGGAACCTGTCCTTGTTAGAATAGAAGTTCTGATCACGAACTTTTCAATCACGTACTGAGTATGGTGCAGCAGACTGCAGCACTGCAGTGAGCGTGGGTTAAACCTGTAGCGTTTCCCGGGTGTTTATGATGCGACTCCAGCGACGCCATAGGCGATGCTTTGTTTCAATGCACCGTACGTGTTGTTTTTATATCGTGACTATTCATTAAAGTCATGGACGTAGCAAATAAAAGGTATGCTTTCTTATTTAACCTTATCATTAATGCCAGTACAACATGATAAAACACGGCAAGAATCAAGAACTGGATTTGGAAAAAGTTGGCGTGTTAACAATGCTGCTCTACTATGTATGGCATTTTCTTTTGTGATCGCAAGCTATCATCAACTCAGTCTCCGCGCCTTTGCAGATACAAAAGCTCAATCCTCATTTATCTGTTCCTCGACCTCTTTTACATTGTTTACATCAAAACACGGTCCCTCCATAAGGGGGAGGGACCGTGATCAAAATCAGTGGAAGAACTCAAACTTCTCGACGCGACGCTTTGATTGGTGACGCCATGTTTGAAGATCTGTCAACTGCTGAGGGACGGCCAAAACACCCGAACGACCCCGAACGAATATAATCTTGTTTCCTAAATCCGAGAAAACGCGTTCGCAAGTCCTGTTGGTGCTAATGGAGTAGTTTGTAAGGCAAACAGTGGCAAAACACATGCTCCCCTTGATCTCCGCCAAGTTGTGACTCCTTCTCTGCTACCTCCATGGTCAGAACGAGGTCCTATGTATGTAAAATTTTGCAGCTCTATCAGTAAGTCATAATGCAGTCCTATGTATATACAATTTTGGAGCTGTATCAGTAAGTCAGAACGAGGTTCTATGTATATAAAATTTTGCAGCTGTATCAGTAAGTCAGAACGAGGTCAAGCTGTATCAGTAAGTCAGAACGAGGTCCTATGTATATATATATATTTTTTTCTTGGCGAGGCTCGATGTAAATTTCGACCCTTGTCCAGGCTCTATAGTCTGTGTGTGTGTGTGTGTATGTATGTATGTGTGTGTGTGTGTGTGTGTGTGTGTGTGTGTGTGTGTGTGTGTATGTATGTATGTATGTATGTATGTATGTATGTATGTATGTATGTATGTATGTATTCGTGCAAATACCGCTAGTATGGCGCGCTTGCACTCACAGGCCAAGGGGTTCTGTAATTTATTTATTATTACATATGTTCTATCTTTTATTTGCATCATTTACCGAGAGAATCAACGATTAGTCTTGAGTACTACTTGTCTGTCAAAGCTTGAGGGCGACCCTGCGGAGTTATATAACATTGTAATGAGGCATCGTATCAGCTTTCACTTTTCATTCGTCAATGCCGCCACACTATCTATTTTGATTGGCTAAACTATTGTTTACTTGTTTATTAAGGATGACGTAAGAGGAACGTCGGAGGGCTGGAACTCTACTTGCGTTCGCTCTCACATACATACGTAGCCACAGATAGCCAAACGGAGAGAACTTTGAACATGGAACGCTTTCGCCTTTTTACATTTTGAGCTTGAAATTCTTCTAAATGATCGATACAAATAACAGTTCGAAGATTTTTACGGGAAATTTAAGAGTAAGATATGGCAAACGTAACTTGTCAAATTGTAGTGTTTACCTTGGCACACAGGCGCTCACTGTTATCAATAGCGTGTCGGACACACAAGCACAGAGTAAACTGCATGCAAAAGTGACTTTCTATTGTAAACAGGGAATGTCCGGTGAGAAAACTACTGGCAAAATAGTCTCTGAAAATGTTAACTACGTAATTGGCTCCGCTGCATCCGCAGTTACGTGTATTTTCATGTATAATGGCCGCCCCGGTGGTACAGCAACCACCGTGTGTCCATGGAACTAGAAACGGACGTCGCCAGTTGTCAATGTTTTTGTTTCGCTGACAAACAAACTGGTCTTCCGGCTAATAAAAATCATCCTCACACTATAAACAGTACATGGCAATTTTCTTCATCGTAGTCTTTATCGGTAATGTCATGCATTTTACTATAAGGAAATCTTGTAGACGACATTTTATGTGTTTACAAACGAAAATAGTTCAGGGTCAAAATTGGTAAATACTCATTAACATAAAGGAATGACATAATGTTTTTGGTATTGCACTGCAGTGCAAATACCGGCAGTACGCGCGCTTCGATGCGAATAAAATGTGGTACATATGTAATAATATATCAAAGAGACAGAGAGAGAGAGAGAGAGAGAGAGAGAGAGAGAGAGAGAGAGAGAGAGAGAGATTGGTAATATATATTGCAAATATTTTTCATAGTCGTGACTTTTGATGGAAATAACTAGAAACAAAATTTAATTGAACCGATTGAACCTGTATCCATAAAACAACTAAAAATATTGTTTCCTTGATCTGGAATCATATTCTATTCGCGTAATTCCTGTAACTCAGAGCTATTTTGCATTCGGTAGAATATTTTGACTGAATCACTCAGCTTTCATCAGCTGTTGTGTCATTGTGAATAGTACGATGACGTAACGTATACCATCATTATGGTATAGGTATGTTGATGACACATTCACCCGTCTAGGTGACCTTGACGTGGATGAATTTTCCAAACATCTGAATTCCATAGATCCACATATTAAATTTACGTCTGAACAGGAACACGACAGAAGACTACCGTTTCTGGATACGTGTATTCACATCAATGATGATGGTTCCACTAAAGTTACAGTGTACAGAAAACCTAGCCACAAAGATCAATATCTCAATTTTAAACCCAATCATCATCTCGAACACAAATGATCAGTGGTTAGGACATTGTTTCACCGGGCTCAATCAATAGTCACAGAAACACAAGGTAAGCAAAAAGAAGTTGAACACGTCAAGAGAGCTCTCAGAACCAATGGATACCCAGAGTGGATGTTTAGGATCCCCAGAAAGAAGGATAAACCCAAGGACACAGACAATTCAAAGAAAGTCTACATCAATGTAGGCATTCCGTATGTGAGAGGCCTTTCTGAAGTGTTACAGAGGGCTTTTAAATCCCATGGCATCAACATGTAACATAGGCCATTCAACTCCTTGCGACAAATACTTACCCACGTCAAAGACAGAACGGAAAAGCTAAAAAGTGTGGTGTAATTTATCGTGTTAAGTGTGAAGTCTGTAACCAGGATTACATTGGGGAAATTGCTAGACAACTAAGAACGAGACTCGCGGAACACCAGAGTCGAGACACCTCTGCAATTTATGAAAACTGCAAGAAGACAGGACATTCAATCAATCCTGACAATGTCAAGATCATCTGATGCGAAGATCATTGCGTCAAACGCAGAATGAAAGAGGCTATTGAAATCAAAGCACTACGGCCTGCCCTCAATAGGGATGAAGGGATGGAAATTCCAGCAGTTTAAAAAGCACTCCTGCGGTCAGCAGACCGGTTACGTCATCGTACTATTCACAATGACATAACAGCTGATGAAGGCTGAGTGATTCAGTCGAAATACTCTACCGAATGAAAAATAGCTTTACATGAATTACGCGAATAGAATATATTGATAAAGTTCGCACAAAAGTTAAACGTCTAGGCCGGCTGCTATCGCTTAAACTGCTTGGTGTCACTTTTTCGACAAGCATTTAATTACCCTTTGGTTTAATGATATCCCCTCTCTCCGTACAGTATGATTCATAAATCTGCGCTGCACGTTCATCAATTGGAAGTCACCCCTATTGACAAAAATAAGATAAACAACACCTCTTTTTCAGAATTCCCACATAACCTCATTGACCTGTTAATAGATTTCTATATAACACTAATAGCCCCAAAACTTGTAATAATAATAATAATAATAATAATAATAATAATAATAATAATAATAATAATAATTAATATAAGTATTAAATAGAAATAATAACGCGAATAACATTAGGTTAAATTTCCGTTAAAATTTCACCATATGGGTATTTTGGGTCGAAAAGGCCAAATAAGATATCGATATCACTGCCCTATGTTTCCATGGTAACCATTTGAGGGGTTGAAAATTTGAGTTTTTTGATATCCCATGAAAAGTTACTTTTATTGATATCAAAATTATCCAGTGGGGAAGTTCGAGTCAGAGAACCGAAAAACCAGACTTACTTTAATGTTTCAAGTTGCTATGGAAACTATTTTGGGATTGAAAATGTTACTTTTTCCCTAATTCCTATTATAGAACAATTGATTGACTTATAAAATTGATCATAAGGGTTTTTTCTGGTAAGCACACACACAAAAAAATCATACTCATTTTAATGAGAGATGTTTCCATGGCAACCATTCCGGAGTAACAATTACCAGTTTTGCAAAGATTCCACCTAAATTCCAGTGATCAACAGAATGTGTCATATCAAAGGGATATTTTGGGTTAGAAATATTCAGTGTAAAAATCCAGTAATCCACAGAATATTATACCAAAGGGTTATTTTTCTTAGAAAGACAAAATATGATATCCATTTTTACTGCTCTCTGTTTCCATAGTAACATATTTGCGTTTTAAAATTTCATTATTTTTTACAAATTCCATTAAAAGTAATCCCTGTTACTATGCAAACGCTGTCCTAAGTGTATTTATCAGAGCAAGAACTCAACGTTCATTTTTGTTTTTTGGTTCCATGGTAACCATTTTGGTAACCACAGGTTTGTTATTGAAAACATAATTCAGTTTTTATTTATTTTATTGATTTCTAAGTAACAACTTTTAATATTTGTTCTATAATAATATTAATTGTAATGTCTTTGCCTCCAGCTAGGAAGAATCATAAAGATAATGTAAATAGGGGCCATTCTGGTCAAAATTATGTTTTCCGTTAATTCTAGTGTGTTAGAATTAATTTTATATAAACCAGAAATAATTTTTTAAGCGATTTCAATTTTGTTTCATGTTGTCATCCCAAATAGATTTTATAGAGTATAGTACTAACTAATTATGCATTCATTGAATTAACTTTATGCCTTCATATCAATTTTATATGCTGCAATAAATTCTACTAGTATCTCAAATTAATTTTATAAACCCAATTCCCCTTAGCACCCAATGTACCGTTATTTATCACAAGCAGTAACAGTAGCGCACATTTTTTTTTTGAAAAGCATGATTCACTGGTACTTATTTATTTTATGGATTTATAATTAACGACGTATTAATAAAATCATTTATTTTTATCTCTTTGCCTCATTCCAGGAAGAATAATGACGACAAATTATTTCTGTTTGTTTAACTAAAGTAAAATTATGACCATGTAGTGGTGCATTATTACTTGTGTGACCTGGCGTGACCCCATAAACTCTATAATTAGCTAGATCTCCCATTTCCATAGTAGCAACGGCTAAATTTGAACATAGTACCTGTATACCTTTAAACACTTTTTTTACCCAGCAGGCCAAGACAAGGCGTATATATTACAAGTTAAATGTTCCATGTATAATACAGCCCTACTTGTAAATAAAATTAAACTAACACCAACTCTCAATGAATTTTGCCCTATTTCTCACTTGTGCAAACGACATAGGAAACACTTATTGCATTAATTTACCCTAAATATAAAGAATCGGCTGTCTCGTAAACTGCGGTTGTTAACCAACCGGAGGTAAACAGTGAGACTAAATGTGCCCAGAAATACGAGCGCAATAGACTAAACGCTTTGGCGTGTGCCAACTCACTTATAGAAAACCGCAAAGACTAGTCGTTTTGGCGTGTGCCGACTAATCGGCTAACAAAAACAGGAAATTGCAAAACCGCAAAAAGTGACAAAGAAGTGTAAATAGCTATGGAATAGTTTCTATAAAAATCTCTACACAAGTGTATCAACCTGGGGCCTATAGCACAATGGAATAGCCAGTATTAATGTTAATGGCAATAGTCATATCAAACTATTGACATGCGACAAAAGTAAGTAAGCTTTCCACCTTTCAGCTTGGTGAAAAACGCATTTATTGATTCGCCAAAGGCCTCTGGAATCGCTATTTTTTGCACAAGTGCTACATGGACCTTATCCATAGGAAAAAAGTTCGACTCACCGTCTCGATTGCTGTTTCAGTGAATCGGCAATGATGAGAGTTCTCGAATCAAAAACTGTGGCCATGCTTGAGTACTCGAGTACAAATGTTTTCTCATTAAATTACGTCATTGTTATACAAGAGTTAGCATTCCAAAGTCTGTCATCCTGTTTTTTCAAAGTTTAGAGAAGGGCGGCGTTTCCATCATAATGACTGAACGACGTGAAACGCAAAATTCCATCGCATATTCTCCGGCAATATGTACAGTAGAAATACAGTAAACGCTCTAGGTACGTATCTTACACTCCAAAAGATGGCCACAGGCGGCGTGAACTTTCTGAAAGGATTTCCTAAACGTCCTACTTCTTACCTTAGAAGATCACATATGTTGTCCTGAAAATAAGTCCCTTGAGTAATTCCAGTTTCTGTCAACTTGTACATCATTATAAAAGCCCAACGATACGCACGAGACGAAGAAGTTCCAGACTGAACGCTCACGCGCACGGAGACTCAATTGCGCATGCTCATATTGTCAGCTGCACTGTCATAGACTCTCCACAGTCGCTAGTGCTGTGCCTTGTGTTGTGTGTGCCCACGGTGGGCCTGCATTCGAAGGCTACGCTGTGCATGTGAGCACGTGCTGCCAGACACAGCGACTGTCGGTTTTTGCAAGATATGAATATTCATAAGGGTGGTGACGTCAAAAGAAACACCTACCTAACTGGGCAGAGAGAATATATACTAGCTGGTTGACCTCTAGTATACGCGGTATGTTTTTATTTTTCATTTTTAATTTTACTCGGCTATAGTACTTGTCATTTCTTTTTGATTGACAGATGTGTGCAATTAAAGTACCCCGATCAGGCTGAAATCCGGCCGGTCGCTTGCTAGAACTTCCAGACCCTGGGAATCGCGTTGCGATTCGCGTCGTGTTAATACCTGTTGGTATCGCTTAAACTGCTTAGTGTCACTTTTCCGACAAGCATCACCCCTTGGATTAATGATATCCCCCTCTCTCCGTACAAAATGATGCATAATTCAGCGCTGCACGTACGACAAGTCACCCCTAGTGACAAAATTAAAATAAACATCACCTCTTTTTCGGAATTCAAACATCTTCAATGAACTGTTATTAGATTTATATATTATGCTTATACCCCTAAACTTATAATAATAATAATAATAATAATAATAATAATAATAATAATAATAATGATAATAATAATAATAAATAAATACTAATAATTAATATAAGTATTATATAGAAATAAAAATGCGAATAATAATAGGTTCAATTTCCGTGAAAATTTCAGCATAAGGGTATTTTTGGTCGAAAAGACCAAATATGATATCGATTTCACTGCCCCATGTTTCCATGGTTACCATTTTAGGGGTTGAAAATTTCAATTTTTCTAATATCCCATGAAAAGTTACTTTGATTGATATGAAAATTATCTAGTAGGAGAGTTCGGGTCAGAGAACACAAAAAACAGACTTATTTTAATGTTTTAAGTTGCCATGGTAACTATTTTGGCATTGAAAATGTTACTTTTTCCCTAATTCCTATTAAAAATGTATTCGGACATAAATCCCGGTATATTGGGAATAATTTTATTATTATACACCTTTTTTAATCCAATATTACCTCGAAAAAATCAAAATTAAAGCTTTTTTGGGGATGCCTGTCCAGCACTGCACTGAGCGATCGCGAGCAAACTGGGAACGCTAAGCGCACAGAACGAAATTTCAAACCCGCGCAGCGCAGTGTACGTGTTTGAAATTGTAGGTCGGCAGCATAATTTCACCCGAATTCACAGGCTTTTGATTCACCACTACTAACGTTGTGAAGTAGCGAATGTTTAGAAGTATTTCCCCGCATTGACGTACGTAATGGTGTTTTGAGGTCAAAGGTCAAATAGCGTCCAATAACACCAAATGTTATTGTATTCCGCGTCAAAGTTATTGGACTCGGCGTCGCGTCCTCTGATACCAAAATTCACTGTACGAAGAAAACTCCATAGATTGCAGACGCAGGTGTATAATAATAAAGATAATGTATATTTGGGCCATTGTTTTCAAAATTATGTTTTTAGTTAATTTTAGTGTGTTAGAATTAATTTTATATAGACCAGAAATAATTTTTCAAGCATTTTTAATTTTGTTTCATGCAGTCAACTCAAATGAGTGTTATATAGTACATTACTAACTTATTATGCATGCATCGAATCAAGTTTATGCCCTCAAATTAATATTATGTGCTAAAATTAATTATACTAGTATCTCAAATTAATTTTATGAACCCAATTCCCCTTACCCCTTATTACCCTATGTACCATTATTTATCACAAGCAGTAACAGTAGCGCAGTTTTTTTTTAACACTTGATTCACTGGTACTTATTTATTTTATGGATTTACAATTAATGATTTCTTTGCCTCATTCCAGGAAGAATAATGAAGAAAAATTATTTCTGATTGTTTAACTATAGTAAAATTATGACCATGTAGTGGTGCATTGTTTTAGTGTGACCTGGCATGACCCCATAAACTCTATGATTAGCTAGATCCCTTTCCATGGTAGCAACGGCTAAATTTGAACATGGTGCCTGTATACCTTTAAACACTTTTTTAAAATCCAGCAGGCAAAGACAAGGGGGAAATATTACAAGATAAATGTTTCACGTTTAATACTGCATGCTACTTGACATAGTATATAGGGCCCTCACTTGTGCGAACGTCGTAGGAAACACTTATTGATACAATTCACCCTAAATATAAAGAATCGGCTGTCAATTAAACTGCGGTTGCTAACCAACCGGAGGTAAACAGTGACTAAACGTGCCAAGAAATACGAACGCAATAGACTAATCGTTTTGGCGTGTGTGCCAACTCACAAAACAGCAAAGATTAGTCGTTTTGGCGTTTGCCGACAAATCAGCTAACAAAAAACAGGAAACCGAAAAACCGCAAAAAGTGATAAAGAAATGTAAATGGCTATGGAATAGTTTCTATAAAAATCTCTACATATGTATATCAACCTGGGGAATAAGATTTTGACCTGTAGCACAATGCACAATCGAATAGCCAGTATTTATTGTACAAGGCGATAGTCATATTGTATCAAACTATTGACATGCGACAAAAATAATTAATCTGTCCACCTTTCAGCTTGGTGAAAAACGCATTTATTGATTCGCCAAAGGCCTGTGGATTCGCTTATTTTTGCACGAGTGCTACATGGACATAGGAAAATGTTCGACTCACCCTCTGGATTGTTGAGAATATAACTGACTGTTTCAGTGAATCCGCCATGATGAGAGTTCTCGAATCCAAAACTGTAGCCGTGCTCGAATACAAATGTCTTCTCATTTAAATTACGTCATTGTATACAAGAGTTAGCATTCCAAAGTCTGTCACCCTGTTTTTTCGAAGTTTGGAGAAGGCGGCATTTCTATCTGAATGATTGAACGACGTGAAACACAAAGTTCCATCGCACATGTTCCGGCAATATGTACGCTGCAGTTACGCTGCAGTTACGTAAGCTTATAAGCTTATACTCCACAAAATGACCACAGGCGGCGCGAACTTTCTGAAATGGTTTCTGTCAATATTCAACTGTTCAACGACACGATAGCACGAGCATTACTGACACGCGCACAAAGACTCAATTGCGCATTCTCTCTTAAGAGCGTGCGCGTGAATTGCGGGTGTTCCAACAGTGAGAAACGCAAATCGCAGGATCTCTGCCTAGACTAATCTGGCAGGGCAAAACAAGGGAGATGCAAAAAATGTTTATTGTGCAATGCCAATATGACGCTTACGAGGTTCGGTGGTCGCAGAAAAGAAATTTCACTGCACAGAGAGAGAGAGAGAGAGAGAGAGAGAGAGAGAGAGAGAGTTATGTATGTGGAAATCTTTTTCATTGTCGTGAGTTTAGATGGATGAAAACTAAAAAACAAAATTAAATTGAACTGATTGAACGTGTATCCATAAAGTTCGCACAAAAGTGAAAAAGTCTAGGCCTGCTGGTATCGCTTAAACTGCTTAATGTCACTTTTCCGACAAGCATTACCCCTGAGGTTAATGATATCCCCCTCTCTCCGAACAGTATGACGCATAATTCTGCGCTGCACGTACAACAATTGGAAGTCACCCCATTGAAAAAATTAAAATAAACAACACCTCTTTTTCAGAATTCAAACACAGCTTAAATGAACTGTTATTTCTATATAATACTTATGGCCCGTAAACTTTTAATAATAATAATAATAATAATTAATATAAGTATTATATAGAAAAAACAACGCGAATAATAATAGGTTCAATTTCCATGAAAATTTCACCATTAGGGTATTTTTGGTCGAAAAGACCAAATATGATATCGATTTCACTGCCCCATGTTTCCATGGTAACCATTTTAAGGGTTGAAAATTTCAATTTTTCTAATATCCTTTTAAAGTTACTTTAATTGATATGAAAATTGTCTACCGGGGTAATTCGGGTCACTGAACACAAAAACCAGACCTATTTTAATGTTTCAAGTTGCCATGGAAACTATTTTGGCATCGAAAATGTTACCTTTTCCCTAATTCCTATTAAAAATGTACTCGGACATAAATCCCGGTATTTTGGGAATAACCTCATTATTATACATATTTTTAAATTCAATTTTACCTCGAAAAAATCAAAATTAAAGCTTTTTTGGGGATGCCCGTCCCGCACTGCACTGAGCGATCGCAACAAACTGAGAACGCGTTAAGAGCGTCCGCTAAGCGCACAAAACGAAATTTCAAACCTGCGCAGCGCAGTGTAAGCTTACGTGTTAGAAATTGTAGGTCGGCAGCATAATTTCACCCGTATTCACAGGCTTTTGATTCACCACTACTATTTTTGTGAGTACCGAATGTTTAGAAGTATTATTCCGCATTGACGTAATGGTGTTTTGAGGTCAAAGGTCAAATACCGTCCAATAACACCAAAAGTTATTGTACTCCGCGTCAAAGTTATTGGACTCTGCGTCCTCTGATACCGAAATTAACTGTACGAAGAAAACTCCATAGATTGCAGACGCAGGTGTATAATAAAGATAATGTATATTGGGGCCATTCCGGTCAAAATTATGTTTTCCGTTGATTTTCGTGTGTTAGAATTAATTTTATATGGACCAGAAATAATTTTTCAAGCATTTTTAATTTTGTTTCATGCAGTCATCTCAAATAAGTGTTATATAGTATATTACTAACTTATTATGCATTCGTCGACTCAAGTTTATGCCTTCACATTAATTTTGTGCTAAAATTAATTCTACTAGTATCTCAAATTAATTTTATGAACCCAACTCCCTTAGCACCCAATATACGATTATTTATCACAAGCAGTAACAGTAGCGCACAGTTTTTTTTATTTAACACATGATTCACTGGTAATTATTTATTTTATGGATTTACAATTAATGATTTTTATGCCTCATTCCAGGAAAAATAATGAAGAAAAATTATTTCTTATTGTTAAACTATAGTAAAATTATGACCATCTAGTAGTGCATTATTTTAGTGTGACCTGGCGTGACCCCATAAACTCTATGATTAGCTAGATCCCTTTCCATGGTAGCAACGACTAAATTTGAACATGATGCCTGTATACCTTTGCACACTTTTTTAAATCCAGCAAGCCAAGAAAAGGGGAAATATTACAAGATAAATGTTTCACGTTTAATACTGCCCTACTTGACATAGTATAGGGCCCTCACTTGTGCTAACGTCGTAGGAAACACTTATTGATACAATTCACCCTAAATATAAAGAATCGGCTGTCAATTAAACTGCGGTTGCTAACCAACCGGAGGTAAACAGTGATACTAAACGTGCCCAGAAATATGAACGCAATAGACTAATCGTTTTGGCGTGTGCCAACTCACAATTATAGAACTCCGCAAAGACTAATCGTTTTGGCATATGCCGGCTAATCGGCTAACAAAAAACAGAAAACCGCAAAACCGCCAAAAGTGATAAAGAAATGTAAATAGCTATGGAATAGTTTCTATAAAAATCTCTACATGTGTAACGTCAACCTGGGGAATAAGATTTTGACCTGTAGCACAATGCTCAATGGAATAGCCAGTATTATTGTAAAAGGCGATAGTCATATCAAACTATTGACATGCGACAAAAATAATTAATCTGTCCACCTTTCAGCTTGGTGAAAAACGCATTTATTGATTCGCCAAAGGCCTGTGGATTCGGTTAATTTTGCACAAGTGCTACATGGACATAGGAAAAAGTTCGACTCACCCTCTGGATTGTTGAGAATATAACTGACTGTTTCAGTGAATCCGCCATGATGAGAGTTCTCGAATCCAAAACTGTAGCCGTGCTCGAATACAAATGTCTGCTCATTAAATTACGTCATTTTATACAAGAGCTAGCATTCCAAAGTCTGTCACCCTGTTTTTTTCGAAGTTTGGAGAAGGGCGGCATTTCCATCTGAATGATTGAACGACGTGAAACACAAACTTCCATCGCATAAGCTTGTATTCCGGCAATATGTAGGGCCTACAGTATAAATACGCTGCAGTTACGTAAGCTTAAAAGCTTATACTCCATACAATGTTCACAGGCGGCTTGAACTTCCTGAAAGAATTTCCTAAACGTCCTACTTGGTACCTTAACACTCACATGTGATATCCTGACAAGTATTCTCTGCAGTAATTCCAGTTTCTCTCAACATTCAACTGTTCAACGACACGATAGCACGAGCACTACTGACACGCGCACATAGGCTCAATTGCGCATGCTCTCTGAATGGGCGTGCGCGTGAATTGCCCGTGTTCCAACAGTGAGGAACGCAAATCGCATGCTCTGCCAGACTACTCTGGCAGGGCGAAACATGCGAGATGCAAAAAAATGTTTATTCTGCAATGCCAATATGACGCTTACGAGGTTCGGTGCTCGCAGAAAAGAAATTTCACTGCACAGAGAGAGAGATTGTTAATTTATGTTCGAAATCTTTTTCATAGTCGTGAGTTTTGATGGAAGAAAACTAAAAACAAAATTAAATTGAACTGATTGAACGTGTATCCATGAAGTTCGCACAAAAGTAAAAAAGTCTAGGCCTGCTGGTATCGCTTAAACTGCTTAAAGTCACTTTTCCGACAAGCATTACCCCTTTGGTTAATGATATTCCCTCTCTCAGAACAGTATGATGCATAATTCTGCGCTGCACGTACGACAATTGGAAGTCATCCCATTGACAAAATAAAATTAAAATAAACGTTAAACAACACCTCTTTTTCAGAATTCCAACACAGCTTAAGTGAAGTGTTGTTAGATTTCTATATAGTACTTATAGCCCCTAAACTTGTAATAATAATAATAATAATAATAATAATAATAATAATAATAATAATAATAATAATAATAATAATAATGATGATGATAATAATAATTGGTTTTGCAAGAATCCAAAATGAGGGGAAGTATTAAAACTGCCTTTTTTCTTCGGCTTTACAAATAACAATAAATTTACCACAAAGGTGTACTTGTTAAAATAATGCAATAGATGTAAAATGGTTCATTAATAATAATAATAATAATAATAATAATAATAATAATAATAATAATAATAATAATAATAATTAATATAAGTATTATATAGAAATAATAACGTGAATAATAGTAGGTTCAATTTCCATGAAAATTTCACCATAAGGGTATTTTGGGTCGAAAAGACCAAATATGATATCGATTTCACTGCCCCATGTTTCCATGGTAACCATTTTAGGGGTTGAAAATTTCAGTTTTCTAATATCCCATGAAAAATTACTTTGATTGTTATGGAAATTATCTAGTGGGGGAGTTTCGGTCAGACAACACAAAACACCAGACTTATTTTAATGTTTCGAGTTGCCAAGGTAACCAGTTTTGATTAAAAATGTTACTTTTTCCCTAATTCCTATTAAAGAACTATTGATTGACGTAAAAAATTGAAAATAAGGGTTTTTCTGGTTAGCACACCAAAAAAATCACACTCTTTTTAATGTGAGATGTTTCCATGGCAACCATTCAGGAGCAAAAATTACCAGTTTTTCAAAGATTCCACCTAACATCCAGTAATCAACAGAATGTGTTATATCAAAGGGATATTTTTGGTTAGAAAGACCAAATATCGAGTGTAAAAATCCATTAATCAACAGAAATATTATACTACAAGGGTTATTTTGGATTAGAAAGACAGAATATGATATCCATTTTTACTGCCCTGTGTTTCCATAGTAACCTATTTGCGTTTTAAAATTTCAATTTTTTTTTCAAAACTCCATTAAAAGTAATCCCAGTAACTATGCAAATGCTCTCCTAAGTGTATTTATAACAGCATGAACTCAATGTTCATTTTTGCTTTATGTTGCCATGGTAACCTATTTGGGAACCACAGCTTTTTTATTTAAAACAATAGACCCTTGAAATGGTCTATGTTAAAACATAATTCACTGTTTTTTTATTTATTTTATGGATTTCTAAGTAACAACTTTTAACGTTTGTTCTATAATAATAATAATAATAATAATAATAATAATAATAATAATAATAATAATAATAATAATAATAATTATTATTATTATTATTATTATTATTATAATAATTGTAATTTCTTTGCCTTCATTATAGGAAGAATAATTAAGATAATGTACATTGGGGCCATTGTTATCAAAATTTGTTTTCCGTTTATTTTAGTGTGTTTGAATTAATTTTATATAGACCAGAAATAATTTTTCAAACATTTTTAATTTTGTTTCATGCAGTCATCCCTAATAAGTGTTATAGAGTATTGTTGCGGAACTTCAGGGTCAGTAACCTGTTACATTGCTTTGCTCCGCTGGCTCAGAAAATGCAACTTTTTCCTGAATCTCAGGTTCGGAAACCCTGTATTTGAGAGCACAATAAGACCTGTCGGCTCCATATCAGGGCGGGACTTAGATCATGTGGGAAAACTTATAATATCCTGACACTCCTGACTTTTGCGGACTTTTAGACCTGCTGTCGTGCAGTGAACATCGTGTTCAAAGCTGTGCTGAGCTGAACTTTTGCCTAACCGTTGTTTCCCTTTTATTTCGGTTTAAACCTGTTCCACGATTTGTGCGAACATCTCGTGTTAGCCTCGGTGAGGTATTATTGTCTTGGTTGTTAAACTAGTCGTGTTATTTCAGGTTTTCATAGTTGTTCAGTGAGCGGGTTGCTCGAGCACGCCGGTCTGCCTTGTGACCTTGCTACCAGCCAAATCTCAGTGCGCGTTCCGTCGTGCACACAGTCCATATATCGAACTACGGTTTGTCACGGTCCGGTTCATCGCCATCTAGGCTCGCCATTGCCACTAGTGCGCTACCATTAACTAGAGGAAACTTTTAATCCTCTAAAGTTGGCATTTTGGGCCTAATTTCAGATAATCCGTTACAGTGCTGGCAGCGCTGGGGCGAGACTTTTGGCTGGTACTCACACAGATCGTGTACGGCGTGTTCTATTGTTCAATTTTTCTATTGCTGTCATTGAAAGGGAAAGTTGATACAAGTTACGTCAATTTCGCAGGTGTTGTTGGAGGACATTTGCTGAATGTTCTAGCGAGTGTCTGATTTCGGTATTTTGCCGTACATTTTTTTTCCATCATGGAAAGCTTCGTCGACAGCGAAGTTGTCTTTTCTAGCGGGCAACAAGGCACAGTCCAGAAACGAGTTTCGGAGTCAGGCAAAACTCCGGTTCGATTTGGAGATGCCCGTAGTGAACGTATTGAGGACTATAGTGATATACCGCCACTATTGTCTCCGGAAGGTGTCGTACAAACTGAAATGCGACGCCCAGAGGAGGTTATTCTATTCTCACGTGAGAATGATGTGGCCGGTGGACGAAGTCCGTCAAACACTGCTGCTATTCTAGGCGGCTATACATCGACTCCCGCTATTCAGAGTCGACTTTCGTTGCGTGGTAACAATACATGTACTAGTGTAGGCATGTCGGGTTGCCGTCCCTCTATGGGTACAGACAATAAGACTGCAACATCCTTCGTTGGTTCTACTGTATCTACACCCTTGCTGAAAGGGCCGGGTCCAGGTTTAAGTTTTGGGGGGAAGTAGTTTATTTGCAAATCGAGGATCGCATACTCTACCATCTGTGACTTTTAAAACAGAGAAAACACCTCCTCCCATGGACGAACTCGCTTTAAAAGCGCCAGTGTATGACATGAAAAACAACTCAGCAAAAGCTGATAGCTATGATGGAACAACGGATTTTGTCAATTACAAATTACACTTCGAAATATGTGCGCGGGTAAATGGTTGGATTTCTGAGCAGAAATTTAACATTCTTTTGACAAAATTGCGAGGTCGGGCTTTAGAGTTTGCAGCACATTGTGTTAAGGAAGTGAATGATTACAGTGAGTTATGTGATTTGTTACTGAAACGGTTTTCGACAGGTGGTTTCGAGGACGAGTTCCGCCTCCAAGCTAAGACGATTGTTAGAAAGAAGGATCAATCTCTGAAAGATTTGGCACATGAAATACGGCAAATCATAATTAAGGCATATCCCAGTGCATCAGGCGATTGTCTTGAACGGTTGTGCATTGATCACTTGTTTCAGGCTGTAGGCGATGATTCTCTGCAAAGAAAAATAAATGAAGCGGGGAGGTTGAAAGGCGCGACATTGGACTCCGTTGTGCATGAAGCCCAGTGTGAAGAGAGTTATCAGAAATTTCGTAAGGCAAAAACACGTCCGTCTACAGTCAGGTCAGGTGATGTGTCACATTGTGATGAAGGCAAAGCCAATGATACTGGCTTACAGGGACTGCTATTGCATGTGTTGGATAAATTAGAGCCCGTAGAGACTGCTATTCAATCGAGCAGTAGAAATAATGCAAAATTTCGAGACCCAAATAAGAAAACTGTATGTTGGTGTTGCGGTAAGGAAGGGCATCGTAAGCAGAATTGCCCTCAACGCGTGCAGGAGCAAACTGAAGGAAATAAGCCGTTAAACGACCAAGGATTGCAGGAACCGGCTGTCCCTCAATCCGATTAGAACAGTCAGCAAGTCATCTTGGTGGCGAGGCTGGAATAGACCGAGCTGATAATGTAATGACACAAACTAATAAGAAAACTAATTGTAAAACACGTACGAGGAAAAATAAGCGAGGCAAAAATCACACAAAAGCGCAAGAACAAAACACTGACAATAATGCGGAAAACAAAACCAAAGAAGATCATGAGGTCACAGGTCAAGGTCATCAGATTACGATTGAGGAAAGTTTGTAAAGTCCACGTCCGGGATTGATTCAAATGCTTTTGATTGATGTAACTATACAGAATGTCACCCAAAAATGCTTAATCGACACGGGATGCACAAATACAATAGCTGCTAAGAAATTTTTCTACCTCATTCCCGAAAAAGAGTGTCCCGAGCTGATTGATTATGGCAATTACCTTACACAGGCTGACGGGTCAAATGTTTCATTACTGGGTCAAATTCTGGTGAAAATTAAGATCGGTACTAAAGAGAGATTTGAATCTATTCTTGTGGCAGAGACATTGAGTGGATCTGCTGGCATCATAGGTATGGACTTACTGAGAAAATTTGATTGTCAACTTGATTTGCGAAAAGGGAAAGTGACCATCAATGACCAGATACTAGAAACGACACACGAAGATTTGAAACCTTTTTGCTGTCGGTTACAGGCTAATTGGCCACAGTCTATTCCAGCCGGGCATGAGGCTATACTGTTAGCTTGAATGCACAAAAAGCCACGAGTTGGGCAAGTTGGTTTTCATTTATACAGAGGTCAAAGGGTGTCTGATAAATGTGATGATTTTGAATCTAAGCAATCTGAGGTCATTGCTATGGTAACACCAAGTTTTGTCGGGGAAACTGGGTTGATGGGTGCCCATTGTCTAAGCAAGCCAGGGAGTAATCTCCGTGCAGTTAGGGTAATGAATCTGAGTAGCCAGGAAATAGAGGTGAAAAAGGGTCAATGTGTTGGCTTATTGAAAATGGATAAAAACACGAAGTGTGATATAGAAATTTCGACAATTCCAAATGAGCAGATTGCTAGTAAAACAGCACCATCGAGCGCAAGAGTAGCCACTGCTAAACAGTGTGAGAAAATGCCAGAGCATGTTAAAGATCTGTATGAGCGAAGCATTGTAAATCTTACTTCTGATGAACAAAAGAAACAAGTGTACGATTTGCTTGTCAAGAATTCGGATGTGTTTAGTAAGGATAGCATGGATACAGGAAAGACTGATATTGTAAAACACCATATCCCTACAACTTCTGAAGTTCCCATCAAGTCTCGTCCATATAGGGCGCCTCAATGGAAAAAGAAGGAAATAGATAGACAAATTCAGAGTTTTGTGGATAAGGAATTGTTAGAAGAATCGGAAAGTGCGTGGTCTAGTCCTTGTCTATTAGTGGGTAAAAAAGACGGGTCATTTTGACTAGTCTGTGACTATAGACGTCTCAATGCTATCACACTTTGCAATGCTCAGCCAATACCCCGAATTCAGGATAATCTTGAAAGTCTGGGAGGGGCAAGGATTTTCAGCTGTTTAGATCTAAATCAGGAATTCTACCAGGTAGAGTTAGAAAAGGACAGTCGGGAAAAATCTGCCATAGTTACACCATCAGGCAGGCTTTTACAATGGACTTCAATGCCCATGGGATTGTGTGGAAGTCCGGGGACATTTTAAAAACTCGTTGAAAAGGTTTTTCATGGATTGCAGTGGGAGATCCTATTGTTATACATCGATGACATCATAGTGTACGGATCTTCTGTTCAGGAGGAATTGGAAAGACTACAGATAGTGTTTGATAGGTTGAGAAAAGCTGGTTTGAAATTAAAGGCCAAAAAGTGCATCCTCTTTGCTGTGAAGGTTGACTTCTTGGGACACACAATTTCCGAAACAGGAGTATCAATAGATCAAAAGAAAATAACATCCATCAAGAGATGACCTGTGCCTAGCAATGTGTCTGAAGTGCGCAGTTTCTTCGGGCTGGCATCATATTACCGGCGTTTCATCAGAAATTTTGCAAGCATTGCAAAGCCTTTGAACGAGCTTACTCGGAAACATGCAGTATTTGTTTGGACTCCTGAATGTCTGGCTGCGTTTGATGAAATACAGGAATTACTAACATCAGCCCCTGTGCTAGCCTTTCCATCAGAAGGGGGACAGTTCATTTTAGACACCGATGCGAGTGCAATCGGTATAGGGGCCGTGTTATCCCAAGAAGTTGAAGGGTTAGAACAACCAATCGCCTACGCTAGTCGTGTACTAAATAAAGCAGAGAAAAAATACTGTGTGACCAGAAAAGAGCTTTTGGCTGTTGTAAATTACGTGAAGTATTTCAAACATTATCTCATTGGCAGGCCATTTACGATCAGAACTGACCATGCTTCACTGGTCTGGTTGTAGAGATTTAAGAATCCTGAAGGACAGTTGGCAAGATGGCTTGAGGTTTTAGGTCAATATAAATTCAAGGTTGTTCATAGACCAGGTAATAAACACCAAAACGCTGATGCGTTGAGTCGCATTCTGGTCATTCAATGCAAACAGTGTGGAAGGGAACACCATAGAGTGAATCAGGCAAGTAGTGATGATAATGTAGGAAGCGAAATAGTGACAGGCTTGTGTAGACCAACAGATCATAAGTCGGTCGTGAAAGAATTTTCATCTTATGATAATCATGAGAGTGATGATGCCTCAAAGGTGGTGGAAAAGGAAATTCCGGATGAATTGGCTAACCGTTGTCTTTCCATGGGGGGACGCCCTCAATTTGGGAAAGGAAAGGTGCACCAGAAATCCACAAAACAGCAAGCTGTTGCTGAAAGGCAGCAGGAGGCTGAGTTCAATTTAAACAGTGATACAGTGATAAACCATGAACCTCTCTGGTCTCAAGAAGACTTGAGAAAATGTCAATTGGACATTCTCAGTATAGGATCAATATTTCGATTGGTTGAGGGAGGTCATCCGCGACCCTCATGGGAAGACATTTCTGATAAGTCACCTGCGCTGAAAAGTTACTGATCTCAGTACGACCAGCTCAGAGTTCATGACGGTATTCTGTATAAATTGTGGGAGGCTGATGATGGAAAATTAGTTCGCTGGCTAGTTGTATTACCCAAGGTTTATATTGGGTTGGTATTGAAAACCTTCCATGAAAGTCATTTCGGTGGACATGGCGGTATGGGACGCACTCTTGCCAAGGTTCGACTCAAATACTATTGGTACGGGATGTCAGTGGACGTCCATGCTCATGTTCGGGTATGTGACACCTGTGCAAAAGCTAAGTCAGCGACAGGGCAAAAACGTGCCCCACTCAAAACACACGTAGTAGGTGCCCCGATGGAGAGAATCGCTATCGATGTAGTTGGCCCTTTCCATATATCTGATAAGGGAAATACCAAGAGTTTAGTAGTGGGTGATTATTTCTCAAAGTGGATGGAGGCCTACCCTATACCTAATGAGGAAGCAATTACTGTCGCAAAAGCATTATTAAACAATTTTCTCAGTAGATTTGGCATGCCCTTGGAATGCCATGGTGACCTCGGCCGGAACTTTGTTTCTAACGTTTTTAAGGAGGTATGTGAACTGTTAGGGGTACACAAAACCTACACAACCCCTCGTCATCCTCAAAGTGACGGCCAAGTGGAACGTTTTAATCGTACTTTGGTCCAATACATTAAATCCTATATGGACCCACAAAAACATCAAACCGACTGGGATGAGCACCTAAGTCTAGCAACATTTGCATATCGCAGTAGCGTCCATCCTGGTACTGGCGAAACTCCTAATATGCTAATGTTTGGCAGGGAATTGTATTACCCATTAGATATGGCGATTACGTCTCTGAAACTACATGACAATGATCAAGGAACCGACTACGTTTCTGATTTGAGAGAGAGAATAGAAATAGCCCATGAGCATGCACGGTCACAGCTTACAAGTACAGCCAGGAGACAGAAAAAGATGTATGACCGTTTTGCGACAAAAAGCTGCCACAATGTAGGGGACTTTGTTTGGCTGAAAGACGAAAGAAAGAAAAAGGGGTATTCACCTAAACTGCAATTGGCTTATGAAGGACCATATTTGGTAATTGGCAAATTGTCTGACTTGGTGTACAGAATTCAGTACAGCCCTAAAAGTAAGCCGAAAATTGTCCACTACGAGAAACTAAAGCGTTATCAGGGAGAGCCTCTGAAGGGTTGGTTAGATAAGGTTAAGATTCTACCTATCGATGAACGTGTGCAAGTTGGTAAACCCTCTGACCACGATTATGTAAAATCTGATCTGAGTAACAAAACTATCACCCCATCCGATGATGCAGATAACACTATTACTGAGAATGGTGATGCTGTAGAGATGAAAGGTCAATTTGATATATCTACTGAATCTAATCTGAAACCAGATGTTCCGCCTGATATCAGTTCAGAACCAGGAATGATAGATGTCGACAATGACATAAGCAAAGGCCAAATCAAATGTAGTGATGATTTAGTCTGTGTAGAGGAAAGTCAGGGAGATGCTGACATTTTAGAAGTAGAACAATGTTATAATGGTGATACAAGGATTGCTGAAGGTTTTACTGACAAAAACAATATTAAAGATCAAACTAGCAGATATCCTACGAGAGCTAGGAAGCAAATTAACCATTATGGCTTTGGAAGACTGTCAAAGGCCGTGAGTCAAGTTTGGAAAGAATTGACAAGTTGATTCAATCACGAAATGATAACATCTAAAGTACGTAGCCAAGGAGAAGGGTAGTCTCTCTTTTCAGGGTCCGGCGCCCCTGCGTAGGTTAGCCAATTTTGTGGTGTAGTAAAGGACACACATGTCATGAATGGATAAGTTCATGTTAGACTACCGGACGTGTAACTTTTATATAGTTGCACAAAGTGAACAGCAAGGTTCACGGTATTTAGTCACATTTTGTGGTGACTGTTTGATGAGAGATCATCGTTTATGAGTTTCCTTCAGACTAATGACAGAGAAAACAATGAAAACACAAAAAAAGGCAAACAAAAAATCACAAAAAAAAATTATCAAAACGAGGAAAACGAAGAGAGAAAAAAAATTAGTATTAAGTGCGATCATTTAAAGTCTTTATTTTCTTCTTCCTCGTTTCCAGAGTCATTAAGAATTGCTACATATTGCGATTGACCTGGAGCATTCTTTTCTTGAAAACTAGGTGGTATTGAGCAGAGAAAAGTGATCTGCACCTTGTATACAAGAAGGCCTAGCTTCTTTTCTCGTTTGTCTTTGAGTGGTTGTGGGTGGTATAAAATATGGGTAGAAAGACCCCTTGAAATACCTGAACCTATCATTGACTCTGTCTTTCACTCTATCATTTCCCTTTGTGATGAGAAGAATTCTTAATTAGACAGTGCAATAGGGTTGTTAAATCCTTGTTAGCATTACACCTCTTATTCAAATTGCCACTCCTTTGACAATGCGACAAACAGAACAACAAATTTCCCTTGAACGAGTATGTGGTATCCATAGATAGCTGATTCTGTTAACTTTTACATGACAATTTCCTCTTAGACGTCCTTTATTTGACATGACAGGAGGGCTACATACCCTCGGTTAAGTCTAGGGACGGTTCATTACAGCCATTTTCTGTTGGTTGTTGTTAAGATCGTCGACATTCTGTGTATGAGGATATGCACAGGTCTGGTCGGGGGAAGTTGTTGCGGAATTTCAGGGTCAGTAACCTGTTACATTGCTTTGCTCCGCTGGCTCAGAAAATGCAACTTTTTCCTGAATCTCAGGTTCGGAAACCCTGTATTTGAGAGCACAATAAGACCTGTCGGCTCCATATCAGGGCGGGACTTAGATCACTTGGGAAAACTTATAATATCCTGACACCCCTGACTTTTGCGGACTTTTAGACCTGCTGTCGTGCAGTGAACATCGTGTTCAAAGCTTTGCTGAGCTGAACTTTTGCCTAACCGTTGTTTCCCTTTTATTTCGGTTTAAACCTGTTCCACTATTTGTGCGAACATCTCGTGTTAGCCTCGGTGAGGTATTATTGTCTTGGTTGTTAAACTAGTCGTGTTATTTCAGGTTTTCATAGTTGTTCAGTGAGCGGGTTGCTCGAGCACGCCGGTCTGCCTTGTGACCTTGCTACCAGCCAAATCTCAGTGCGCGTTCCGTCGTGCACACAGTCCATATATCGAACTACGGTTTGTCACGGTCCGGTTCATCGCCATCTAGGCTCGCCATTGCCACGAGTACGCTACCATTAACTAGAAGAAACTTTTAATCCTCTAAAGGTTGGCATTTTGGGCCTAATTTCAGATAATCCGTTACAGTATAGTACCAACTTATTATGCATTCATTGAATTAATTTTATGCCTTCAAATTAATTTGTGTGCTAAAATTAATTCTACTTGAATCTCAAATTAATTTTATGAACCCAATGTACCATTATTTATCAGAAACAGTAACAGTAGTAACAGTAGTAACAGTTTTTTTTTTGTTTTATTTAAAACATAATTCACTGGTACTTATTTATTTTACGGATTTATAATTAATTACGTATAATAATGTTCATTTTATAATAATTTATTTTGATTTCTTTGCCTCATTCAGGGAAGAATAATGAAGACAAATTATTTCTGATTGTTTAACTAAAGTAAAATTATGGCCATGTAGTGTTGCATAATTTTTTGTGTGACCTGGCGTGACCCCATAAACTCTATGATTCTGATGATTAGCTAGATCTCCCCTTTCCATGGTAGCAATGGCTAAATTTGAACATGGTCCCTGTATACCTTGAAACATTTTTTTTAAACCCAGCAGACCAAGACTAGGGGAAATATTACAAGTTAAATGTTTCATGTTTAATATTGCCCAGGGCTGGAAATTAACTTTTTTTCCCTGGTAGTCCACTAGGGCAACCATATTCTGAAGTTAGTAGACCGGTGACACTGGCTGGTAGCCCATGCATATGATTTTTAGATCAGTGGTATCTTTTTTCGTTAACCAGACAAGAAAGGGCTATTTTACAAGGTTCTGCCCATGAAGTGAATTTTCTAGTCTTTTGATGTGTATACTTGCACACCTTTAATGCCCAAGGAAACAGGTGTAATGGACGACAGTGGGATTCAAAAGTTTTGTGACCTATAAACAACCCGTTTCACTCTCACAGTTGTATGCACATTTTAAAAGTCATCATGACAACAATATGGCCTTTTCAGCACTGAGATATACTGTTGCAGGGCTAAAAATAGACCATGGCCCTTCTGTTGGGAGGAGGCATAATTTCTGTGTCATTGTGATTGATACATTATTATCAAAATGCAACGAGAATGCATTTTTATTGGCCATCATACCCTGTGCCTGTCATTCAAGTACGTCAGTTCAGATATAAAAACTTTGTTGCAAAGTTCTACCGCACGGCCGGTCGTACTATATCGTCTCTAGTACTATGGCAAATTTCTATGCCCAGCTGGGTTTGACTGCATTTATCTAGTTCGTCCCAAAGTGACGGACGCATCTTTCAACCTTTCAGCTTGGTGAAAAACGCATTTATTGATTCGCTAAAGGCCTGTGGACTCACTTATTTTTGCACAAATGTACTACATGGACATATGAAAAAGCTGTTGAATACTCACTGTTTCAGTGAATCCGCCATGATGAGAGTTCTCAAATCAAAAACTGTTGCCGAGGCTCGAACACAAAGGTCTTCTCATTAAATTACGTCATTGTTATACAAGAGTTAGCATTCCAATGTCTATCACCCTGATTTTTTCAAAGTTTGGAGAAGGCTGGCATTTCCATCTGAATGATTGAACGACGTGAAACGCAAAATTCCATCGCATATTATCTGGCAATATGTACAGTAGAAATACTGTATACCGTCGCTCCAGGTACGTATAAGCTTATACTCCACAAAATGGCCACAGGCGGCGTGAACTTTCTGAAAGGATTTCCTAAACGTCCCACTTTTTACCTTAGGGACTCACTTGTGATATCCTGAAAAGTATACTCTGTAGTAATTCCAGTTTCTGTCAACATGCAAAGCTCAACAACAAAATTATAGCACGAGACGTAGTGTACAGACTACACATTCACGCGCAGTAAACTCAATTGCGCATGCTCATATTGGCAGACTACACTGGCAAACGAGTGCGCATGCGTGAAGGTATATTTGCAGCAAATACACCAGCATAGACTCTCCACAGTTGCTGTGCCTTATTTTGTGCACGCCCACGACTGCAACGATGGGCCTGCATTCGAACACCTCTTTTTCAGAATTTCCACAGCTTCAATGAACTGTTATTAGATTTCTATATAATACTTATAGCCCCTAAACTTGTTAATATAAATATTATATAGAAATGATAACGCGAATAATAATAGGTTCAATTTCCATGAAAATTTCACCATTCAGGTATTTTGGGTCGAAAAGACCAAATATGATATCGATTGCACTGCCCCATGTTTCCATGGTAACCGTTTTAGGGGATGAAAATTTCAATTTTTCTAATATCCTTTGAAAAGTTACTTTGATTGATATGAAAATTGTCTAGTGGGGTAGTTCGGGTCACAGAACACAAAAACCAGACTTATTTTAATGTTTCAAGTTGCCATGGAAACTAATTGGCATCGAAAGTGTTACTTTTTCCCTAATTCCTATTAAAAATGTACTCGGACATAAATCCCGGTATTTTGGGAAGAACCTCATTATACACATTTTTAAATTCAATTTTACCTCGAAAAAATCAAAATTAAAGCTTTTTTGGGGATGCCCGTCCCGCACTGCACTGAGCGATCGCGAGCAAACTGAGAACGCGTTAAGAGCGTCCGCTAAGCGCACAAAACGAAATTTCAAACCCGCGCAGCACAGTGTAAGCTTACGTGTTAGAAATTGTAGGTCGGCAGCATAATTTCACCCGAATTCACAGGCTTTTGATTCACCACTACTATTTTTGTGAGTACCGAATGTTTAGAAGTATTATTCCGCATTGACGTAATGGTGTTTTGAGGTCAAAGGTCAAATACCGTCCAATAACACCAAAAGTTATTGTACTCCGCGTCAAAGTTATTGGACTCTGCGTCCTCTGATACCAAAATTTACTGTACAAAGAAAACTCCATAGATTGCAGACGCAGGTGTATAATAAAGATAATGTATATTGGGGCAATTCTGGTCAAAATTATGTTTTCCGTTGATTTTCGTGTGTTAGAATTAATTTTATATGGACCAGAAATAATTTTTCAAGCATTTTTAATTTTGTTTCATGCAGTCATCTCAAATAAGTATTATATAGTATATTACTAACTTATTATGCATTCATCGAATCAAGTTTATGCCTTCAAATTAATTTTGTGATAAAATTAATTCTACTAGTATCTCAAATTAATTTTATGAACCCGATTCCCCTTAGCACCCAATAAACCTTTATTTATCACAAGCAGTAACAGTAGCGCACAGTTTTTTTTATTTAACACATGATTCACTGGTAATTATTTATTTTATGGATTTGCAATTAATGATTTCTTTGCCTCATTCCAGGAAGAATAATGAAGACAAATTATTTCTTATTGTTAAACTATAGTAAAATTATGACCATGTAGTAGTGCATTATTTTAGTGTGACCTGGCGTGACCCCATAAACTCTATGATTAGCTAGATCCCTTTCCATGGTAGCAACGGCTAAATTTGAACATGATGCCGGTATACCTTTAAACACTTTTTTTAAATCCAGCAAGCCAAAAAAAGGGGAAATATTACAAGATAAATGTTTCACGTTTAATACTGCCCTACTTGACATAGTATAGGGCCCTCACTTGTGCGAACGTCGTAGAAAACACTTATTGCAACATTTACCCTAAATAATAAGAATCGGCTGTCAATTAAACTGTGGTTGCTAACCAACCGGAGGTAAACAGTGAGACTTAACGTGTCCAGAAATACGAACGCAATAGACTAAGCGTTTTTGCGTGTACCAACTCACAATAATAGAAAACCGCAAAGATTAGTCGTTTTGGCGTGTGCCGGCTAATCGGCTAACAAAAAACAGAAAACCGCAAAAAGTGATAAAGAAATGTAAATAGCTATGGAATAGTTTCTATAAAAATCTCTACACATGTAACGTCAACCTGGGGAATAAGATTTTGACCTGTAAAAGGCGATAGTCATATCAAACTATTGACATGCGACAAAAATAATTAATCTGTCCACCTTTCAGCTTGGTGAAAAACGCATTTATTGATTCGCCAAAGGCCTGTGGATTCGCTTATTTTTGCACGAGTGCTACATGGACATAGGAAAAAGTTCGACTCACCCTCTGGATTGTTGAGAATATATCTGACTGTTTCAGTGAATCCGCCATGATGAGAGTTCTCGAATCCAAAACTGTAGCCGTGCTCGAATACAAATGTCTGATCATTAAATTACGTCATTTTATACAAGAGTTAGCATTCCAAAGTCTGTCACCCTGTTTTTTCGAAGTTTGGAGAAGGGCGGCATTTTCATCTGAATGATTGAACGACGTGAAACACAAACTTCCATCGCATAAGCTTATATTCCGGCAATATGTAGGGCCTACCTATAAATACGCTGCAGTTACGTAAGCTTACAAGCTTATACTCCACACAATGGCCACAGGCGGCTTGAACTTTCTGAAAGAATTTCCTAAACGTCCTACTTGGTACCTTAACACTCACATGTGATATCCTGAAAAGTATTCTCTGCAGTAATTCCAGTTTCTGTCAACATTCAACTGTTCAACGACACGATACCACGAGCATTACTGACACGCGCACATACATGACAGCTTTTTCCCATACAAATTTCTGCGAGAGCTTTTGCCAGCTTAATGAGTTGGTGGATGTGTGTGTCAATATGTACGCATTGATAACAACGAATTTTAAATTTGATGCCTAAACTAAGCATGGCCAGTGATTGGACAGAAACGCCGTTTCACTTATCACGGACACCCCCACCAAGTGTAACATTTTATTTATTGGGTCCTAAACGCAACTAAATGCAACGTCAGAAGTGAGCTGAGCAAAATCACCTAAGTTTTCCAGACAAAGCATAAAGACAATTTTCACTGGCGCTTGTCGCATGACTATGCTTTCTCAGAGAAGCAGGTCATTAGTCAAGATTTCAAAACTTGATGCTGACCGAATATGACTAGAAAGTCTATTCATCTGTGCAGTCGTAGCTCTCGTTTTCCCGGACGAATATGGATTGCAACGGGAAAACCCCAAGTCATGCAATGGAAACAGAGTTATTCCGTCGCAACGTAAGTGAGCTATGGCTGCTTGCTACAGCGACATACGAGAAAGAACGATCATCATAATTTTAGTCTTGTTGGTTGAGTTGTAAGAGAAACCGTCTTCGTCTCTTGAACGGAGAGATCTGAATTCTGGTTTATGAAATCGAAAACTTTAGTGTATACACAGTCCATCATAACAGACTAGTTTGTGACAGTGTATTACTGTCAGTAAAATTGTCTCGGGTTTATTGGAAGAGAATTGAGAAAATTGAGACATGATTCTTGAAGTTGACCGGCAATGTTAGCAGTGAGTTGAGTTTACTGTTTGTCTGTGATTTGATATAGTAAATAAGTCAGCATATCAAAATTAGACTACAACATGTCGAAATTGGACCATATATATATCTCACATGGCTACACTAGGCTTACATCAGATAAAAGATAAAAACAGTTAACTGCCGGCTAAGTACAAAGCTGGGATCGAGATACGGGCTCCGGTACTGGCGGAACGAATCATTGTCCCGGGAATGCTAGCGCTTACAAAAGGCGAAGTTGGTCAGTTTTGTTTTAGTGTTTGTCCCCTTGGCCGAAATGTTCTGCACCTGTGAATGCAAGACCCTTGTCCATAACAGAGCAGAAAACATCAAAACAGTTTTGTATATAGTCATTCAAGTCACTTGAACTGGACAATTGATTCATGTCATACCGTCGTACCGATCGACACGATCGCAAGCGTAGCACTCGTCGCTGACGTGTAATGTATACCATTCAATGTCAGCTTAGAGCGTACGGACATACCGAGCGCGTTCATGTAGGGTCGTGGTTTGAGAGACTGTGAAATTATCGTGTGTCGCAACGCATTTCTTTTCATTTTCGACCAAACATGGTGACTTTGGTATTTTACAACAGAACATGCACTTTTTGCTAGTATCCGTTTCAATTAAATGGACAATGGACTCATCGTTTGGTGTCGCCGTTCTCAACTATCGAAAAATCCAATCCTTGTGGACTGACCAAGTGGGAGTGCAGAGAAATACTTAGAAGAGCCAAGTGTAGAATTTGGGACTAAGAGGATATAATTTGTTTGCGTTCCTGCAAGCCTTATCCGAAGCATTCTTTGTAGTTTTATCGCCCTCGTTCACGCTGAATATTCATAGACGTGGGCACTATCCGGTTCTCGGGGCCTGAACCGGATAGTGCCCACGTCAAATTTGTATGGGCAAAAGCTGGAATGATAGGCTCAATTGCGCATGCTCTCTGAAGGGCGTGCGCGTGAATTGCACGTGTTCCAACAGTGAAGAACGCAAATCGCATGCTCTGCCAGACTACTCTGGCAGGGCGAAACATGCGAGATGCAAAGAAATGTTTATTCTGCAATGCCAATATGACGCTTACGAGGTTCGGTGGTCGCAGAAAAGAAATTTCACTGCACAGAGAGAGAGATAGAGAGAGAGAGATTGTTAATTTATGTTCGAAATCTTTTTCATAGTCGTGAGTTTTGATGGAAGAAAACTAAAAACAAAATTAAATTGAACTGATTGAACGTGTATCCATGAAGTTCGCACAAAAATAAAAAAGTCTAGGCCTGCTGGTATATGTCACTTTTCCGACAAGCATTACCCCTTTGGTTAATGATATCCCCCTCTCTCCAAACAGTATGATGCATAATTCTGCGCTGCACGTACGACAATTGGAAGTCCCCCCATTGACCAAATAAAATTAAAATAAACGTTAAACAACATCTCTTTTTTTCAGAATTCCAACACAGCTTCAGTGAAACTGTTATTAGATATCTATATAATACTTATAGCCCCTAAACTTGTCAATATAAGTATTATATAGAAATAATAACGCGAATAATAATAGGTTCAATTTCAATGAAATTTTCACCGTAAGGGTATTTTGGGTCGAAAAGACAAAATATGATATCGATTTCACTGCCCCATGTTTCCATGGTAACCATTTTAGGGGTTGAAAATTTCAGTTTTTCTAATATCCCATGAAAAGTTACTTTGATTGTTATGAAAATTATCTAGTGGGGGAGTTTGGGTCAGACAACACAAAACACCAGACTTATTTTAATGTTTCGAGTTGCCATGGTAACCAGTTTGGGATTAAAATGTTACTTTTTCCCTAATTCCTATTAAAGAACTATTGATTGATGTAAAAAAAATGATAAAAAGGGTTTTTCTGGTTAGCACACACACACAAAAAAAATCATACTCATTTTAATGTAAGATGTTTCCATGGCAACCATTCAGGAGCAAAAATTACCAGTTTTTCAAAGATTCCACCTAACATCCAGTAATCAACAGAATGTGTTATATCAAAGGGATATTTTGGGTTAGAAAGACCAAATATCCAGTGTAAAAATCCATTAATCAACAGAAATATTATACCAAAGGGTTATTTTAGATTAGAAAGACAAAATATGATATCCATTTTTACTGCCCTGTGTTTCCATAGTAACCTATTTGCGTTTTAAAATTTCAATTTTTTTCGAAATTCCATTAAAAGTAATCCCAGTAACTATGCATATGCTCTCCTAAGTATATTTATCACAGCATGAACTCCATGTTCAATTTTGTTTTATGTTGCCATGGTAACCTATTTGGGAACCACAGCTTTTTTATTTAAAACAATAGACCCTTGAAAGGGTCTATGTAGACTTGGTTCAAGTCTGTGATTTGTGAATGTTTGAGTGGAGTGAATGCAATGATTTGTATTTTGCTCTCATGTGAAACGCGCGCGTGAGTGGACGCGATGAGTAGGGTGAACGCGATGAGTGGAGTGAACGCTATACAGCGGAGTTTCACCCGGAATCACAGACTTGGCTTTCTTGCAGGGTTTGCGTTGCTATAAATTATTCATGAGATGACGTTTTCTTTACTCATATTTTATTCATAAGATGACATCACTAAATTTTACACATTGGGAGGAGTTACCAATTGACCCAAACGAGACGTGCATAAAACTCACACGGCGTTGTTGACAAAATGTCGAGTGCGGGTACGACCTCTGTTCTATCACCGAAAACGCGTGAAAATATCTGTGTTGTTTGTTGGGCCCATGTTACAAAATGCGCAAATCGTGGCCGGTTATTCAAGGATGGAAACAGACACCGTCCTTACAGTTGTAGCCTGTTCTCTTACGTGCCCAAAACGATGGAAATCAAAACAATGTGGAGCGACTTCCTATGTCAGTGATTTTCCGCTGCCGGTTGGTGGGCAGACGAACACATCTTTTCCTTCAATGTAACTCTCAACAAGCTTTCTTTGGTAATCTCGCATGATTAGCGGTGGTCGACCGATCAGTTGTAAAACGCGGTTGATG
>LD345849.1:114719-143887 GCA_001465055.1 Ptychodera flava
CAGCCTCAATGAACTATTATTAGATTTCTATATAATACTTATAGCCCCTAAACTTGTAATAATAATAATAATAATAATAATAATAATAATAATAATAATAATAATGATAATAATAATTGGTTTTGCAAGAATCCAAAATGAGGGGAAGTATTAAAACTGCCTTTTTTCTTCGGCTTTACAAATAACAATAAATTTACCACTAAGGTGTACTTGACAAAATAATGCAATAGATGTAAAATGTTTCAGCATTTAAGAACACGTACCGACGGTATACTACGAATTTTTGAGTAGTTCACTACATATGTGCACGAGCGATAGCAAGTGCAAGTATGAAATTAATTTGACAAAATCAAGTTGTATACCGTCGCTTGGTGTCATTTATTGCTATGATATCATAACAGTATATTGAAATTCTGGCGTGGAACGACAAGAAAGGATTTTTACTCATGCTAAGAGCTCGCGCGTATGCCAGCCGTGGTATATCGCCAATATACCACGGTTTTTTTCGTGTCTCGCCCGATCTGATCGTTTTATTTGCGCCATCAATATACTGGTATAATATAATGATACTTTGTTCATAATTTCTTGTCCTTAAAGTGGCACTGATACTCGGTAACATTTTTAAAACACATAATTTAATACCAACGGTCGATATATGATGCAGTGACTGCGCGCGGATAGCGAGATATTGATGAAAACATGTCCTGAAAAAGTATAAATTTGAATTCCGGTGGCCAATCTAAATTCAGTTTCACAACATCGAAAGTTCGTCAATGAGGCCATTGTCAACTAAGCTAGGGAGTAAGAGTCTACGCTGACGCTGCTGTAAGACATCGTACCACTTGCGTTTGTGATCGGTCATGCCCCGTGGGAGAAAGCCGAGTCTTACTTAAGAAAGTTTGCTGATTCCACAAAAATTCGCAAATGGGACTAGTATAGCCGCAGTGAAAAATATCGGGAGCGCCTCGGCATTATTACCTATTGATAATCGATGCACCGATGGTCTGTGACTCAATTCAACTGTCTAAATATTAAGAGTACATTGGACTTAAAAAACAAACATTTCATCACAGAAACACCCTGGGAAATCGTGGTCGGCACACCAAAAAATGACACATCTTTGGCTTGCGAAGAGCGCACTGCATGGATAGCCGACTCGAGTCGACAATGCAATAAAATACAGTGGCAATGGACATTGACAGGATTTCAGCATTTTGAAACAGAATAAGGCAAAAACTACCTTGACGTTGTAGGAGATCATATCAATGATATAAATCTGAACTTTACATTAATTTTGCATATTCAAATTGGAAAAATTTAACGAAACGGAACTTAGTTTCGGCCGACAGGCTGTCTCAGCACTGTCAGACGACAAAATGTAGTCATCCGAGGTGGCTAATATTTTACACCAAAAATACTGATATCTATGTGGTATTGGTTAAAAATATAATACAATTGGTTGAGAATAATGAAAACGACAAAAACTAAGGAGAAATTTTAAAAACTTACCTGAGGTGAAGGCATAATGCTGTATATAAAGTGTTTTCAGCGGGCGGTAAATTAATTGCGTCGTTCGAACTTATTATGGACTCCATATGCGCACAACAACAAACCTTCGGGGGATTTCGGGTCATAATCAGAAACTTCGGGATGTGAAAAATACGCTCGGGAAATGACATGTTTCTTATCGATATATCGCGATCTGCGCGCAATAGCCATGTTAAATATCGACCGTTGGCATTAAAAAATGTCTTTAAAGAATGTTACCAACTGGGAGTGCCTCTTTAATATATCTCTTAATAGACGACATTGACATTAAAGACACGGTATACAGTGACATTTCACTGGAATATTATGTGCAAACAGACAAAACCAGTAGATTTTTGTCTGAATCGAAATCTGCCAATTCTATACGCAGGAGTTGAGATTTCAATTTAGATGCAAATTGGCTATTGAAGGATATCCATTTTAATATCAAAGAGCATAAACAGATTCTCAATCCATGCAAAAGTAGTATAGTGGTTTTAGAAGATTTACATTAAAATATAGTGTAAATTATTTTGAAGGGTTTTGTTAACAGTCTTTGATTATATAACCTCTTTTACATATTTTACCCCAAAATCTATGATGTCTTTAAAAAGAATTATCCCCGTAACACACATAAGAATGATTTACAAAGTGATATTCTATTCAAATGTACTTTTCCCTTCTTTTAAATTATTTTTATCATTATATTATTTTTCCTTTTTTTCTTCCTATAGATTTACTGTTTCACTCGGAAGACTGACAGTATCACTTAATGCTATATTTTTATCTGCTGATGCACGTTTATACTTGGTTTGATGAAAATGATACGATAATAGGAATGAAATAGTCGGGCAGTGGCAATTTAGACAATTACATTTTGACTTTCTTGAGTGATATTGGTTAGCGGATTTATCTTTATTTCATTCTGAAAGAGTGAAATTCATTTTATAAGCAAACAACATAATTTTTGAAGTGAAGCGTACCGTTGGCGTCACGGGTAATGCAAATTTATTTTTTTATATTAGATTTGAGAACCGTTTATTGATCATTTGTGGAATCCGAACTCATATTGCTCGAATAAAGGTATACAAATTCCTAATCACAGTGTTTACCTTGTTTTATAGCAACTGCATATATTTCCTGGGCAGTTACACCGGAAGATGCTTACGTCAGAGAAGGAGATACATTGACACTGAACTGTTCATTGAATTACTCTGAGCAAAATTCGGGCTTTACACTTCCCGGATGGGCAAAACGTAAACCAAATAATAAACCAGTTGACGATATATGGATAGCCGTCAATGGTACTTCAATACATGACTGCTGTGACGTAACTGGTGATAAATCAAAGGGAGAAAGTAATCTGGTCATCAAGAGAGTGACTAAAGAGACTAGTGGACTGTGGATTTGTGTGCATCATGCATTAGTGTCGGAGCAGGCAAAAATAACGGTACTGGGTAAGTCCACCATCTTTGTCTTTTGATCGCGAAGAAAAATACGATGCATAGATTGTCTTTAGCATAGTTAAGAACGTGTAGCGAATTGTAACCAAGTGTAGGAGTAAAATTTTGTAAAAATTAGAGAAATGGGTGTAGTGAGCGTAACGAAGTGTAGTGAGGTGTTAGGGGCTGTAAGATGGTCACTTTTTACTCGTCAGAGAGACATCAATCTTGTAGCGTAGTTAAGAACGTGTAGCGAAGTGTAACCAAGTCTACAAAAAATTGTGAAAATTGAAGAAGGGGGTGTAGCGAACGTAACGAAGTGTAGCTAGGTGTTAGGTGCTGTAAGATGGTCACTTTTTACTCGCCAGAGAGACACCAATCTTGTAGCATAGTTAAGAACGTGTAGAGAATTGTAACCAAGTGTAGGAGTAAAATTATGTAAAAATTAGAGAAATGGGTGTAGTGAGCGTAACGAAGTGTAGTGAGGTGTTAGGGGCTGTAAGATGGTCACTTTTTACTCGTCAGAGAGACATCAATCTTGTAGCGTAGTTAAGAACGTGTAGCGAAGTGTAACCAAGTGTAGGAGTAATTTTTTTTTAAATTGGAGATGGGGGTGTAGCGAGTGTAACGAAGTGTGGCGAGGTGTTAGGGGCTGTATGATGGTCACTTTTTACTCGCCAGAGAGACACCAATCTTGTAGCGTATTTAAGAACGTGTAGCGAAGTGTAACCAAGTGTAGGAGTAAAATTTTGTGAAAATTAGAGAAATGGGTGTAGCGAGCGTAAGGAAGTGTAGCGAGGTGTTAAGGGCTGTAAGATGGTCACTTTTTACTCGCCAGAGAGACACCAATCTTGTAGCGTAGTTAAGAACGTGTAGCGAAGTGTAACCAAGTCTAGAAAAATTTTGTGAAAATTGTAGATGGGGGTGTAGCGAGCGTAACGAAGTGTAGCGAGGTGCTAGGGGCTGTAAGATGGTCATTTTTAGCAAAGTTTAACCGAGTGTGGAGAATTTAATTTTCTTGAAAATGGGAGGGAGAGGGTGTTTAAGAATGTAGCTGGGTTTGCATGATGTTAATTCAAGTAATACAACAAAAAATTACAGAGTGTTGTTAAAAATGTTTACCAAATTACTCGAACATATTTAATTTGAAAAATTGTCACTTTTATAGTGCCCTGTAGCCTCTATAGAAAACCGTTTATTGATTATTCAAATAAAAGAATATTCCTCAAAACGTCATCCTTTCTTCTTCGATCACAACCCTGGATCCCTGGTAAATTATGTAACCTTCGTACGGAGCGATTTTACCTCGCGAAGACACTGTGAAGCTCACCGAGCACTCGCACATGCGTAATTATTAACAAAAACACTTCATATAGTACGCAAATACAAACACAGCAACTAACTTATACATTGGTAAATTGTGAAACAGATAGCCTTCCGACAGCAAGTGCGGAAATTGCTTCTCAAGTATCGATGCCCTTATATTATCAGGAAGAGCATTTCCAATAAGGCATATTTTTGTCAGAAAACACTGATAGTTTCGTCAAAATTTGTAACATAGAGCAGCTTTTGAAAAGGATATTATTGTATTATTGCTCTGTGACAGTGATTAACTTGAAGAGGATAAAATCATCAAAGTAAACCGCGTCTACGACATCGCTAGCAAGGACGAGAACTTTTATTTCAAGAGACCCAACAGGAGTACAACTGACAAAAATGCAAGCTACAGAAATCTACAGCTCGCAGAGCAATGCCCGCTGCAGCAAGAAGCATCTGTTCCGTAGTCTGCATGAACGTCGGTGTCAAGAACCAGGTATATGGCGCGCTACACTCGGCTGTGGAGAATCCAACTCCAATACGAAGTTTACCCCGTTGGGGGTGCAAACGAGAATTCCGAGTACAGCTATCAAGTCAAGCGAATGACTTTTCATAGGTCTTCTTGTTACGTGGGGGTTATCTCATTTGAAAGAGGATTCAGACCTACCCGGCAATCAGGAGGTCAACAACGAAGTTTGCGTAGCACCGGTAGGCCTACACTAGCTAGCCGTTGAATCTCTGCAATGACCGTGCACAGGATCTCTCAATACGTCCTTATGATGTGTAGCCGTGCAATTTTCCTGCCAAATGCCGCGAAAACCCGCTCGTTTTGTCTATTGTGTCCTGTCATTTGACTATTTCTTGCCACGTATTACTAGAAGAAATAAGAAATGGTGACTAACAGTGGGTCGTGGGCCAAGTCGTCGCGGGGCCGGTACGTTGTGCAGCTGGTTGTGGGACCGGATTCTCTTATATCCGTGGACGTCAACGCGGTGACCTTCTCCATTATCGAAGCAACAACACCTCCCGTGTGCTGCTCTGGCTTGTCGATCATGGTCTTGAGTGCAATGTTTGTGTTAGGCATTGTGCTTGTTCCTGGTCTACACACACACACACACACACACATATATATATATATATATATATATATATATATATATATATATATATATATATATATATATATATATATATACAATGTTGATCATTTTAGTGATGCATTTTTACTGTGCTGTACATAGCATTGTGTACAACCAGCGTGACCGCGCGATCAAACCCATTTGTTCACTGTGACTGCATGCAGTAAACTCAGCGACATAGTATGCAGAGTGTCTCAATGTTCATAGCCTTACATGAGTTTATAGATAGAAATACACCACTGAAGTTCGTTTCCGATCTTAATATTTTACTATTGCATGATGTTGAGTCTTACAAAGGCGTTAACAAAGTGAGGGACCGCCCCCATCTCACTCCGATTGAAGTTGGCAAGACTTATGGTTACAAACATTTATGTCAACAAAAAAATCGCGTACGGGCAGCGCGACGACCACTGCGCTTTAAATTTCCTAAGTACCACTCATACGTCATGAATCGGCTCTTCAATATATTTCATTTGCAATTTACTCAAACAATGACAATGAGAATGCAACATCGACGATGGACAGAGAGACAGACACTGAACAAATTAGGAAAATACATGTACAGCTGTTTTGCAGTAAAACAACGAAAACATCAAGAAGCCTCAGAGTGCCATGCACCAAAAGATGAAACTTCTCTATAAAATCATAAACATTGCGGAAGGTGGTACACGGGTCGGTATTAGCTGTTCAGTGTTTCCTTACCTGCTCAGTGTCTGTTTTCTCTGAAACGACAGCACTCAAAAGCTTGAAATTTAATTTTAAAGTGTACATGCAGTTTTGGTCTATGACAGTTTTATGAAATTGAGTTCGAACAAGAAAAGAATTAATAAAAAAGTCAAAACTACCTGACCAAGATTTGTTTACATTTTCCTAAAATATAGCCTTACTAGGTCGCAGACCTAAGTTGTTTAAGGAAAAGCCAAGTTGATCAATTGGTAGACAAATAAACATAGGGAGTGATCGCTCTATGACTTTAAAATTTTGTCATTTGTTTTTTATGTTGTTATTGTGCTAGTTTGCTGAACCAAGTTGATGACATAACTAATAGGCAATTGTACAAACATAATCATAATAGTAATAAAAAATTCTAAAATAAGAAAGTATTTTCTCTGTAGTCTTAATGTCGTATTAGCAAACTGTCTTTGCAAACAGCATTTTCTTCTTTTTGTGTCCAAAAAATTTAGTTTGATCCTGAAAGGGGCTGAAAACATACTCCGTACAACAGGAAATTATAAAGGTGGGTTGATCATGTCAAATGAGGGAATGGAAGGGATAGGAACAGGAATACCCATGATGTGCCGAATATGAATTCGTTCTACGACTAGGGCGATGTTTGGCCTCTGAAATAAACCATTGCATAAATAGATTGAAGAATATGTGAGATGAAAACTTTCCCACCTCGGGTAGCATTCATTGATTAACCGATCGACCAGTAAGTTAGATGATTGACCAGCTTCTCTGATAATGAGTCATGCTGTCGAGCGTCTGCAGTGTCGCATTTGTCGTAGAAAAGCCGATACAATCTATACAAATATAAAATAGAAATTAGGCTAATCATCAATTTTCAAACGTTTCTTCACGTTGATGAAGCGCGCTTTGGCCCTTTTCGAAATGAACAAGTTTCCAACGCTGGTGAAACTATAAGAAATTGGTAAAAATTCATGTGAAGATGGTACTTTGCGGACAGTCAGTATTTTCATGTAGAAACGTCATTGTAAATGCTAGTTATCTTAGAAAAGTGCCTATTTTCATTGATGTTGGGTAACTTTGTGTGATGCCGATCACCTTTCAAAACTGCAGGTGGGAATTGCCGACTGCAACCTTATTTCCAATTTGCCATTTTCCGACTTCGCTAGGCCTATTTGAGTTTAGGCGTGGTCTATGCTAAGAAGAGGCGGAGCACGAGACGAGTTATCATGACAACTAGATTGATGTCTAAGCATTCCCGCGAATATTACGATTAAGTTAATCACAATTTATGAATGTTTCATCGTTACATTCCTGGCACTTCGCCACCTAATTATGAATTAGCCTATTCCTGACAGTGTACATATTTGGAAGTATATCCGATATAAATGAAAAGATTGACATGATTGAATTGTTCATTTTCGCCACCGGTATGCTCATGCAACTTCTCCGGTGCAAAATTAATATATGAAGTTGATCAACGGGCCACGGTCTATCATTTCGTTAAAATACTAGCGCTCCTTTCGTACCTTATTACTGTGATGAGGGAACTAATAAATTGTGGGCCTACATATTTTAGAAATATATTTTTTACTATATAATCCAAACGGGATTCGAACCCCCACACACTCACGGCAACACCGCCTAGCTGCTAGGCCTCACACAAAACCAGTCGGCTACCGTTTCCAAGAAGATTAATTTAAATATTTTTTTTTCAGCCACAGGAAGTTTTTCTATCTTGAAATGCCATGCCGGTCAAGATATTTTACAGTACGTGTCAAAAAAAAAGGAAACGTATGTACGGTACGGTACGGTACTGATACTGTACAGTACGGTTTGGGTACGGTACGGTACAGATTTGATACGGTACAGTTCGGATTTGATACGGTACGGTTCGGATTTGATACGGTACGGTACTGTACGGCACGGTACGGTTGGTACGGTACCGTTCAGTACGTGTGGTTTGATTGTGACATGTAAACTACTTTTACTCCTACGTACGGAACTGTGCGGAACTGTAAATTTACCAACATAACAAGACCCAAACGTACACTCTAAAGTATAGCTGTACATCGTATACTGCATACGTCTTCGTCTTCATGTTTATTCAACATTGACAACTTATCAAACATACTTAATACCGACATTATTCAGACGTAGATGAACAATTATACATATTCAAATATATACGCTACCATTATTTACAAAACAAGTAAAATGTTTATTTCCCAAATGCAATTAAATTTGAATAAAAATACATTTCATATCATTAATTGCAAAAAGCGTTGATTACTATAATGTTTATTTCATAAATGCGATATATTAAAATTTAATTAAAATACACTTCATGAATTAAGCAATTTACTTTTAAAATGTGAATAAATTCAAATCAAATACGTTTCATTTCACTAATTAAGTAATGGCTAGTAAACGGTTTATTTATAAATTGAAAATTCAAAATCAAAAATGCATATCATTTCATTAAGTAAGTGATAGCAAGCAATTTTTACATAGAAAGCAACTGAATTAAAATAAAAAATTAATACATTTCGTTTCATTACAACAAACGGTGGCGATCTTTCTGACGTAACTGCTTGCAGCGCTGACCAAGTGCTTCTTTACATTTCTTCTCCCACACCTCTTCAAATTCTTCTGAACTAAGGATATCATAGTACGTGCGTCGAACAGCATCTGAAACAGAAAAAAATGAAATTTACACCGGTGTTATTGAAATGTGACGCAAAAACAGTTGATTGCGTGATTGCCGCGATCGTTTTTGTGGGGTGAAACGTATATTTCTCATCTATATTTTGTCATTATTTTATCACGGATACAAACGGACGTAAACTCACCTTTAATTGTCTTCAAGCCACTCGGACTCAACGCTTGGTAAGGCCCCTTTCCTGTTACTGTACTTCTTTTCAGGATGTCGGCTCCAAACACACATTCTTCAGCTAAACGTATGGTGAGTTGTCTTGGCCCGACGGTCTTCCCAAGGCAATCCCACTTGGCATCACGGAGGATTTCTTCAATGGGTTTCAGTCCTGTGTAACAAAAATCAGATTAAAGTACACACATTTCAATTATTTTTGTACTTTTCCTTTTTAACAATTACCGATCACAAGTGCCCTTCGAAAATTTGAAATTGGTTTGGTAGAAAACACTTTTTAATGAGAAAAGGAGCGGTGAGCGAAAATTTCCTTTGTTTTTCTTAAAGACAAATAAAAATTTTAGAATTTTCTTCCTGGCATAACATACGATTTTTTAATATTTGCTAACATAATGTTTGCTTACCTGTTGTGTTTTCTGTACTTGACAAAGATTCAAAGGTGGGCGGAACTTCTGCAACCGATGAAGCGTCAGATGTCCTCGTCGATACACTAACCATGACGTCTGGACGTGGCGCCGGTGGTGCTGTAACCATCTCTGGCCTAACATTCAACAAGGCTAAAATCTTGTCGACTTTAGCTTCTATGCGATCTAGTTGAATTTGCTGATGCTGGAAACACTCGCGGAGTCGGGGCGACGGACTGGAATCATCAGGTGGTACCTAGATAACAACATACAAAATTTAAAAATGTTTAATATAAAGGTTAAGCTATACGAATACGGACGCGCACGCACGCGGTTCGAAAAGTTACATGTATACACCGACATGCGAAAACACACAAATGTAACATCGGGACTGTTAAGATGTTCACCTTGACTGAGTTCCTGCTTCTCCTCCCGGTTTACGTTGAACCGTTGGCTGTCTAAATTAAGATGCCAACACTCCGCTGTGATCATCTGCTGAGAGGTAATATCCACCAAAAAAAAATCAAGTCTGCGAAATTTGAAACATTAATTGACTTGCGGGAGGTCAGACTTATGTCAAAACGGATGACACCACAAGAGATCCAAGCACACCTGATAGCCACCACACTGGTTGGTATTATTAGTGATATATGTCAACGTCACTGTTTGGTTCAATCTGAGTGGCTTTTTCGAGGTGTCCATTATGTACGTTCCGGGGGGAATTCCCAATAGACCACGCCTAAACTCTAATAGAAATTAGGATATGGTTGACTTTTGGAAAGTTAAAACGAAAATAATCAGGTATTAGATAAGCAGAATTTTGAAAAAGATATGATTTTCAAATATTGAATGATGTTTCCAAGCAAAATTCTGATTTGCCGCAATGTACCATCCTCACCAGTCCTTTTACCTATTTCTCACACTTAAACTTATGGCAAAATTTAATATATTTAGAAAAATGTTTCTGTAACGTTGGCTCAAGCAACGAGTTTTCATTCATCTGTTCAACTGTCAGGAGTCAATGGGTTTATTTATAGAATGAAATGCGTACAATTGTTGGTAATTTCATTCTTGTAATCTGTGTCCTTTCATGGAACCTCACTTGAGATTATTCTTGTTACAGAGGAGATTATAGGAGAAAGATGGAATAATGCAACTTTTAATTTACTTCTGTACTTGATTATTGTTGTACTGTTACAGTACGGGCAATAAAGGCTTCGATTAGATTTCATTTGTTATTGTTTACTTTCGTATTTTATATTAAATAAAGTCAAATTTTGTATTTTCGTTATCTCTGCACTCGGAAGTCTCTGATGAAAATTATGATTTCAAATGGCAGAAAATGTAAAATATGTAAACTATTTACAACCTTGATACACATAAACATCGATCTCGTCATCCCTGAGAGAGAGAGAGAGAGANNNNGAGAGAGAGAGAGAGAGAGGGGGGGGGGAGGAAATCGAAAAACCTATGGAATATACTTGTTGGAGACCAAACTGCTAAAATCACCTTCAGCTTTGATATTTCAATACCAAATACAGTTTACAATATAAAATGCTTACTAAATAACCACATTGTATACTCTAAGTTCCTGAAGGTATAAAATCGCAACAAAATAAGAACAACTTTTTTCACAGTATCTATTAATTTTGTTCACGTCAACACAATCAGAATATATTATGGTACTGCACTCAATAGAACTTTCATGCCAAATTTCAACCAGCATCGGAAGTGATTGTTGTAGGGATATGTTTACCAAGATCGACAAAGAAAAATTATAAAAATATCAGAGTTGTTCATCTCATTCTAACATGCAATGTATGTATGAGAACATTTGTAGGGATTTACAAACTTATTTTCAATCAATACAACGACTATTTCTGTCTTTTTTCCCGTCAAAAATTCCGAAAAAAAAATTCACAAAAATACAAAATTGAAGATATTTCCCTGAAGATAGAGCCTCTTATGTTATATAGAGAACTTTTTGTGACACATGTGTTGATGAAGGAGGACATCTTTGACACCCCATTCCAGGCTAGCCTGACCAAAAATGGCAAAAATAGCTGCAAAAATACGTGATTACATATGTCATCATAATTTTGACATATTAAATTAAGATCATCCATGGGAATATGTCTACTAAATAACAAAGTTATCAGAAGAGTAGTTTTTGAGAAACAATTATTTAAACCAAAAATGACAAAAATTTTCTCCAAAATACAAAATTGTGGATATCATCAGACTTTCAATACATCACATTTCGATTAAGCTTAAGAACCCGTATACCAAATATCAAAGCTATCATATGAGTAGTTTTTTGACCAAAATTTTGGAGACAATGCCCAAATATTACCAACAAGAGAATTTCACAACAATTTGGATAAACTTGACTATAGTCATCCAATGGAACATGGATACCAACTTTCAAAGCAATCGGACAAGCCGTCTCAGGGAAATTTTTTTTGACTAAAAACTGAAAAAACAAGTCATTGACAATGACATATTCCTCATTTGTAATAGGAGTATTAGTCTTGGTTCGGGCAGGGTAATATGGTCATTAAGAAGTATCACTGGAGTGTATATGTTGAGATCTATGGGCGTATAGGTCTATGTCGTTGTTCCCAATTTGAAACACATGAGGCATGTCTAAGTTATGGTTCTAAATCGGGAAAAACGATCAGACGTCTAGCTGTATTGGCCAGCCAAGAAATCCATATGCGCATAATAAATGAGGTACAAGGTGTGACATATTAAGGTCTAATGTCCTATCAAAATTAGAGGGTATAGAACTTGCAGTTACTGAGTTATGCATATATATGTATAATCAAGGTCAAAGGTTATCGAGGTCACGTGACATTTTCAAAAAAAATTGTATTGCTTATTAATCCCTACATGCCAAAAATCAGACCTCTAGCTCTATTCGCATGCCCATAATTAGATATGTGCATAATTAATGAGGTAAAGCGTGTGTTGTCATAAAGTCTCTTATCCTACCAAATATAAAGGACATAACGCTTGTGGTTACCTATTTATTGACATAAACGTACATTTTAGGTTAAAGGTCATCGAGGTCACATGACATTTTGTCAAAAAAATTATATCCTATAGTTATCCCTATATACCAAAAATCAGACATCCAGCTCTATTGGCTTGCTCAGAATTAGATATGTTCATAATTAATGAAGTACAGTATGTGGCGTCATAAGGTCTCCCATCAAACCAAATATGAAGGGTGTACCACTTGTGGTTACTGATTTATTGACAAATATGTATATTTCAGGTCAAAGGTTATCGAGGTCACATGACATTTTTTCCAAAAATTTCTATCCTATAGTTATCCCTATATACCAAAAATCAGATATCCATCTCTATTGGCTTGCTCAGAATTAGATATGTGCATAATTAATGACGTACAGTATGCGGCGTCATAAGGTCTCCCATCATACCAAATATGAAGGGTGTATCACTTGTAGTTACTGATTTATTGACAAATATGTATATTTCAGGTCAAAGGCCATCGAGGTCACATGACATTTTGTCAAAAATTTCTATCCTATAGTTATCCCTATAAATAAAAAATCAGACATCCAGCTCTATTGGCTTGCTCAGAATTAGATATGTGCATAATTAATGAGGTACAGTATGTGGCGTCATAAGGTCTCCAATCACACCATATATGAAGGGTGTAGCACTTGTGGTTACTGAGTTATGGACAAATATGTATATTTCAGGTCAAAGGTCACCGAGGTCACGTGACATTTTGTCAAAATATCTGATATATCTGCGTGAATGGATGGACGAATGGATGGACGAACGGACGGACAAGACCCAATCTATAAGCCCCCTGGACTTCATCCGGAGGGACTAAAAACTGCGTCACTGCATCCTTTCTGCAATATGAATACGATGAGAAACTAAATTTTGATTTTTCTTGGCCGTATACATGGGAGTCTATGTAGAACTGCTTTGTACATGGGAGTCTATGGAGAGCTGCCTTATACATGGAAGTCTATGGAGTTGTAAACTAAAAAGTCCTCTAACACGGCCAAATTTGATCGCATTGTGAAACAAATCGATGTGCATCTGTATGGGGTAGGGTACTATCCTTGCGCAAAGTTTGAAAGATTGACCAGGGCATGTCTGAGATATCTGCGTGAACGGACGGACGCACAGATGCACGGACAGACGCACAGACGCACGGACAGACGGACATGACCCAATCTATAAGTCCCCATGGACGAATAATAACCCTAAAAATGAAAACATACATATTTCACCTCATTTTGTACATTCCTTACTCTGTAACTTACTTAGTATACCTAAAGGAACCTGCGTACACCCCGTTTCAACCCAATATGACCTAAGGTTACATAGTTTTAGCAAGCTGCCGGATTTTTCCTTTATTCCCCTAATTTGCATATTTTTGGCACTGACATTTGAACATATTTTCAACTACACCCCTAGGTGCACCTGTACATGAAATGCTAAGATGGCAGGTGCTGCGGTTTAGGAGTTTCTTATCTTACTTAACATACACACCCAATCTCACACACACACACACACATACATACATACATACATACATACATACATACATACATACATACATACATACATACATACATACATACACAGATATGCAAATGAACTGATTTACCTTATAAGATAGCCTCTCATTGATTTTATACATATACCAAATGTGAGGTAAAAATGTTCCTGTTTCCTGAAAACGATGGCTTTTTGAATTTAAAATAACCTGAATATCTTAGAGAAATTGCAATAAATTTGCCTGTTTTCATTGAAAAATTCAACAAGTTAAATTCTACACTGAAAGATCTACATCTGTACATCATTTTTTAGGAACTATGCTACGACGTGTTATCAAATTTGATGCAGTATTTCTTAACTTATTACGTTTATAAGTAAAATTAAATTCTTGTACATGAAGGCCAATGGCCTGTAGTACTGAATAAATATAACTTACTTAGGTAAGTAAATTTCATTAAATCTGCAAATTAGACCTTAATTATCATGATACCAGTAAATGTCTTTGCACACTATTACAGGACTAGATTTTGTAAACTTTGCAGAATTTCTAAACACATCATCTTAATTATAAAAATTCATCAAATATGCAAATTGGCAATTGATTGACATAACACTGCTAAATGCCATTGCACACTATGGTAGTACTGGGAGATCAACATCTGTACCACATTAGTCAAATTTGATGCAGGATTCCTCACATTACACTTATCATAAATACTCATTAAATATGCAAAGTAGCAATTAATTGACAAAATACTGATGTATATCTTTGTCTGTTATCAGAGTTGTGTGACCAACACCAGTACTAAATTTCATCACCACTTTTCTAGAAACCTAGCTTTTTCAAAATTCACTAATCATGCAACCTATTCATGCCACGCCAAAAACAATGGTTTTGCATATGTATTGCATAGTTTTATGTCCTTGTACCAAGTATGAAAGGAATTGGCTCAGGCATGTCTGAGATATCTGCATGCACAGATGCACAGACTCATGCAACCGTAAGTCCCTCACTGAACTTACCTCCGTTGGGACAAAGTGTGTGTACACAATGCAACAAGACCTCTAATATGGGATATTTCTTTGGAAAAATATCATATAGAAAATATAGTTTTACAAAGATAACTGACATTTTTTTTGGAGAATATTCATTTACATGACACGGATATGTTCACTTAAATTTTTCTTGAAAACATTAATGCTTTCTGTGATAAAATATGCATAACATCTCTGACACATTGAAATTGGTGGGATTCAAGATTGATCAACTTGCCATTTGGCACAGTGAAGTGTATGTTACAATATGTAAAAATCAGTACTTTGAGAAAGCTATAATGTGTTCTTGAACAAGGATGTAACATGCGCACGCATGCGCACTCTCTCCAACATGTCACTCGTTTTAGTGAAATACACGAAGTTACTTTGAGCTCTGAATATCTGTGTCTGCGTCACTTATTCATGACCATCCACGATCAAAACAGTGTATGCATGTGATATTCAAGATGGCTTACATCTATTTGAATATATTCCAATACATTTTAAAAAACACCAGAGACACACATATCCGGTAGATCATCCTACGATATGACAATGACAAAAATACATGTTATGCTGTATAAAAGCTTGTTAGGAGGTTTTATTTACCATTAAAATATCTGTATTTCATTGTAAAAGAGTGATACACCAATCAACCTAGTGTTCTTACATATGCAGGTATTGGAAAAAAATAAATGATATTTTCCTTAATTACAAAGGTTACAAATTCAATGTAATTTGAACAACTGGAGGAGTCAATTTTTATCTTACATCTATAAGGACGCTTCAAGTATACATCAGTGTACAGCTGATACAATGCCAATACTACCAACTGGGGATGAGATCATGATCCCATGTAAATCAGCGTGCAGTATTGTGATAAAAGTCTTTACTGTGTAACAAGAGAATTTCATAATACACAGCTTTAATACTTGGCTGCATATTTTTACAGGCATACCAATGAGAACATAAACCAAAGACTGATCATTGTACATTGTACATATATTTGAAATATTCTGAGGAAAATGATGCATCACACCTATAGCTGCATAATACAGGTTCACAAAGTTTTCTATTCTCTAATATGTTGTTTTTAACCAACTGAAGTGGGGTCCACTTGACCTATTCAAAGTATTGGCTGTTATGTTGTAAAGTTGGTTGTAAAGTGACCTAGTGACTGACAGAGCCCTGCTGTGGAGTCCAGAGAATAACTATGTGTGACAAATGTGTTGGTATGTACCTGTCGGTTTCAGTGAGTGTTTTTCCAAGGATTTGGAAAGGTTGGACACTGTGATATATGATGGCTAAAATTGGGGGGTCACTGAGTAAGTGAAGCACAGCAAAGTCACTGAGGAAGAAGTGTAGTGAGGGCTTTTTTCTAATCGATAATTGATGTCATGAATACATTCATTTCAAAACAATATGGAAACTCTCTTTTAATGGTTTGTGACATATTGGTAGCATTAAAAGTTTTCATTTGTAAGCAAGTAAAATGGCAGCGGATAGAGCTCAGCTGTTTTATGTAGAGACTACCTATTTCTGACACTTATTGAGGAAGAGGTTGGAAATCTTTGCTAGCTCATTTCAGGACAGCAGTAAAAATTCACAATGTCACATTAAGATCATCCATAAGAACATGTCTGCCAAATATCAAAACTATCAGATGAGTAACTTTTGAAAAACAAATATTTCAACCAAAAATAGCAAAAATTAACCAAAAAATACAAAAATTGAAGATTTCATCAAATTTAAATATATCACACTAAGACAACCCCTAGGAACCTGTATACCTAATATCAAAGGCATCAGACAAGTAGTTTTTGAGAAACACATTTTTTGACCAAAAATGGCAAAAATAGCACCAAAAAAAATTGCAGATTTCGTCATATATTCAATATATCATATTAAGTTTATCTGTAGGAACCTGTATACCAAATATCAAAGCTGTCAGATCAGCGGTTTTGATGAAATAAAGTTTTGACCAAAAATGACAAAATATTCCTTAAAAATACAGATTTGCATATTTCATCACAATTTCAACAAATGTTAGTTGGGTTATCCCTAGGGATCTGTATACCAAATAAAAAAGCTGTCTGACCAGCGGTTATGAAGAAGATTTTTAACCAACAACGCCTTTATTGGCACTAATTTGGATATTTTCAAACATACAAAAAAATTAAAATAATCAGCTTCTCAAAATCATATTTTTCATCTACACAACAAATATCTAATCAGTAAGTATGGCGGTTCTCAAGATATTGAGTGGACGGACGACTCACAATTAGACATACATACATACATACCGGTACATACACACAGACTGACGCCGGACAGATACCCATCCCAATAGCTTCTATAGACTATAGTAGCTAAAAATAAGCTCATTCACACTAACTACAGAGCTAAAATAGAATTTAACCGTTTGATTCCATGTCTGTTCTTTTTAAAGTTACATTCCTTGGAATACAAATAACCAAGTGATGATATCATATATACTTGTAAATCTCTATTTTTCATAAGCTTGTCCGACTGCTAAAGGTGTGCTTGTGATTTTCTGATAACATGAGTTTTTACTTATTGCAAGCAATAGTTTTGATCTCCAAAGCAAGCTTCAGATGTAGTTTTGAGCTTCTGCACTTGATAATGGAATGGGACTTCATGTACTGTATTCACGAGTTAGTCCAATTTGCAATAATCTGCAACATAAATCTCTGTACCCTGTCCACAAGTTGACATTGCCTGAAATCCATATCGCACAAGCTTGAAGATATATCTCTTGGGAGCCATCATTATTTACAGCCTTGGGGGTCAGAGGAATGTGAAGGGGGTCACTCAGAATATTGAAAGCTATAAGGGGGGGGGGGGGGTTACTCAAAATGTCCAGAGAAAGAAGGAGGTTACTCAATTTTTTGCTGCAAAATTAATTGAAACACGTACCTCTCAGATTGCACCACTTCACACATCAATTTCTACAAATTTTTACTCAGTAAAATTACACATTGAAAATACCTCTTAGATTACACCAAACTGCACCAATGCACACTACATTTTCTCAAATTTTTCCATGCAAGGGAGGGGGCAAGCAAGTCCGACACTTTCCCCATCAGCCTCCAGCATGTTCTTCAATCAGTACTTTCAAAGTCTACCCTTTCGGATATCCTAGTGAGGACCCTGTTATGATACCCATCCATATTAAACAATACTGTATGTGGTTGTATACTGGTTATAGTGTGACCTTTGACATCTATGTTTTGTTGTGACTTTGAATTTCATTTTGTTGGTTTCACCTTTTTCAACCGTCATGAGATAACCAATGATTATCTAGCGGGATACACCAGGATTTGAATGGTCTTTACTATTGCTGTATTTATGTAAATTATAGAACTACATGTATTGAAATTTAAGTTTTCAAAAGTGAGTGTGTGGTGGGGGGGGGGGTCAGTCAACATTTCCATGTAAGAGAGGGGGGTTACTCAAATTCATCATGGTTTGGGGGGATACTTGAAATTTTAGAGTTTCCGACAAAATTCCTCCAACATCCCAAGCCTCCACCCCCTAGGCTGTAAATAATGACAGCTCCAAATGAAATTTGGGCTGTAGTAGCTGTATCTTTTTGATGAACTTTTCACAAATTTTTTGATATCAACTCTAATTTCTTGTTCTTCTTCTGAAAGCTTATAGGGAAACAAAGTACTTAATATCATACACGTGCACATTGCAATGTTATTGACCAGTATATGTAAATCTGGGCCCTGATTTACATGTACACCTCTGGAGCAGAAAAAGTGATAATGGAATGTTTATAAACAATCATCACAAGTGACAATTAGCTACAGGTTCGTTATTATACTACAGAGATCACCATGATACTGAGGGGGAGGCATGAAATAATAATTGTGTTTTCTCAGTGCTCTGAAAGTTGAATTTTTCCTCTCTTTGAGCTGGAAGTACCTTAAACAGTTCTGTTTACTAGCTGTAATATGATGATGCTCAGTATTGCGGGTTATGTCTGTTGAGTTGCCCACTGTTTGTCTGTGGTAGGTGCAGTGGTTTAGGAGTTTTTGATCCTAACATACATGTACATAAAATCTGTGTGCTGAGCAGTGTAAGGGTTCACGTCTGTCCACCATACTGACTAATAGGAAATCCTCCAACAAATGGAGGTGCAATCCCACTGTCTTCATCTTGAGACAACTGTCCCTGGTAGTTGGTTCCTTTCTTTGCTTGGTAACATGCTGCCTTGAAGTCGCTTTTGGATTTATCTTGCGTCCTTTTCTGCATGGATATACACACCTGTTCCCTTACATAGCAATAATAGTAAACTCATGGAAGACAATCATGGACCAATCATGGAAGATAAAACATGTAGTTTCTCTTCACAAAAAGTTAGTTTATTTGTGTGTTAAATATCAAAGAAATCTTGTGTAAAATAAACAAATAAATTTATTTTTCTCTCCGCTATATGCATGTTTCTCTAACGTAGACATCTCAACCACACCGTTTTCTTCTTGCTCATGACATATATTGGCTACAACCAATGTCCTGCGCGGTTTAAGAATGAGCATTGCTGTCACATGTATGCTGTGTATAATATCTGGATGGATTAGTGTTAAGCTGATGCACCTACATAGTTGGATCTGGCAATGTCAATTAAAATACAGAAATGTATCAGTGAACCTGTGTTTCTAATTAGTATTCTTGTAATTGTAGAGATGCTATACATGTGTAGCTATATAAAGACAACTAATATAAAACACTTTGTGCAAGTTACAAGATACCAGTTCCAGCACATCTTTGCAACAACCACTTGTATACATATACTTGGGACTGAAATGGAAAAAACCTTACCTGTTGTTTGATCATTTCATTTCATCTTTCATTGTAATGTCATGGCAAAGTCCTATCCAAAGCCCTCCACTTTGTTCTTTAATGCTCTTTGTCAAGGCAATGGTATTTCTCATCCTTGACATTGCAACATTCATTGCTGATCCTGAATTGTAAACAGATAGACTCATGATTACTTACTCTTAAAATTACAATGATAACCTGAATGATTAAAATACATTTGATGATGGGTTGTTAATGAATTTCAAACACTCATAATGTCCTTAACCCTAATGATGATAAGCATTACACACATGTAAACATTCTAAATGAGATGACCCAGGTCTATACACAATACAATTACTCAGCATTGCAGGTGACCCCGGCCAACCATCAACAAATACATGTACACGCTATGGAGATGATCCTGGGCAATCCAGAATACACATACAGGTACCTGCTATGGAGAATGACCCAGGCCTATCCAAAATACAAATACAAGTACACATTATTGAAGATAACCCAGGTCTATCCTGAATACAATACAATACAATACAGGTACACATTATTGAAGATGACCCAGGCCTATACTAAATAAAAATACAGGTACACATCCCAGGCCTATCCTGAATACAAATACAGGTCCACATTATTGAAGATGACCTAGGCCTATCCTGTATACAATACATGATTATACACCTACGTCTGTAACCTATTGAGTTTCGTCGTACAGTAAGTTTCGGTATCAGAGGACGCGGAGTCCAATAACTTTCACGGAAAGTACAATAACTGTAGGTGTTATTGGACGCTATTTGACCTTTGAACTCAAACACCTTTACGTCAACGCGAGGAAAAAGAAGAGAATATTTTACATTTTTACAACAATATATACTTCTTAACATTTAGTACTTCACGAAGTAAATCATGGTCAGTCCAAAACCGGTGAATTTGAGTTGGGTTGAAATTTCGTTCTGTGCGCTTAGCGGACGCGCTGAACGCGTTCCAAGTCTGTTCGTGATCGCTCAGTGCAGAAGCATCCAAAAACGCCTAAATTTTTTCAAGTAAAGTTGGACTAAAAAGGTGTATAATGATAAGGTTATTCACAAAATACCAGGATTTATGTCCTCGTACATCGTACGCTCCGGTATTGTCCTCGACGCTACGTGTCTCGGACAATACCTCCGCCGCACGATGTACTCGGACATAAATCCCGGTATTTTGTGAATAACCTTATATTACAGGTACACATTATTGAAGATGATACAGGCCTATCCTGAATACAATACAAATACAGGTACAGTGATTTTATTGAAGATGACCCAGGCCTATCCTGAATACAAATACAGATACACATTATTAAAGATGATATAGGTCTATCCTGACTACAATACAGGTACAGATTGTTTGTATTGATGATAGACCTTGGTCATCTCCCATTTTGTATTCTACATAGGCCTGAGTCATCTTACATGTACATACTCTGTGCATGTATGTGTATGTGGATTGGCCTAGGTCATCTTCCATTGCATATATTATGTGTATTGTGGATATATGTCTGTGACATCTTCCATACCATGTGAATGCATTTGGATTGAGGATAGGCCTGTGCCATCTTCCATACCATGTGAATGTTTTTGTATTAAGGATATGCCTAGGACATATTCCATATCGTGTGCATGTATTTGTAATGTAGGTAGGCCTGGGTCATCTTCCATACCGTGTACATGTATTTGTGGAAAGGCAGTGGTCACCTTCTGTCATGATGTGTACCAGTACTGAATAAGTAACACTGTATTGTGGATAGGCATAGGTCATAATATTTTGCATGAAGATATTGCCCAGGATATTGTCCAGTTGAATGTTTACCACGCTGAACAACAAACAGCACACTGCGACATGCTAAGTCGTGTTCGAGTACAAGTAAGAAAAATGATAATTGCACAGGTTGTCCGCAGAGTTGCAGGGTAGGACTAGTTACAAAAAAATGAAAGTGTACCAGGAATCGTTTGTTGAATTTCCATGGCTAGTGTTTGAATAAGAGAAGAATCCTTTTTTTTTCTGTAAGACATATCAAGTGGCCATTACAGGAAAAAAATTGTGAGACTGGAACGAGAGTGACGCTTTCTCACAATTGGTGAGAATCTCTTAATTGCCATTCTCACTGCTATTGGTGAGAATATTTGAATTCTCACCATTGAGCACTGAGAAATGCACTCCTTGATGAGATAATAGATTCTCACCGATGGGAATGGAAATTCTCACTAAGCACTATGAAAATGGTAATTTTTACAGTGAGAATCAACCAGACTCATCATTAACTGGTGAGAATCAACCAGACTCATTGTTCACTTGTGAGAATTAACCAGATTGTTTCACACCGGTGAACAACAAGTCTGATTCTCACCAATGAATGGTGAGTCTGTTTCATTCTCACCGTAAAAATTACCATTCTCACAGTGCTTAGTGAGAATTTCCATTCTAACTGGTGAGAATCTATTATCTCACCAAGGAGTACATTTCTCACTACTCATCGGTTAGAACTTTTGAATTCTCACTGATAGCTGTGAGAAGTGACAAGAGATTCTCACAAATTGCAGGAAAGGTCACTTTCTCGCTCCAGTCTTGCAATTTTTTTCTATACACCCAGTTCCATTTTGAAATTAAAGCATTCATTGTTTGGACTACAAATAGAAAGAGGCGACTGTTTACACCTAGTGTACAAAATGTAATTACCTGCAGTACACCTTCTCAAAGTGAACAGTTGGTTTACAAATAAGACTCTCTGATTGGAGAACTGAAAGCACTTGATGACTGAGGCAGAAGGGAAAGAAAGGAAACATCTTGAAGTTATCCTGTAAATAATGCAATACTTGTGATGCGTCTTGATACATTTTCAAAAGTGCAAGTCATATAAGTGTGAAGTACACATAAAATAAAATTTGTTGTGAATGTTATAAAGAAAGTAGTTTGTTCCATAAAAAATAGTTGTTTATTTTCAGTGCCACTAACTATCTGTGGTTCAGGATGGTCCTACTTAAATTTGAAAATCACAAATGTCCCATGGACCTGGTAATGTATTACCTTGAATGGAAATGATTATGGGACCATTTTAACCCTTTCACCCCAGTTCCCTGTATACAGGACCAACTTTACCATAGAAAACAATGGATTTGGGACAAACCATGGTGGTGAAAGGGTTAATGTCATATTGTTACTGTAGCAACTGATAGGACCTGAGTATACAACTGTCAGTTGGCAAAAATCACAGATGAAATTATATGTAATTTGGATGGCTATAGTTCTAGCTAGTCAATGTTGGTCTCAATTAGCCAGAATGGCTTAGTGGTAAATTTAGCCAGTGGAAACACTGAACAGGATATATGTAAGTACAAACCTGTGCCACAGCAAGGACCCACTGCCTTAGGAAAGTAAATATATTGATGAAAAACTCCCTCAATTCCACGGGTTTTTGCTCTGCATTGATGACAACACCACCATCTCTGTTCAGCGTTGGCTCTTTGCATAGCCACACACTGTGTATATGCTTTGCAATGGAGGATGGTATTGTCACTATGTTGCCTTTCATCTGGTTGTCATTAGACCAGTATCCAATGACAATGGGATGTACTGTAAGGGATCTCGAATCTGATTGGGTGAAAAGAAAACATTAACAAGGATGTAATGTAAATATTATCTCCTGCAAATTGCTGACATTATTTTACATCAGTTTATTCTAAAACATGGCTTTTTATATTCAAAGATAAGAAAACTTAATTGTTTATGACTTCAGTAATTTTAATTAAACCTTTCATCACTGGTATAACCTTGCACCAAACCCATTGCAATCACTGATGATTGTAAAGAAAACTATAATGTAGGTCAAGACGTGCATTCAAGCAAGTAGCAATAAATTCATTTATACATTTATTTCAAAGGAAGACCAACGAGAACTAGTCACATTAACAGGCTCCATAAAATATACATAAAAACATATACATAAAAATATGAATGCATGAAGTACAATAAAACAATAAACACACTCAACAAACTATGTGAAACTATTAAAAATATGTACAAACTTAGGCATGACATTCTGACCGGGCATCTGAAACTTTGACAAGATAAAGTGATGTCAATGGCAGGGTTGGAAATGCACAATTCATTTAAAGTAGCCATACATCTTTGAAGAGCCAAGTACCTAAAAACATTGAGTTTTATACTGTGAGTCTAAAAAAACAGTGCAAGTTCTAGTATTTGTAGTTTACTGAGAAACATCAAAATTAATATGAAACATGATTGGGACAATCATACATATTATTCACATATTTGTATAAAAATATCAATAATCTCCAATGATAAAGAGGCTAAAGGTTAAAACGCTTGCAGAATTCTTCATAATTATTTCAGCTGTAAGGATGCTTATTTGAAACAAAGGAACTTCATGAATTTCATTTGCACTTGGTCTATTTTGTCCTGTTGATTTTTTTGCCAAGGAGACCACACTACAGTACAGACGCATACCGGTATTCTAAAATACTTACATGTATTATATAAGTTATGTACAGAGCATCGAGGGAGTTGTTGATGTTGAAGAAAGTACTACAACTCCGCCAAACATAACCGAGCATGCGAAAAGCTTAACTGATAATGAACAAGACGTGCAGGAAATAAAAAATAAAAAATAACTAAATATTTCAAACAAATCTTACCTGATGAAGGATTTGTAAAAGATCAGTTGTCAATCTTTTGATTCTTGTTCCTTCAACGTTTCACATACATGTACCTCTGAGGCTTTACGACCAGGTTACGTGAGGTATACTAACAGCTGTAGGCAAATGTCAATGAATACAATTAGAATCTTGCAGATAGTCCTATTCCTCACTGTCTGTATAATAGATACTCAACTTTATAATCATGGATATACGGGTCAAAAGATTAGTAAAATCATACACTCATGCATTATGTATTACCATGCCACAAATACGCAGTAATGGTTTGTTTTTATGTCCGTGAATATGAATAATAATGCTAACATTGAAACTTTTCTGCAAAAATGTAAATTGTCATTTGTACAAAGATCATAATCAATCACAAAAAACAAAATGAAGCACTTGTGGGCCAAGTTATACACTTTTTTAAACAAAATCTCCAGATTTGCCAAATTTTTAGGGTTGGCATGACTGTGCATTGCTTATTAATGCCTTGATGTGAGTGCAAATCAGTGAATTGATTTGAAAAGGAACATCGGGGGAGTTAGCTGGTCGGTGAACATAATGTACTGACCGGTTTTAATGGTTACCCGGGCAAGTGAAGCCCTTCAACGTTTTTGACATCTAAGAAGACACTTAACGATAGATGTAAAACATACATGTGCACACTTCTATTTTGACTTTTGTTAAAATCCTTTTGATGCGGGTCGATAATGGTAAAAATGTTTGAAAATGTCCTGCATATACATATGTAACTAAATGTGATACAGCATTTATAGCCATGAAGAGGTATGTAATAAAAATATTGTTGCCTGAATACATGGGTTTAAGTGCCCTCGCAGCAGGTTGATAATATCATGGAAATAACAGACTCTGCTCCGACCATTAACATTTATCTATAGGCTTGGGCAAGACTGCATGAAAGCCAAAATAAGCAAGCTCGCCAATCCTTGTTACCTCTGGACTTTCCTCTTGCCCTTGGCCATAAATTAATGATAATGGTCAGGGCTTCTCCCATTTTTTCTATAATATCAATTTCATTAATAGGGTTAAAATAAGTGTGATAAGGCCATTTGTGTACAAGAAATTAAATTTTGGAATTTCTTTCAGCAAATGCTCTATTCATGTATTTACACAAGGCTGCCAAAGGAACAAGGAACAATTTCTTTCCAATACAAAACTTACTAACTGACAACATTTTTGCACTCTTTAGACTTGCTCCAAGTATGTGGGCATGTAAATATCAAAAATGATTAAATTGAAGGAATGAACTTCCGCAGACTGCCAGGCTAGGTGGTGGGATGAATGTCATTCCCATACAGACTTGTAAACCTTGCAGGGTTTCAGTAGCTATAAAGATTTCAGATGACATCAGGTAATAAATATGCATGACTAATCTTAACCTTAATCAAGCATAATTTTCCAACTCATTTAAAGTGGGAATAGAGAAGAATGGTGTGTATAAATATGTTTTCAGAATTTTTAAAACAGTCTGTGAATCTTTCAAAACATGGGGGATATTTTTGCCTTCCCAAGGGAATCGCAGCGGTACAATTATCATAATGAATCATGCATGATACTGTCCAGTCCTGTGAAGTATCAGTAAATTTCACAATTGCAATCACCTTCCCTGATTTTTGTAAACACGTACAGCCCCCCATCACAGCTTTGCTCGGCTCCATACCCAAACCGGCTATTTGATTCCGTTCTTGCTGAAAATTTGTAATTTTTCAATAACATTGTTTCCAGAGAATGTTATCGTAGGAATTATAACAAAAGATGATTCATTCACCGGCAAATAAAAAATACATATATGATTGCAGAAGATGGCATAGAATACCAAGGATTTGACAATTTACAATATGGGTACAAGAAAGAATAACAGAAGAAAAACATAAATATAAGTTAAAATGTTTTTTTATAAGGATGACACAGATTTAAAATGGTTAAAATTCTTTTTCTGTTTAGCATTTTTGGACATGCAAACAGGAATATCAAGGATAGCTGTACTGGTCAGTATCTAACCAAATAAAAATGCCATGACGCGCAGGTTCTGACGAGGTGACCAGAAACGATCTTTAAATTTTAATCTCCTCTGGAGATTGGTGAGAAATGCACTCCTTGGCGTGAATCAAGTGTGAGAACAAATTCTCACCGGTGAGAATGGAAATTCTCACCAAGTACAGTGAGAATTGAAAGCTACAGAACAGAACGTCCGAACGTAGCATAAACTACACTTTTACAAACTACCCTCTCAACAGAACGCCTGTGTTACAGACAAGCTGTACGCAATATTGCCCATAATGCAATTCGATTTGTATGCACGGAGATCAGATTTCGATTCACACTCCAAACAGTGGCGGCGCTCTCACTTCCGTTTCACTTCTGCTCCCGCTTTTATCACTGCCACCGGTGACTTTGCATAATAAAGGCGCATGAATATTAGCAATGCCATTCTTTTGTAATATGTCAGGCGAGGTCAATGATGTCATATCAAGACGTCATTGACCTAGATTTGCAGGACCAACTATACCGCGGTAACACGAGTTTTGGACGCGCGCAACCGAAGTATAAACGTAAAAACCAAGAGGAAGTGCTACAAAGTGTTTTGAACTCACAAGGAGCCCCCGGGAAGGAGACATTGTAGTATAACAATCCCTACAGGCTACGGGAGAGGCGACAGCGAGAGGATACCGCGTACGCATATAAATAAGACGTCGCCGTACTCCACATCTGATTTTAATCAAATTGCGGGAACAGTATCATTTTCCCTCTCTTGACACCGGTGATGAAGCGAAAAATGACTCTGTTAAAGGGACGGCAGCGTAGTCGTATGTCCGTTGAATATAATTCAATGTGGTCAAACATAGATCCTCGAGAAAAGACTTGAGGGTCTGGGTCAAATAAGCATTTTAAAATCATGTGGTATATCAGCATTTAAATTTGACATCAGAGGACGTGGAACACTTTAGGCGGATGAAGGTGAAGACAGCAACTTTGAAATGGCAAGAAAATATGTATACACATGTATAAATATTTGTTTTTTAGAATGTACAATAAGTAAAGTGAAAATGTCATTTTTAGAACACGGATTTTCAAGGTAAAAATTAGGTCACCGCTCTAGTTTTAAAAATATAATTAAGGTCCCTAATTTTGTCAATAACGTAAAAGAATGCCGAGTAAGCCTTTTTTCACATAACTTTTGAAACCTTTGCCTGGGGTGTATCTGAATATCTAGCATAATGAAATCTGATTTGTTTTGATTGGGCAGTGTGCCAAGTTTCATGAAAATTACAATGGAAGAATAGAGTTTTCTATCATCTGACGTAATCCTTTGGCAGCAGACGTAATTTTTGCTCTCTTTTCTGTACCATTTTCATCTTATTGTCTTGTAACTTGAGACCACATCCAAAAGGGAAGGATGAAGTCTATACAAAAGATGAGAAATAGGAATATTCGTAATTGGTAATATTTTGCGGGAAATCGGTATACCTAGTTGAAATCGGTATTAATCAACATATTCGTATTTCGGCAATAAGCTAATTTCCTATTTGATTTTCACACTTGCATTTTCGGTCAATCCCTGCATATACTGATGTAGGCCTATTGATATCTTGCATGACGATTTGCATACGGGGCAATCTTGATTGCCATATGTTTCCTTTTTGCAAACTAAACACCGTCAATGTTATGTTTTAGAATCTAAAGCATCAAGCGGTATATTTGGCGCCCATTCGGTTTTTGGAATATTAAACCTAATAATTTATATTTAAAGTAATCTGGGAAATGTGATTTTCTATCACATGTTGCATTAAGGAATATTCGATTCTAACTTTAAGTTTCTCACATATCGCTATTTGACCAATTCCCATTATTTTAATAAAGATCTAGACAGTATCCCTTGAAAATAATGATATCTGCCGAACTGAAGGGTCTCAAAAACGTGACTGCAGGCAGTTTTTATTTTAAATAGATAAAGATTAATGATGTTGTCATCATTATTTTCATATTGGAAACCCTCCTTTGATACTCAACAAATCGTACATATGTCAACCACATCACATTCCGGTGACGACAGCCATACGCCTAAAGTAATGTATCGTCACTAAAATTTGCTATTTGCTCTTGTGCAAGTCGTAGCATCTCTGCTACCATGTCATTTGCCTCAATCGACATGATGTCGTTCCCTCAAGACTGTGCTACTTTTACGAGCAGGGGTGATGCAAAATGGTCAATGTAGGCTCAGAGTTAGAGGGAAGGGAAAAAGGGCAAGCGACGCATGACATATTTCTCGAGCAAACAAAATTAGTAGCCCTCATGACTAATGATATATTATCGTGAGCTAGTTTACATCACGAATTTCATATTCGTCGTCAAATTTCCTTTTCCAAACTACGTTTTACATGGTCGACACTTGGAAATAGCTTGAAGTAAAACCATCCACAGAGAAACTGCAAATGACGACCGAATTCGAACGAAATAAGATGCCGCCATCAACAAGGCTCTAGTTACATAAGATTGTATGAATCCCCAACACTTTGACATTTGTCGACATTTTTTTGTATTCTTATATGTTGCCACTATGTCAGCAAATCACCTGACAATAAATTTAGCCCTCTGCACCCCTCGGCAACCCCCCCCCCCCA
>LD345849.1:143937-154813 GCA_001465055.1 Ptychodera flava
ATACCGAAATACCGAATACATATTATCAAAAGGAACCAGTATTCGCAACTGCGCCTGTGCGAGTTTCTTGTTTACAAACATGCATTTCGTGCACGATATCTAGATGAACCTCATCATCATAGCTGTAACATTAAAATTATACCATGAAGATTATGACAGATATGTTTTAACTTTCATCAATCACCATCGTATCTTGGATACAGTGTTTACATTGGTCGTATGAGTCCCATGCGACCTTTAAGCGCAACTCCGACAACTATATCCCTTCAAATAACATGTCTGGATCAAATGATATACGTATTCATCCAGTTAAAACAAGACAATTGAAATAATCATTTCGCCATATTGTGTACGGCGAAAAAAGAATGGCGTGCCACAAGTCTTTGAAAGCGTGTCGTTCAGATGCACTGAAAAGAAATGAAAGTGATATTCAAGCTATAAACGTAACCTATGTCCATATGTCTAATGTCTTGTTTTGCCGCAAAATATCACGGATTATTTACCAGTAATTTAAATGAGTGTCAGAGACAATGTGAGAGTATCATGTGATAGAGACTTTCATTTTTGCCATTTAGTAAAGTAATGATAGAAATTTAAATAAAATGAAATAAAGTTTAAATACAGCCATTTAAAATGTATTTACACAAAAGACACAAAAGTTTTTTTTTTTCCTCATCAGTGAGTGCTGCTAGTTTTGAAAGTTTATATAAGAATAATTGTTTATGTTATCACCCGTAAAGTTCATTTCAATGCTGGCCATTACCTGGCAGCAGTTTCAAGATGTGATCATGTTTCATTGTACTTGCTCACTTTCAAAAGTGTGTTATTAAGCGGTAAGTTGAAAAATGAAAGTGCCGGAAGTGTTGTCTGCTCCGGTGCCACCCTTCACTAACGTCATTGTATCAGACACATTCACCCATGAAAAGTAGGTCCAACGATTTTCGCAAATATATGACAAAAACCAACATAAAGACATCTTTTATACTTTATTCTTTAACGTTAAAATTAAATATAGCCATACAGAGCTTGACATTGTTGAAGTTTGCAATCAAGTGGACTTTCGTAAAAATGTGGTAAATCACCACATTTTTGCCACCGGTGGCAGTGGTGAAAGCGGGAGCAGAAGTGAAACGGAAGTGAGAGCGCCGCCACTGTTTGGAGTGTGATTTCGATTGCACATTGCGTTGTCGCCGTATTGCGCAACGCATAAACCACATGTGAACAGTAGCAACGCGATCAGAGTGTACGTCCAGTCTAGTCACCGCGATTGCGGTCGCCTCGAAAATATTTCATTGCAAGTGGAAACTTTGCCTTGTACACGCGTGCATGTATTTATCACCGGCCAGGAACATGTACGACACGGTTTTGTGGTTTTTCAACAGATGCAGATGTTGAAAGATGGAACTTGTTTGCACAATCAGTGAATAACCGTTATTTCTGATACCTGATCGCGAAGACAGAAACACATTGAAACTACAAGCTGCACTGAATTGATGCGGCGCCCCTTCAAATTCAGCAAAGCTGTTGACGCCGACTGTGAGCATATAAATAACCGGTCGCAATTTTCAATTGAAGCGATCGTGAAGTTCTGTATGAAATACCCCTATCAGCTGGCGTTTGTTGTTATTATTATACGACCAGCCAACACAGTATCGGCAACCACGAAACAGCCTATGTCGACAGTTAGCAAAACTACGTACCTGCCTGTTCTACTCTGGCCCTAGTAGTTCATGGATCAAGCAAAAATAAACATTTAATCAAAATTCGTGCGATCGAAATATCGTACAGGTTTACCAAAGACTTGTACATCATCTACATGGGCACATACACATTACAGTCATCGGCATATGACGGTGCTTGTGGTACGGTATGGTAACGTAGGATTTTAGTAGCGACACAAGTGAGCGCACACATGAGTACAGTGCATGTGCTTACAAAAGCCAAATTTGTAACATGGCGAAATACATTTTTCATTCTGATGTGACTGTCTTTTTTCAAACTCTATCCCCTCCCTCGATTTCGGGGTCAACATAGGCATGCAGTAAATCGTTGGAATTGTATTTAGTTGTACAATGATGATATGGTCTTAATTTTTCAAAATCAACATTTCTCATCAAGAAACAGGCTAAGTATCATCAAAAATCAAATTTTTCACCAAATATTTGCGATGAAATTTTTAAAAATTGGTCAAACAAAAAACTGAGACCATACGTTTACGCGGAGCAAGCATAGCAATGGCTTCCGTACTCTTCCTGGCATTGTCGATCAAAAACCAGAGAGAAGATAGCAAAAAATATCCCAAAAAGGGTCAAAAAATAGAAACTCAACTTCAATTTCTGAATAATATGAATCTTCGGATAGAATCATGCTATAAAGATGCGGGAAAAAACCTAAAAATGTACGCCTTTCGAAATATCCCATAGAAGTAACTGCGAACGAGGATGACAAACATGTATACGTGTATGACCTCAATTTTCAGCTCGTGGCTATTTTTGGACACAGCATTAGTCATATATGTAATGGCGCCCTCGGTGGCAGGATGGTGATCTCCGAGCATGCACGTCGTGTTGCATCATGGGATTAAATGCGTAGTAGCTCGCGCTCGAGGTTTTGCCTGGGTATTGGGTCGGACGGCAAAACGTGACCTCGAGCCACTGTGCAGTTACACACACTGCCACACCATCAGGGCCACGCAGAGCTAAAGCGGCAGCATACTATGACAGAACTCCATGACCTTGCTTTGACGTTTGTGTGGTACGGAAGTTATTTTCACGAGTGATGCGGTGTATCCTGCGGCCGTATTTTCACGAGCAAAGCGAGTGAAAATACAGCAAGGATACACCGCATCACGAGTTATTATTACCTATGTTCCCAAATTACATACGTTGGTAACTTCGTCGAACAAGTAAATTCTTGGGTCGGCGGATGGATATTACTTAACCTATAGAGTTATTCGCCCCTCAGCTGGTACACTCAAACAACGTCACTCACACACACATTACACTGCAAAATGTTTTCAAGTGAAACCGTTCGTATTTTAAATCATTATATATTATCGAAATTCATGTACACTGGAACAAGAACAATGAGTAAAACTTCAAAACGAGAAAGTCTAATTATGTTATCGGTTGAATCATTCAATCTGAGGCGGAATCAGAGTAGATCACTGAAGGTCGGCGACGTTTGGAGGCGATGCAACGACGCGTGATATAAGCTTACAGGCGAAGACTGTTGAGATAGGGAATTATTTCTGGTGATGTTGAAGGTAAAGTTGAACGATCCACCACTGATTTGTGCATTTGAGAACACCCCTGGCAGTTGCGGAAACTGAAGGAGGGCATTTTGATGCATTGACGACAAGGGACCTCGAATAGCATTCGAAGGATCGGCCACCGGTCACGGTGTATGTTCGGCCGGCATCAGGCTTGTACTTCCGGTCGCGGTCGATTGTTGATCAAATGCAGGTTGTATACCGGCGAGTATGTTGCTCATCTGACGCTGCTGGTCTGCACTGGCCATAGAATAGCGGTTGAGTAATGCTGGATTTTTGTGCCCGCTTAGCTTAGTTGTGAAGCTACAGTTAGTGGAATGCCGGCATCGAGCAGTCGTTGTACGCAGGCTTTACCGTACGAGCGCTGTCAGTGAGTCCCGTCGCTCAGAAAAAAAATGGGCTAGCAATTGATCTAACTCAGGGAGTGGAATGTTCAGAACTTCGCAAGTTTCTTCTGTCATGGTGTGAAGCCATTCCTTGAAAAGTGCCACTTCGCGTCTTGTTGTCATTTCCGTGTTTTGGTTTTTCTGCGGTGCAACTTTCGACATGTCAGCTGTGTTGACACGGGCACACCTCCCTGTGCAGTCCCAGACGGCACTGTCAACGACGCTACCGTCGCGTTATCCTTTGAAAATACTTTTTTCTCAAGTGTCACAAAGTGTTTCCATTGTGTCTCCGTAATAAAATTCACTTTCGAAATGATCAACATATTCGCAATTTTGCCAGTCGTAATGCTGGTCCTCAATCGAGCTGGTTTCAATATACAGCAGACGACTGTTTTTACCAAAGTATAAAGTAGTCCGCCAAATTTGATACTCATTTGCATAATTTAGCGTGAAAATACCGAAAAATTATTGAATGGGCACGTGACTAATTTGCATAGTTATTTGATGGCTTGTGACATTCTCCCGTATGTTTTTTAGCTATTTGACAAGGAGTTTATTGTTAACATTTTGTATTATTATGATAAAATTAATAAAGTGTAGGAAGCAACTGTGTGGTCAATATGATATGCAATTTATCCTGCCAAAAACCGAATTTTCAAAAGGAACTATTTTTCTCATATGCACATTACTGAGATTCAATACCAACTTTATGTGGTGGGGCACAATAGAATAATCTGCAGTACATATGTAATAATGATACTTACGTGGAAGACAGGACTTCGCCAGTCGACGAAAATACGTGATCATCAGCTGCTACCCTAAAATGGTGAGACTTGGCTGCAGTACGATGCAACAAACACAACTCATACGCGATCGCGTGGCCGCGCATTCAAGTGACTTGGGGATTCCTCGTACAGCCTCCGGTCACCGGGGTGACCCAGGCCTGAGGGGTGACCGGGCGTTTGTGACAATAGGGCCGCTTTACACAGGCATATTCCTCCATGACAAGCAATCAAGTACTCCATTTTTGGCTGTATTTTGACAATACATCAAAGAAATTGAATGTACAAATTTTACAGAATGCTTTATACAATATAACACAACACTCCTAACACATTACGCTTTCAAGTGTAGTGTTAATTTAGCTTCGCTACACTTCGCTATACTTGTTCTCATTTGCATACAACTTCCCATCTCGCTTCTTGAATTAGATGTACTTTCGTGGTCTTCAGAGTTAACAGAATAAGGACAAAATTTTAATTTGGAAATTTTGGTGCCATAAACCAATGCACAATTATGGATAGAGGCAAATGTTGGTAACAAGACAGCAATTCTAGGTCTTAGACTTCCCTCGGGGCATTCGACGCAAGGAGTTTCGAGTATGGCGGTACACAGAGCATGGTGCTTGGTTGTGTTTACGAGAATTAGAACTGATCAGACATTTTAATTCACCAGTCAATCAGCGACAAACAGCCGATAGAGTATATGAGATTCATTGAACATGGCATGGAAGTAGAAAGAGATCTCTTGCGACCTCCATGCCGTCTTCTATGACTCTCATATACTCTGTCGGTTGAGCGGTTGTGTATGTGGGTGTGTGTGTGTGTGTGTGTGAGTGTGTGTGTGTGTTGAAAAACACCCCCCTTGGGCATATCAAAAACATGGTGACCCCCATCACCAAAGTCAAAAACAGGGTGAACCCGCCCCCCATGAATCTACCCCCCCCTGGCTGAGGCAACTGACAAGTCCCTTACCTACATGCTCGCGTTTACCTCCATGGCCATGCTCCTTGTGTCAAATGCCCCGAAGAAAGTCCAAGACAAAGAACTGCTGTCTTTTTACTCAAATTTATTTTCATCCATCACTGTGCATGGGTTTATGGCACCAAGGTTTCAGTATTAACTTTTTGTCTTTATTCTGGTAACTGCGTAGACAGCGAAAGTTCATGGCACAGATGATGATGGACTGCAGCGGTCTCAGTGAATGATCGTTGTATGGTTGACGCCATTGTATGGTTGACGAGTAGACCTGCATACAGGTCTGTGTTTCAGGCATTATACGGCCTCCACCACAGCGGTATAACACCGGGAACACACAGACATGTAAACGGGGCTAGGCTACGAGCAGCCCAGATCAGTGGTGATCTCACCCGATAGCAATACCACGATCATTGTTGTGGCTAGCTTACTAGATCAAAATAAACCAGAAAGTTCAACTGCACTTGAATAGAACAAGCGCCAGCACTATGCGTGTATTAGCTTTCGTCTTGCCAGGGTCTAGCCGCGTACGATACCGGGCAGAGTTCAATCACACGTTCTGAGCACAAGCATCACTAGATATTACACTTAATCCTAGACGAGTCTGTATGTAAAAATTTCCAATCGAGTCTGTGTATAAAACTTCCCAGCTGTAGCTGTGCCCTAAGAACGAGACTGTATGTAAAATTTTGCTCTCTTTAGTTGTATCATCAGATCGAGGCTGATATATATATATATACTTTTTGCAGCTGTGCTGAGCTGAGTAAATTTCTCACATATAGAACCTCGTTCTGATACAGCGATACTTCATCAGAACGAGGCTGTATATATAAGATTTTGCAGCGCTGTCAGATACTGTAAACGTCAGCAGCTGCCTCAAAAACGAAGCTCTATGTAAAATCTTCTAGCTGTATCAAAGTCCGATGTATGTATGTATGTATGTATGTATGTATGTATGTATGTATGTATGTATGTATGTATGTATGTATGTATGTATGTATGTATGTATGTATGTATGTATGTGCATGTGTGCATGTGTGTTTGTGTGTATGTATTCTACATATATGAGTGAATACGCTATATGCGTGCGCATATTTTTTTTCTATACGTATGTATGTATGTATAGGTTTACACAAACATATGTGTGGGGCAATGTATCTGTATGAGTCTGTATACACACGCACACCCACACACACACACACACACACACACACACACACACACACACACATTACAGTTCTGACTTGCGTAACCTGTGGTGAAGGTCGATCTTTTTATGGCTAGTGAATGAATTCATATATGGATAGTATATCCAACACCAGTTTTTTTTTCATCACAGTATCTATATTTCCTTTGTGTAATTTATATGGACGAATTTAGTCCGAAATAAACAAGTACATATAACAGAACAAGATTGACCGGTTAGACAAAGTTAAGTCATCAAATAAGGATATATTGCGAAACAACGTCAGTTGTTATCTATCGCTTAAAACATAAGCTAATATCAGAATAAGAAAAAGGCAGGATTACAAAGATTTATCGTATTATAGTATTACCGACTGTATAAGTATCCACTATGTCAACAATACTGGTGCGAAAAACGAAAGTAACTTGACTTACTGATCAGTTCAGCCACTCCTAAAGGAGACGGCTAATCCGACATAGTCCCAGTTTGTTTGTATTAGGCATTACCATGTAGTTGAAATCAGAGGGCAATGGCGTTGAAGCAATTTGATGACTTTTTAGTGTAACGCGCCTGTCATCTATTAGTATATGATGTATAGTGAACGAACTTATCTCCAAGCCAATGTTGCATACTCATGGTCTACACCTATTGTTTCAACTTCTTCGAAAAAGCAACTGCAACAAAATAACAATCTGCACTTTGCAAGAACTTACAAACATTTTGCCTTTGTTCACCTCAAACAAAAAGCGGTAAAAATGTTCCCATATGAGTTAAGATGAACTAATTCTTAGGATGTTTAATTTTACAAATAAAGTAGACATCATGAAGTGCTCTATAAAAAAGTTCATAAGTAGCTGTTAAGGAACGCTGTTGAAATTATCGAACGGGATGCTACAATGCAGTGTTCAGAAGAGCAAATTTACCAAAATTGGAATAATTGCACATAATATATCACAAAGTAGCTCAACCAAAAATACGAAGACATTTTAAGAAAATAGTCACAAAGTACGTCAATGTTCCTCAGAAGTGTAATAAATGATTATTTTTGTAACTATATGTAATATTTGTGAACCGTGTATTGTTCGATATCATTTGTGTAATCCGAACTCATTTAGTCTGGAGAAGGCTAAACATATTCTTAATCACATAGTTTATTCTTTTTATAGGAACTGCATATAATGCCTGGGCAGTTACACCGAAAGATGCTTACGTCAGAGAAGGAGATACATTGACACTGAACTGTTCATTGAAATACTCTGAGCAAAATTCGGGCTTTACACTTCCCGGATGGGCAAAACGTAAACCAAATAACAAACCAGTTGACGATATATGGATAGCCGTCAATGGTACTTCAATACATGACTGCTGCGACGTAACTGGTGATAAATCAAAGGGAGAAAGTAATCTGGTCATCAAGAACGTGACAAAAGAGACTAGTGGACTGTGGATTTGTGTGCATCATGCATTAGTGTCGGTGCAGGCAAAAATATCGGTACTAGGTAAGTCCATCATCTTTGTCTTTTGATCGCGAAGAACAATATGGTACATAAAACAGAGCAAGACTGAACACGTTACAAAAACTTAAGTCATCAAATAAAGATATATTGTGAAACTATGTCAGAATTTATCCATTGCTTAAAATGTAAGCAAGCTAATATCCGAAAAAGACAGGCGGGTTTACGGAGATTAATCATATTAGAGTATTGTCGACAGAAATGTATCCACTAAATATAAACAATACTGCCGTACAAAATTTCAAATAATTTGTTATGAAATAGAAGAGACATAAAATACATTGTTGCAAACGACTTTATTTTTAAAAATATTAACCGATTTGAACCAAGTCTAGGTAAGCTAGTCCTCTTTGCCGTATGTTAAAAGTACAGAACAGTCATGGGTAAGCAAATCCACTAGCCCGAGCTCGCGGCCTAGTGATTTTTACCGCCGATCAAGTAGTTTTTAGCGTCTACTAGCCTGTCGGGCTAATAATTTGTACTTGTAGTAAAATAAATCGCCGCTGTATGAAAAGTACGATGATTATGACCCTTTGAAGCAAGATCGACCTTAAATCAGGTGACTGACACAATGTGACTCCCCTTTGCATCATTGTTTCCTAGAGGGTAATAGCATTGCTTAGATAATTGAATTGCATATGGCGATCAACATCGAAACACTACGTACATGCTTTAGTTACATGTTATTGTAGTTACGTCACCAGCTGGGTGTCATTGAAATGGCTAGCGTCTTGTTGGAAGTATTGTTTTACGAAGAATAGTGTGTCCTAGAACATACGTACGGATAAGGCTGATCATTCTAGTGACGACCAGTCTTTGCAATTAATTCGCCTGTAATCGATGCAACAGCATGTTTTTCTGCTTTTAAATCAAGTGGTACTAGCGATGAGACCGTGGAAGCAAGTTTGTTCACAAAAAGGATGAAATCGATTGAGTAAATTTCCTTTAAAGAGATGATCAAAGACCAAAAATATGAAAACAACACAAGATCGAGACAGTTTAAAGACCACTAGAAAACGGTTTGTCGTTGGCGTGAATACGATGCAGATGGTGATATATTCTGTCAAGCCTGTCGTAGTAATCCTGATTTAAAAAATATCATCATTTTACAAAAAATGATTTGCTCACCCCCTCATTAGTGTGTGATCAAATGGGAAATGCAATTTAATTATTAGATAACAATAAATGCACAAGTTTTTTACCAACCTTTATTCATTTTTATTTATGATGACTTACATTTTGCAATTTATAGATTCCGACGATCCTAAATGTTCCTCAGTCAATGGTGTAAGTCCGTATAACGAAGTCATCGAGAACACTGAAATAGCGTTACGATGTAGCCTGAGGACGGAAAATATCACGCCACCAGGCAAATTAGTGTGGTATCGAAACGGGCGTCCAATCATTAGTGGAAACAGTCCTCTTGATATCAGGACAACAATTGCAAGGGCTAATGATGGTGTTCCTTTCAGCTGTAGTGTAGAATTCAATCAAAGTTCCTCATCTGTGTCATGTATCAGAAGTATAGTACCAGTTGTTCAATGTAAGTTCGTTTCTATACATGTTTCCAACTGGATATGACAAAGATTTTCCATGTTGTTGATATTGCTTTGGAGTGCAACCAATACATGAATACACTCGGAAACAATAGACGGATTGATTTCTTGATTTCTCGATTAATTAGTAAATGTAAGAATGCATTTATCCATTTTACTTTTCCAATATTTTGGGTTTTTTTTATTCCAATGAATACTGAAGTAAATTATCCTTCAATCAAGTTGAGAAACCCCGTATGACAATAGCAATTGTTATCGATAAAAATACAAACGATAAGAAAATATTTTCTGACAGTCAGAAGTATCAGCTTCGTTTCCTACTGATTTTCTAATGAGTACAAAATGCTTATAGGTTGATATTCATGAGCGTACTAAATGAAATATGCATGAGTTTTCTTAGCATAGCCTCACTCTTGCCAAGCAGAGCACATGGCTGTGCAGCGCAGTAAACCGTTAACTGAATGGCGCCATGGGTATATCTTCATGCAAATATTATGACCTTTGCAAAAAAGATGACCCAGGCCTATGCACAATACAACTATTCAGTACATGTGCATATCATGACAGAAGGTGATTCCGTCCTGAACAGAAATACATGTTAATGCTATAGAGATGACCCTTGCCTATCAATAATACATTGTCAAATATACGTATCCACTATGGGCGATGACCAAGGCCTGTCTTCAACACAAATACATGTACACATTAAGGAAGATGACCAAGGCATATCCACAATTTCAATACATGTACAAACTACAAAAGATGACAAAGCCTATCCAGAATGCGAATACGTGTACACAACATTGAAGGTGACCCTACCTACAATACAAATGCATGTAAACAATATGGAAGATGACCAAGGCCATTCCAGCATACACATAAATGCACACAGTATAGAAGGTGACCAAGGGCTACCACTCATACAAATAGCATGTACCTGTACCTGTATTTTTATTCTGATAGGCAAGGCTAGTCACCATAGCGTGTATATGTATTTGTGTATAGGCCAGGCCACTAGTTGTCATGATGTGTGTAAATGAACTGAGTACTTGCATAGCGGAAAGACCTTGGTCATAATCCATACTGAGTACCTGTATTTGTCATCTAGTGCAAGAAGCGATATACAAAGTTGTATGCAAATGAGAACAAGTGTAGCGAAGTGTAGCGAAGCTAAATTAACACTACAATTGAAAGCTTAATGTGTTA
>LD345851.1:4510-32033 GCA_001465055.1 Ptychodera flava
CCACCAGCAGTAGAAGTAAAGCATATAAAACACTTGAGGTTTTATTGCATAGAAAACGACAAACAACGCTGGTACTCTGAACTCCCCAAAGTTGAGATCGAATCTCTTAAACTACAGAGCCCGTCAGGCGGGAAAATTGTAGCCAAAAATTGCTACAAAGATTACTGCTTCACTCTGATAGGTCCTGAAGTGACTACGTAATGTAACCTGATTGGTCCATTTAACTCCACTGTGATTGGTCCGCCCCAGGATCCGCCGTTCTGCATCAGGCTCGACATGAATTGTCAAAGCACCTATTGCATAGCAAATATCACTCAGTCACGATAACTAGTGTGTGTAGAATGGGGGCCGTGCCCACAGGTGGAGGTTGCATGTGATGCTTTCCACGAACTCAATGCATCAATACTGGAATCTTCGATATCAGCCGAGAGAACGCTCACTTAAGTCAAGATACACCCACAAAGAACAATATTATTTATGTTTGGAGAAGACATCCTTATGATTCTGAAAAGACAACAAAGAGAGTCTTCAAATGATTATGTGGTTGTTGGTGTTTTGCGAATTTTTTGTGAAACTTGTCTCTTGATCGGAGTTGTGCTCAAAACAGGTTTCAAAACAGCGACCGAATACGCCTGTGCTCCAACACAACTTCAAGTTCCTACATTGAGTGGTACATCTCGAATACATTTAAAGCAAGCTGCATCATCAATCCGGTCCCAACGAATGTATTTGTAGTCTGAGTAAACCCAGTACTAAGATAATGTCATTTTGACCTCATTAAATAACTTTGATCAACATGTGAAGGATTAAGTATTCAGTCGATATCCGGACCGAAAACCTAAATATCCGGCGAGTAAAGTCAAACACACTTTGCCCGCATTGCTCAAACAGCTAGAAGGTTTCACGATAGCGGTATAAAAAACGGAGACTCTGCGAAAAAGACTTATTTTGATTAACTTGTCTGCATTTTCTGCCACAACACAGAAAACCAAGATGCAATTTGTCATCAAATCGGTACTACAGTCAACCAAATTAATAAGATTGATGAGCAAAACAGAAAAACCAATCCGGGGCTGGTCCATTAACGATGAGAAACAATTATTACACTACATAAAACTATCGCATGATACGTTTTCTGAAACGGTACGGCGTTGCGAGGTAGATATATGACAATTGAACTATCGTATAATACGTTTACTGAAACGGTACGGCGTTGCGAGGTAGATATAAGACAATTGAACTAACGTATAGTACGTTTTCTGAAACCGTACGCCGTTGCGAGGTAGATATAAGGCAATTGAACTATCGTATAATACGTTTTCTGAAACGGTACGGCGTTGCGAGGTCGATATAAGACAATTGAACTATCGTATAATACGTTTTCTGAAACGGTACGGCGTTGCGAGGTAGATATAAGGCAATTGAACTATCGTATGATACGTTTTCTGAAACGGTATGGCATTGCGAGGTCGATATATGACAATTGAACTATCGTATAATACGTTTTCTGAAACCGTGCGACGTTGCGAGGTAGAACTACGACGATTGAACTATCCTATAATACGTTTTCTGAAACGGTACAACGTTGCGAGGTAGATATATGACTTTGAACTATCGTATAATACGTTTTCTGAAACGGTACGGCGTTGCGAGGTCGATATATGACAATTGAACTATCCTATAATACGTTTTCTGAAACGGTACGGCGTTGCGAGGTAGATATATGACAATTGAACTATCGTATAATACTTTTACTGAAACGGTACGGCGTTGCGAGGTCGATATATGACAATTGAACTATCGTATAATACGTTTCCTGAAACGGTACGACGTTGCGAGGTAGAACTACGACGATTGAACTATCCTATAATACGTTTTCTGAAACGGTACGGCGTTTCGAGGTAGATATATGACTTTGAACTATCGTATAATACGTTTTCTGAAACGGTACGGCGTTGCGAGGTCGATATATGACAATTGAACTATCGCATAATACTTTTACTGAAACGGTACGGCATTGCGAGGTCGATATATGACAATTGAACTATTGTATAATACGTTTCCTGAAACCGTACGACGTTGCGAGGTAGAACTACGACGATTGAACTATACTATAATACGTTTTCTGAAATGGTACGGCGTTGCGAGGTAGATATATGACATTGAACTATCGTATAATACGTTAACTGAAACGGTGCGGCGATGCGAGGTCGATATAAGGCAATTGAACTATCGTATAATACGTTTTCTGAAACCGTACGCCGTTGCGAGGTAGAACTGCGACGATTGAACTATCCTATAATACGCTTTCTGAAATGGTACGGCATTGCGAGGATGATATAAGGCAATTAAACTATCGTATTATACGTTTTCTGAAACGGTACGGCGTTGCGAGGTCGATATATGACAATTGAACTATCCTATAATACGTTTTCTGAAACGGTACGGCGTTGCGAGGTAGATATATGACAATTGAACTATCGTATAATACTTTTACTGAAACGGTACGGCGTTGCGAGGTCGATATATGACAATTGAACTATCGTATAATACGTTTTCTGAAACGGTACGGCGTTGTGAGGTAGAACTGCGACGATTGTACTATCCTATAATACGCTTTCTGAAATGGTACGGCGTTGCGAGGTAGATATAAGGCAATTAAACTATCGTATTATACGTTTTCTGAAACGGTACGGTGTTGCGAGGTAGATATATGACAATTGAACTATCGTATAATACTTTTACTGAAACGGTACAGCGTTGCGAGGTCGATATGACAATTGAACTATCGTATAATACGTTTCCTGAAACCGTACGACGTTGCGAGGTAGAACTACGACGATTGAACTATCCTATAATACGTTTTCTGAAACGGTACGGCGTTTCAAGGTAGATATATGACTTTGAACTATCGTATAATACGTTTTCTGAAACGGTACGGCGTTGCGAGGTCGATATATGACAATTGAACTATCGTATAATACTTTTACTGAAACGGTACGGCGTTGCGAGGTCGATATATGACAATTGAACTACTGTATAATACGTTTCCTGAAACCGTACAACGTTGCGAGGTAGAACTACGACGATTGAACTATACTATAATACGTTTTCTGAAACGGTACGGCGTTGCGAGGTAGATATATGACATTGAACTATCGTATAATACGTTAACTGAAACGGTGCGGCGATGCGAGGTCGATATAAGGCAATTGAACTATCGTATAATACGTTTTCTGAAACCGTACGCCATTGCAAGGTAGAACTGCGACGATTGAACTATCCTATAATACGCTTTCTGAAATGGTACGGCGTTGCGAGGTAGATATAAGGCAATTAAACTATCGTATTATACGTTTTCTGAAACGGTACGGCGTTGCGAGGTCGATATAAGACAATTGAACTAACGTATAGTACGTTTTCTGAAACCGTACGCCGTTGTGAGGTAGATATAAGGCAATTGAACTATCGTATAATACGTTTTCTGAAACGGTACGGCGTTGCGAGGTCGATATAAGACAATTGAACTATCGTATAATACGTTTTCTGAAACGGTACGGCGTTGCGAGGTAGATATAAGGCAATTGAACTATCGTATGATACGTTTTCTGAAACGGTATGGCATTGCGAGGTCGATATATGACAATTGAACTATCGTATAATATGTTTTCTGAAACGGTACGGCGTTGCGAGGTAGTTACTATGGTACTTTATAAAACTTTGCTTTCAGGCCGAGAGCCACTTATAATACGACGTTAAACAGCCATATGCGTTTTCTGAAACGGTAGGCCTACACGGCAGCACGAGGTACTTTTACCGCATAAAACCTTAATTGCTGTTATAATTTTTTGGGACTGTTGGCTGATGAGAGCCTGTTATTATGCGACCCTCAGGTGTTATTTTACATTAAAAACATTTCCTTTATCGTTTCCTGGCGTATCTGAACTGAAGGCCTAAACATTAGCAGACCGTCGCACTAATGGTAGGCTGTTGCGTACATCGTTGGATGAATGCTTGGCCAGCCAATAACTCAGCTGCGACCGGAGACTTGTCTACCGTAACGTACAACGCGTACGTCATCAGGGAGAAATCGTCTACCCACCACCACGCATGCGCAAAATTATGTAAATACCCTCATGTGTTCGAAAACGGAAGCCGTACGAGAATGAGAGAGAGCGAACGCCGGTGCGAGGCATGCTGCAAGACATATCTGCGCCATTTTGATCAAACCGCCCTCATACGATACTCAGTAAGGGTGGCATTTCGCAGGTAAACAACTCGCATGTCGCAGGTAAATCAAGTGGTATTTCGCAGGTAAACAACTCGCATGTCGCATGTCGCAGGTAAACTAAGTCACATGTCGCAGGTCGCATGTCGCATGTCGTGACCCGTCTTCCATAAAAAACGACTTACATGTTATTTAAATTTCTTTGCTGTTCCTGGCCCTCTACCGGCCAGTGGGCGAGCAGCGATGTGTGCGAGATTTTCGTTCGGCTTCCGTCAACACAAGAACTGCGGTAAATTAAAATGGAGTTGTTTTCCTTAGTCTCTGAAGAGTTTATGCGGCAAATGGTTGTTTTTGAAGGTAAAACACACCGCGAGATAGCATGTACTTTAAAAGACTTGTTTCCTGATCATAATCTGTCAGGATTAAACGAGAGATCAGTGCGCAGATTTTGTGAATTACATGAAATTATTGCGACGCCACAAGCCGAACAATGACCAATGATTAGTACAACATATACTGTTAACATAACGAGCACTAGCAACGCTCAAAATATGCCCTTAAACAAAAATCCTTATAAGCGTCTAGAAACTCTGGTCGATGCTGGGTCATGTTAATTATAATATGACACCACGAACCGGATCGCTCACTATAGTCAGTCAATAGAGTGGCTAACTCTCTGAACTCTCTCAATAATTAACGAATCTGGCTTCTCCTCCTCGAGGACGAAGATGACTTCATCACACAACCAAGCGGAGGGGATACAAAACAAGAGAGCGACTGATGAAGGAACCCCATTTTTGGTTCCGAAACACCGTTAAGACGAATCACTCAATCAACAAACCGGTTTACCGGGAACCCAGATTACGTGACTAGGGTCTAATTCACGTGCCGCGTGCCAGGGACTCGTGAGAAATTTTAGGGAGGGAGGGCCTAATTAAAAAGAGTATACGGAATCTAGGAATTGCGTTAGTTTATACATGCCCGTAGTATATTCAGGCAACACCACAATACCCATCTCAACACTACCTTTGTTGCGCCAAACTTACATAAGTCGGGGATTGAAATTGATTAGATGGAATAAAGTCCTTAGAGTTTGACCACTTTCGACACCTCTACATGCAGAGTCTCTGGTCAATCTGATTAAAATCAGATGTAGAGTACGGCGACGTCTCTGTACTTGCGCGGTTTTCTCTTGCTGTCGCCTCTCACTACATCTGACCAACTCCCATAGAAGGTCGCGTTCAAATCTCGCGCTCTGAAGCAGCCAATCAGATTGCATGTTACGCAATCGCGAGGTCCAGTGCGTCGTGTTCAATGTCGTGTTCCCTTCTTGCTTTTATCGCTGTAAACATCCGATCGTTGTTCAAAATCTGCAGCGAGAAGTACACAACACGACGCACTTTCAAATTCCAGTCTAGAAATTTTTGGCCGCTCAGCTGTATTGTACACATTGTACTGGAGTGTATAAGTATCAAACAGTAGAGCTGAGCAGCCAAAGTCGTTCACTTGGCGCTGCTCACTGTATGCACTGCGTACGATCAGTGTTCCCGGCGTATCCACGGCCTGCTCCCACCATGTCCCACAGCCCTGCTGATAGGCGGAATATACACAGCGACCACAGTCCCAATTTGGACCGCGCACGAAAAACTACCTTTTCTAACTACTTTCGGTCGAAAGCAGCTCGATTCCGATGTATGTCTACCCGAGTCACTCAATCGCTCACTCAAAGACCGCAACAAAATTTGAACCAGAGAGGTCGGCCAGTGCAAGCCCTGCGTAAACTCTGTACGCCCGGAACGCACAGACCTGTACGCAGGGCTAGGCCGGTGCCCGCGGCGACGAACTCGGCCAGTGGGAGAGGTCGGCCACTTACATATGATTGCGTACATTTTCCATTCACAGTCAACATATGCTTTTATACGCACGCCAATTTTAGTATTTTGATGTTATTCTGTTGAACATTCAGAAAACAACGAGAAGACGTTCCACTATTAAATTGGTCGGCCTCAACGTTTCTGCAGATCGAGTAGAGCGTACGATCGAGAGATACAAATTTGCAATAATGACGACGACGTTGATCGCTGGATGAATCATGGAGGTAGAAGGAGAGACCTCCATGGATGAATAACGGTTTAGGTTATGGTTTGACGGGAGTAAATCGTAGGTTTAATGGAAAGCAAAACAAGATGTACCATAGTGTGCGGCATGCGGCTGATGTCATCTTGTAGTTAGCGTTGCAAGGAAGTAAGTTTGCAAACATCACGCTCTTGAATGATATTGGCACCCGGTAGGGCCTATTGGCATATTGCTTTCACATTGTAACTTTGGCGAAACCTAGAAAATAGAAGAACACTGTAGTCTCATCATATAACCATGCTCCTACTGACCTAGTTCGCCTACTGGCTGACTTCTCCAGCTGGCCGAGCTCGTAACTGGCCGGGTTCTCGGAATTATCCCCCTGGCCGACCTCTCTTCTATTCAAAAAAGTTTGCTATTGCCCCAAACCGTTAATAGTTTACCAGCGATTCACGGTCGGTCAGTTGTCCAGGAACAGGCCATATCTTGAAGATCGTATATAATGGCGTTATATAGTTATTCGGCCGAAGGAAGCTTTTCGTGCGCGGTCCAAATCAGGACCCGCGTACCGATGTCGCTGTGTATTCCTAGATCCTATGAGGGTCGGCAGGGCCAGGCTGTAGAGGGAGGCCGTATTTTACGCGAACACACATCATCGTACACAGGGCTGGTCTCAAAGTCTGTCCGCTTGATTTCCGTTTGCACAGTTATTAATGAAAGGCATATGTTTCAACATTAAAATTACACACAGGCGATTTTAAAATTCGCCGTGCGCAAGTGTTTACAACTGGGTGGATGGCTCGGTTACACACTTTAGTGCCATTTTGATTTTCGTGATATGCATGCCACAGCGCTTGCGAGTCATACCTATTGTTCTCTGTAAGGCGCCTTCTGATAGGTCGGCTGTTCTGGCCAGAGCGCGAGATTTGAACGCGACCTTCTATGGGAGTTGGTCAGATGTAGTGAGAGGCGACAGCAAGAGAAAGCCGCGCAAGTACAGAGACGTCGCCGTCAGTGTTCCCGCTAAGGCTTATTTGCGCGCCAATTGCGCAGTGTCTCCGACTGCTCTCGCAGTGAAATTTCATGTTTTGCGCAACTTTAGTCTCAGTCATTTCGATCGGTAGTTTTGGAAACGATAACTCGGGGCGAAATGTGCGATCTCGGCGTACATTTTACTTCCGCGTTTTGGGTTTAGCGCCCGTTGGTGGCGCAGTTGCCACCAACGTTCATTGTACGTTGTGACGTACCTCAGTAAATTAGCATATACATGAACGGACCCAGCTGTGAGACAATAATCCGACGTATCTCAAGTTGCGCACCCTCTTGAAACCTCAGAGGGAACACTGGTCGCCGTACTCTACATCTGATTTTAATCAGATTGAGTCTCTGGTAAGCGTCACAGTGGTTAACTGGAAGTACATTTGTTTACGCATGGAGGTATAAAGTGAGAGTCGTCTTTTGCCCGTGATTAGGACACCAAGACTGGCCAAGACTGTATCGTGTTTCGAAAATCAATGTTGATCTGGCCTGACAGGAGTATGCCTATCGCGTTCATGTTAGGCCTGCCCGTAGCCTATGTGTTGTGGTGGGACTGTGGTTTACTTGCACGCGTGCGAAATACAGCGTTTTGGTAACATTTTGATTGATACAAGCTGGCAGGATGGTGGACTAGTCCACAAAATAAACGTGTTTGCAACGTTTTTATTGATACCTGTCAATAGGCTTACGCCCATACCAGTCACAGTTCGATAGACACCATAGGACCTAGATATTTGCAATATAGCAACCTTAACATATGGTCTACAAAATCAATGTACGGAATTTCGATTGATCAATTTTTAATGTTACAAATTTACGTGCAGTGTGATTTTGAAAAATACTGGCCTCCCTCCCTATAATTTCTCTTGAGTCCCTTTCTGCATATGCACGCTGGTCATTCGCTGGTCCCCCAGTTCATGCATTTAGAAGGCGGCGTTGAAGCCCGAATGTTGATTTGTTCATGAAAATGAATCAATGAATTAAATTGGAGTGAAAATTCACCTCCTACTGGCTCGCGGCGCGTGGCACGTGAATTAGGCTTACCCCGATTCACCGGTGTCTCGCCATGTATTCCACACAAAATAAATGCAATGATCCTTTTATTCACCACATCGTAATACTATACAATCTTGGTAGAGCCGATGTGTGGAGTAGTCCTACGAGTATGGCGAGAGTGTCCGGCTTTGGCTACGCCGTGGGAGGCGGTGTAGCCAAAGCCGGACACTCTCGCCATACTCGTACGGCCAATGTTTAGAGTTGCCCTCAATTTCCTTTATGTCGTCTTCGGTGGCCAGTCTTCCGCTGCACATGCAATGAGCGCGGGAACAAGTATGCGTTGCGGAAACTGGAAGTCTCGTACGCATTGATGCTGCTCACCGACTGGCCGGTAGAGGGCCGGGAACAGCAATTCAAATGAGTCCGTCTTTCGACCATTTTCAAAAAAATGAAAAAGGTTGAAACTTACAATTTTCAATTTTCAATTTCTAATTTTCGCACGCACCAAAGTAAAATTGCAAATTCCTCTTAAATCGGTAAGACATGATTCTATTTCAAAGAGTTTCCTTTCTCTTCATTTCGTTTTTCATCAAATACGTACAATGTCCCGTAATAAATTTTACGAATCTTGAAAATAGTACTATTTTTTTTCTTTTAAGATTAGGTAATATTTTGATACTGGTAATGATTTGTTTTGTTTTGTTGAAAATGAAAACATCATTTTAGGATACAAATTATAATATGAAAACAAGCAACTTTCCTTAAAAATAATCCAGAACACGTGATTTTGAAATTTAAGAAATAAAATAGAATTAATAGATTAAATTTCATTTTGTTTTCACTGATAATTGCATTTCGGATTCAAAATATGAACAAGGCGAAACAGAGTTATGTTTCATTAATAACCAAATAATAGAAGATTTATTAAAATTGGTCTGTCAATTGGTATTTTCAATTAAGATGAATATGGAAAATAAAATTCTATTTCAATCATTAAAATAACGCTTTTTGTGCTAAAATGCATTTTAATATTTTTGAGAATTGATTGGCCGCGAAAACCGTACCAAAAAATCGGTAAAATAAAAATTTTGTCAGAAAAAACGAATATTAAAAATTGATTGTTATTTCATTCAAATGAAAATTGCATTTTGAAGGTGATTTCAATTTTCAATTTTCAATAAATTGGTTGGACGCTACGTACACGCATTAACGTGACGCAAGACAGAACTCTTCTAAGGGTGAAAGTGTACTCAACCTGCCAATATCAATAGGTTTATCGTATGGATCACAAGTTGGATAAGTTTGAATGTAGCTGTGTAACATCAATGATAGATGAGATTGATTTGTAAATACAACAAATGGGGCAATACAAGCACTTATGGGACATAAACATGGTACTGGTATATGGTATCACATAATCCATTGCATCACTTTGCATTGACATCGCGTCACGATTGCATCCGTATCACCTCGTCTACATGCCGCATCGCCGATTGCTTGCATCAGCATCGCATCAAACATGGATCGCATCCATTGAATACTCTTTTCACATGTAACTTGTATAGGCGATAGTTGCATCCGCCTCGCATCGCCTATACATATCACATTGCCGGCCGGATTGGTCGCATCAGCATCGCATCAATCATAGATAGCATCCTTGGCATACGCGTCAATCTCGTACGCATCAATGGTTGTTTGTAACCAGATATGAACTGAAAATGCTCACGTGTTTCACTATATATTGCATTTATGTGCAAGTTTGAACCTTTGCTACATGTTTACAACTTCATGGAACGTGTTATGATCAACATAATGAATTTCACCACAGATCAATTCTAAAGGTCATTAAAGTATTCAAATATGTAATTAGCTGAAATAAAAATAATTACTGTCATTGTATCACAATATAACATGTGTAATTGCCTTTGGTCAAGTCCTTCAGCTCTATATGTCAAACCGTGACAACTTATTAGCTATGCAAATTATGAAATAGCTGACATGAAAATGCAAAATGACTTTCAATACTGTTATAACCTGGTATAATGATCAATGTACACAGCATGTTTCGCCAACTTTTATCAAGTAAATGCCGGTATATATCCCTAATTAGGAAGGTTCATTAAATGTGCAAATTGGGAATTGGCTGAAATAAATATGTCAAATGACTTTCAATAATCTTGTATCATAGTATCATTAATGTACTTGGCAAGTTTTGTCGACTTTGGTCAAGTCAATACAGATAAATATCCCTAATTAAGAAAGTTCATCAAATATGTAAATAAGAAATTGGCTGAAGCAAAAATTCTTAACGAATTTCAATAACATGTATCATAGTATCTGATAAGGAATTGGCTGAAATAAAACTAGTTAGGCTAATGACTTTCGATAACGTTATAAGCTTATCTTCAGTGTACACTATGCCATCGCTTGGGCCAATCAGGTGGCCCACTTTTAGGTCCTTGGCAAACAAAAAGGCTTCCAGCAACACAGATTTCGCATACTCAACTTTAACGATTTGAGACGAAAAATTTCATCGATGGCCAAATTTTCCCGCATGCAGAAAATGATCTTTGAACTCTTTACTTGCAACTGGACCGCACGGTTTTGATTTCTACTGTTGTTTTCAGGAGTTAGAGGCGATCTACAAGGGCGCAGTAGAGAAAAAGATATAGATTTACATGATTCCCACGGCTTCCAATCCTGGAAAAACCTCTCCGATAAGCAGTGAAGGCAACTAAAAATGACAACAGAGTTGAAATACGGGTTTCTTGCAATCTTTCTAGTGGTCTTATGCCTTATGCGGGATATCGGACCGCAGGCGGGCGAAGATTGCATTATAAGCGCGCCAACCCAAACCATGGATCCATGCCCAAACCCACTGCATGGACATCACATTTACGAAATCGAAGTCCAAAGTCAACTACGTCATTGTTAGAATAAGAGAGGTTTTCCATCACACGGGAGCATATCACCACAAATTTTGCACAGATAGCGTTGCACTGGCATTGAAAAAAGGTGCATGGGAACATTGGCAGTTTCCCTCGCTATGGGTAGGAAATGCATTGAGCGAGACACACTTCCGGGTTCGCAAAAAAAGACAAACGAGGATCCCATGAACGGGGCGCTCAAATATAACTATTTGCAGTGATGCATACCAAAGGCGTATATGTTTGTGATGCTGAGAATAACATCAGTAAATAAATAACGGGTTTTTAAAAGTTAACGTTTTTGTGACGAAATAGACTTCTGAACGTAGCTCGCTTGGGGAACACCGGGGGAACACGCCATCCCGACCACTGTCCGCTTCGACCCCAGTAATTCACACTGGTTTTGTTGGACCCCGGTACCCAAGTCACTTCGACCCCGTCACATTTTTAACGTTATGTGACTTTTACTGAATATTTAACGCAACTTTGCTAGAGAGAATTTATGGTGTTTCTGTGATAGAACTGTTTGATTCGAAACGATAATTTGGCCGCTGAATGTTTGCACCACGGCATACGGTGCCTACGTGTCAATGGCATCAAAAAGAAATGTGGCGTCGGCCATTGGCACCTTGCCGATGAAATATTTTTTCCAAAGAAAGCCCGTTCAAAAGTTATATTTGATTCCAACAATACATTTAGTTTATGTTTGAAAAACGTCAATTTCGCTGAACTTGTGAGAGAAAAAGCACCGAAAAGATGTGATTTTGATCGACGATTCGAAGTTCACGAGAGTGGCAAGCTAGTTTTCCGTCGCCGCGCTGGCTGCCAACGTCGAGTATGAAAATCTTCTCAACAAATCAAGTTATTCTCAGAGCAATATTGACGCATTTTCTAGATTTAAAATGATGAGCTAGAACTGATTTTTTTAGAACCAACCGTTTATTTGAATGGGTATTTTATTTTCATTGATTATTTTAACGTACTAGAATCCATGGTCACAGGCATGTGTGTTACCGATCGTTAATTACAGAGTCACAGGCAGTTGTGTTTCCGATCGTTTTACGCTGTTCTCTCTGACAGCCTCGTCTACCAACTGATACGCTATACGTGTCTGTGTGTATACGCACTGTTAAAATAGTATGTATATGTCAGGATATTTCATTTTTTGGGGTTGTCATGTTATTGAAGTCTGGGGAATTGGTTTGTTTAAATATATTTGTTGACGACATATCATGTCACTGTTTTCATGTTCATTGTGAATGTCTTTCATAATTCTAATGAGGGGAATTCCCTTGTTGATCTACATTATGCAATCACTTGTTAAATTTTCCATAGAGAAGTTGAATGGTTTTGCAGTAGACAGACCAGCATTAGATTTTCTTCTCATAGAGATTGTAATCTGGCCCAGTATAACGGCATTCACAGTTGTGCAGTGGTAGGTCATGCATTTGGGATGTGTAAAGTTCCATAATGCATTTGTGTTGTTTTATCGCAAGTTTTTGGTAGTTTAACGCATTTTCCTCTAAATTTCAATTCAAAATATGCTCAAACCTCACGAGTGTCGAGCCCTTTATTTTATGATCTTTCATCTGTATACAGGCTATAGAGGAATCCATCCTAAGAAGTGAATAACAAACAGGTCACTTTGAGTTTGAACACCTGCTCATGGATTTTTGGTTTCGCTCATTTGGTTTTTGCTGAATCATTTAAGTTTCATTAAAAAGGGAAAAAAATAATGAAAAATAACTTTGTAAATGTATATTTGCATGACTTTTTGGTATGTGTACCCTTGCTGCAATATATTTGTAGTCTTTTCCTCTAATAATCGAATTTTGACTGTGATAACTCAGTAAAAACTAAATGAGCGAAACCCAAAATACATGAGCGGGTGTTTGTAGTAATCAGTTTGTTTTTGTCTATTTCTCCACTTTTATCTATAAACGTGAGTGTTGCTATTTTATATAGTCGTTATCATAACTAATCTTATCTCTCCTTTGTTTTCAAGATCCAGATATGGACGGTCTTGACGTTTGGAATACTATATCTAAAGGTGACCCTTCACCTCGTACGGAGTTTGTTTACAACTTCGACCCCATGAAAAGAATTCCCCATCGGGCCATCAGGTAAGGGGGTTTGTAGTAAGCTAGTCTGTGCCTACCAATACACACAAATGATAAACCTTTCAGCGATAAACTTCTGTACAACAGTGTAACCCTGCCATGCTATGGTATCAGAATGCTCACCCAATAAGACTGGAAAGATGGCATCCAGATATTTCCCACTCACCAGTTTGGGCAAGGAACAGGGTTGTATCATACCAATATAATGATAATTCAATATGTATTATTAAGCCAATATTTAAGTCAACACCCCTAGAAGATCTCTCCGATCAAGTCTACAAACCACACTTACAGTTCCACGAACTCGGTTAAAATCATACGATGACAGATCCTTCTCCTATTCTTCATCAATTCTATGAACAAACTGCCAACTCCTATTCGATCAGCCCCGCACATTCGCACCTTCAGATCTATGCTTAAGACTCATTTCTTCAAGAGAGCTTACATGTGACCTAGTGTAAAGCGCCAGTGAACATTGCTGATGGATACTAGGCGCTATATAATCATTAATCCTATCCTATCCTATCCTATCCTATCCTACAGAATAATAAGCCAAAGTGTTACTGTAGGGTTATTAAGCTTTGTCCTGAGAGTAACCGTCATGGTATTAACTGTCCAAGAAACAACCACAATTAATTTCAACCGAATTCCATCTTGACGCAACTTAAACTGTACTGAGAGTATTGGCAACATTCTGAGACCGCCAAAAACGTATCTCCATCATCGTGACATAAAAAGACTGACAAAATATAAATTTAGAACATGACACGAATTGGGACTGGAGATAAATTACAGAGGAAAGTGAAAAAGTGACACTTCAAGAGATTTTTTGCACTAAACGTAGCGACCTTCCCATTTCTATGTATAAATTAGAGTTACCCTCCCCTGCGTGTCACACTCCATCAATATCATTATTTATTAAATTTCTGATTTGAATTTTGATCCTTCGTACAATAATTCTGAAACTTTAAAAATAGTTTGTTGCATGTGGTGTTTCAATTAATACCATGAAAAAGTGATCACACTTCAAGTATTATGTTAACTTATATAAGTACACATGGCTATTCAAACTTAAAGGGGCAATAGCCGAATTATTAATACATAACTTTGTAGTTGGGCTTTGAGTTCTACAGCTAACGCTGTTGTTTGTCAGACAGTGAAGTAAGTAAAGCTTGGACGACGTTATTTAATAAATTTGTTCTCGTCAAATGCAAAAATAGATAATAGAACGCGTAAGAGCTAACCCCGGGAGAGGTACTTCTGATATTTTCATTCAGGGATGTGCCGCCGCCGCCCAAGTTGAAAACATCTACCCATGTATATTCCAAAAAAGACCCATTTTTAGGACTTTGCTAGACAAATTTGGGGAATTTTCACCTTTATTATGTTGCATATAAAGATTTCCTAAAGCATGGGACGTTTGTGTAAAAACGTTTGTTATCGACCCAAAGTTTAGGGTGTTTGGGATGAAAATTGACCCATGTTTCCGGACTTTTGAAAAAAGTGACCCTTTCGGGCAGCACAAACCCTACACTTTTCTATGAGAGTATCCCTCCTAGGAAAACAAACCCATCGCTCCATGGAGTCCTGAAACTCGAAGCGTACAAAGGACGTGAGAAAATTATTCTCAAATGCAAGCTATGCTATTCTCTACTTATTACGGAATTATCTGCATTATTTTGCAGGGTAGGCGATTATAAACTTATACATGGACAAGCTGGCAGTCCAAGTAAGCATAACATAAACCATGCAATAAATTGTGAAAGTTTCAAAATAATTATTTCAGAACAATTCACGTCAAATCATGTGAACATGAACTTCAGAACTCTCGACGTCAGTTGATCAATTTTGTTTACCATCATAGTATTGGATTTACATCAGATGAAAAAACGACATTGTAAAACAAATAAATTTCCGGTAGAATATTCTGAAAGTCAGGGTCAGTGAAAATCATCATATTCTGAGCATCCCTTTGAACTTAACCAAGAAAAGACTCACGCGTGAAATGTGGAATATCTGACAGAAATTAGTTTTTTTTCTGATTCAAGATGACTGGATACCTCCTCCTGAGACTGGATGTACTCGTGATTACACAAAAAGACATATTGATGGACACTATACAATGCTGTTCAACATTCGTGGTGGGTATTTCAATCACAAACTTTGCAATTCTTTACCGTTGCTTATTTTTTAGAAAGCTCTTTAACATCAGATTCTCTCAAAGTGTCCTATTCATAAATGGCCGTATCTTTAGCAATTAAGTTTATCTTTAAAAGGAAATCCCTTTAAACACAAGCTAGTACAAGCATTATTTCTATTAAAGGCAGAATCGAAAAATAAGGCGATATTTTTACAGTGTAAATGTGCCACTGGCTGCTCCACCTGACTACAAATCCAAGTATGCTGTACAGCATTTTGTTGAGTTAGACATTTATGTTGCCCCAAATGTGTAATTTTTACCGTTTCATTTTGAGATTTCGAAAGTATTCAAGGTATAGAAAAGAAAACATCAAAAAACGTTTTTATTCTTGTGACATGCCATATCTTGTATTGGATATTTTATCAGTGTGCGAAGTGCCACTGTGCATCTTTCTGAATCGAGGAGAGTTCACGCCTGCTGTAGTACGTTGAATAGCGATATGATAAGAACAGGTCCCTCAACTAGCAGACAAAAAGCGTTTAGATGGCAGGAAAAAACGGAAAACAGCACGAAAACGATTTCCCTTTAGCCGAAAACCTGAAATTTCATGAATTTTCATTTTAAAAAAGTAAAAATATCAGTTAAATTATGAAGATGTTCAGATTTGGAGAAGTAATTTTTGCTTTAGTTGCCTTTGCATATTCCATTGCTGATATTTATGAGGAAAACATTAATTTTAAAGCATTTGGCAAGAAATCCTATACTTTCAAGTATGGTGAAAAAAATCAACACTGATCAATGGTGTAAACATTTTTCCAAATTACAAATGTAAAACTGATCACTAATTTGTTTAAAATTAAAATTCAAAAATTTCAAAGAAATGTTGATATCTGTACTCAATCACAGAAAAATTCACAACGAAAAAATCACAATGTGACATTTATGGTTTTTAAACCAATATTTTTGTGTGTTATCTTACACTTAATGGGTTTTGTACTGTAAAGCCTATAATTGTTGCATAAAAAGATGTAACATGTAACATGTAACATGACCAACCAAATGGAGATAATTAAAGAAGTAGAGTACTCATTGAGAAATTTATATTAAGAGCTTACATATTATAGCGTTTAGCTTGCATTTCACCTTGCCTGTCCTAGCAGCTCGTTCCACCCAGATCTCGTATATACCCGATGCAGCGCAGGTTAAAATTTTTAAGTTTTGAAACACAATATAAAGGAAATGAAGGCAACTTCCCACATCGCATCGACTCTACCTTTGCTAGTGATAACGTATAGTAAATAGATAAATGTGCTTTCATAATAACGGGAAACTTGCTTGAGATTTCACGGTATTCAATTTCTGGGAAGAGGCAATGTTTCTCAATGAGAAAGTCGCGCAGCCGCAGACGGGACGACCTCTCCCTTTCAAGTGTAGAGTATGTGATGCGGAGTTCTGAATACTAGTTCCACTGTATACTTAAGGTAGAGACACACGTGAAAGTATACTTATTTTAAACTCACTTTTTCTCAATAAATTTCACTTTTGGACCCTTTCACATTGTATATTTTCTGATAGCCCTATATTTCAACATTATGAAAAATAAGTTTATTTTCCGAAATCATTGTGTCTGTGACCATTTCTCTCAAAAATATGCGTTTTTGAGGTTTTTTTACCTAAAAAAATAGGTGTTTCAGGACTATTGCGACTTGAGATCTTTGAACAGAAATCAACAATTGAGTAGTCTTGGGAAAAAAACGGTGTCCCAGATTTTTTCTATTCCCTTTTGTTTCAGCTCAATAAGGTGTGAAAGTAACAACTCTGGGTTTTTGAATAAATTACCGGGTTTCGTTCACTTCAGCAAGAATTTCTCTTGTTCTATATATATTACCGAAAATCTGAGACACCGTTTTACAGATATGTATTGCTACTGTGACCTGGTAAAAAATCAGACCGATCTGTGCACCCTACTCCAACCTAATTTCTTTTGAAGTTACGCTTGTCAGGCCAAAATCGGAAGAGAGATAATCAAAGATTTGTGTAAACACCCCTATACGTACAAAAATCGATTGTTGGTATGAATTTCCGGGCGATTTTTATTCATGTTCACGAACTTGCATCAAGCAGGAGACTAGATGTTTTGTATTTTACATCAAATACCCTTCGGAAGATCATAAATGGCGAGAAAATCAGGAGAAACTGACACAAATTGTTGAGATGTACGAGTAATGAGGGCGGTTTATTTACATATACAAACACTGCTACGGCTAATCTGTTTTTTCTCAAATAAGGCGCCGTAAAATAAATTCTTTGTTTGCCGTCCGCGTGCGGGTAGGTTTTTGGACGAAATATGAAAAACAAACACAGATCGTATGATCGAATATACGACGCGTTGTGTCCTTCCTTTGTTGGCAATGTCGCAGCAAAATGTCGCAAAAACGCAAATGTCGTACAATCGTTTCGATACAAATCAGATTACCTATCGTAAAGGGGTACATCAACCGCTGTACGTAAAGTGTACATGTGCACCTCCTGTTGTAGCGGACTGCAGTACACCGTAAGTGAAGATCGATCGACCGTTTCACAAGTTTATTCCTCCCTCAAAGTTTCCAAATCGGCGGAAGTGCGCGATATTGGCTTGGTCTCTATACAAGACGGATCGAAAACAATTCTTGACTGGTTTAGCTTCGAATAAGGAATGGAACTGAATTTCCATCAGCTTCTGCGCGATCCGCAATTGATCACGATATTGGAATAAGAATTCGGTTTTCAAAAATAGCAATGGCCATTCGGCATTGCTGTCTGGACAAGCAGAATATTCAGCATTTTAGTATGCAATAGCGCTGATCACTTAACATCATTTTTCCTTCATTAATATACAAAAATTTGTCCGCATTTTCGGCAAGAACGATGAAATTAAAACCTGCTAGTGTCATAAAGCATACAGAAAATCACACTAATTCATATGAATTTATGGCTCAGACTACCAGTTGCAACAACGACCGCGCATGCAGTAACACAATTTGTCCGATTTTCAGGCAGCAGTGTTCGAAGTCGCGCGTGCAGCTATATATAGTAACAAACCTGACACCGAGATCAGCGCTATTAGAATTCGGATAAAAGACTAGTTGATACACAAAATTCAGAATAAATAGCCTTTAAAGTTACAGCTAATGGAGCATTTAACTCAACAGAAACAGTGCTCAGGACTAGTATATATTTGACACTTAAAAAGGAGGATTTCTACTCAAGGCTGTTATGATTTTTTCAGCTACCCACTCTTCTTACTGCAAAAATTCTAATTGTATGGAAGGGATAGTAGTTTCACCTTTTACCAAGATGTTTAGCATTTGTTTTCTGAGTGACAACTATACTTTGTTATACTCAGTAACTTTTGCAGTTTAATATGTGGAATTTTCAGGTTTTGCAATTAGAACACCTTTTTGTTGTGAGCTTACCCCAACATTTCGAAATTTACAGTGTTTCGTTGGTACTATATAGACTTTACTTCTCGGTAGACGAGCTTGACAGGTGCAGTCCAAGATACGTTCCTCCAATGGTCTAAATGCCCTGGACTACTCTTTGGTCGTTGTATCCTCCTGCCCTGTCTGTTGTATTTTTCTCTCTTGTCCTTTCCCGTATTATTTTGGAACGGGATTTTAAACTAAGTTTAAAGCTTGGTTTTGATCATATGATAAATATAAATTAAAGATAAAAATATACGTCCAATCGTAAACATCAATACAGATCTCGATCTTAAATTTACATGTTATAATTATTATAAAAATATCACTTAGACACGTTGCAAAATTGAACCCATTACGTGAAATTATTAGGTTCCTTCATTAGGTGTTAATTCAAATATATATTGTTTTCTTCAAGATTTCGTAAACATCCTCGTAATACGCGAGTTGCATCTTTTTATATTTGTCGCAAATATGTCTTTTATTCATATTTGAGATCTTGTTATTTTAATTAATAGTTTTACTGGCACCTATGACCACCTCATGCATAAATCTCCGTCAGAAACAATCTGTAGATCTTCTCAACACAACCAGTTGATTACTATCACACTATACATGTTGTACATTATGTACTGGTATAGTGTTTATTGCCATTGTTTATTGTGGAATTTTTGTTCAGACTCACAGTCACCTAACTCTAAGTATGCTTGTTGTATAACAAGTTAGTATAACCTTTGTTTCCACACATTGTTTTCAGCGTGCTAATGAAGAGCATAAGAAACACTGCATTGTAAATGTAACAGATGATTTTTTCATACTTGTGACCCATAAACCGATGGGAAAGTTAGAGTTTATGCGATTGATCTGTGTTGTGTTTTTTTCTGTGTTTGTTTTTTTTTTGCTGGCTGGCTGGTAGGTTTTTCAAAAATTCAAGGACGGCAAACAAAGAATTTTATTTACACGGCCTAAGAGTCTAAGCTTGTTACCGTAACTGTAAACTGTTGTCAAGCTCTATCAATCCGTTTCTCTTTAGTTTAGAAGTATCTTTTACGCCAGTCGAAGGTGAATTGAGGTACCGTAGTTTACGTTTGCCAGTCTCGGTGGACCGCCTTTCGACATTGCGCCGTCACGGAAGCCATGGCGGTGACTATTCAAGTTCGCCATTCAGCCCGTGCACCTGTTGAACTTCCCTTCGAAGATGAAAATTTATGCATACGCAACGCTTGACACGTCCACCAGTTTCGTTCACAAATTTGTTCACTTATCGCCAACCTTCGCATCGGAATGAGCGTACTGTGGTAGACAGACTCTGTCGCTGACTTTCACGTTGGAGAACTTACTTTGGTGAAGAGAGTCTGATAATCAACCGGCTTTCCTCGTCGGAAGAAAGACTCGTGTCCGACATCTCATCTTCTGCCACGTTGCTATAGTACGACCCTAAGTCAGACAATCTTAGTTTTGTTCTGGTAGCCTGGTCCATGATCTTACTTTCTCTCTTCTTATGACCGCGCTTACGTTTTACGCGTCTCTGCCTTCCGCTTGTCACTACGGCAGCCATTATTATTGAACGTCACACACAGGACAGTGGAAAGTATGCGCATGTGCGCCGGACAAGATCAGAAAAATTAACATAATAAGCGTCGCTATCGTAACTAATCCGTACACAGTTAAGACAACCGAATATAACAGTACGCGTAGTTCGCAAAAAGTCTATTTTATTAGTATTTTAAGCATTTCTTAATACAATATTGTCTCGATTTTTTCCACATGTCATATGGTACGGACTCCAATTTTGAAATAAAAGCAAAATCTCTGTAAAAATGCATTAAACGTGTATCTATACCTTAAGGGGGCATTCACTTTTTACAGGGAGGAGGGGGTCGGTGGAAATCAGGGGCATTGCTTTATGAAACCGTTTTTTTTTTGGGGGGGGGGTCAAATTTACCAATCAATATTTGAAGGGGTCAAATTTTACAGGTTTGAATGGAGTTATGGAAAAAAATTGACTTAGAAATTTCACAGAAATGTTGCGTGATCCTCCATACATAATCTATGAGTGGTCTATGAGGAAACCATGGATAATTTCTTTAAAATACAAAACTAGCTAAATCCTGTGTATTTATAGACTCTTGATTATTGATATTAATGTGCTTGATCACACTAGGGTAGTTACCGGTGCATGTGTGAGCAAATGTGATTTGGAATTTAAGCAAAAATGTTGATTTTCTATACATTGTGGTCTGTGAGGAAATTTTGATATTTTTTCAAATACAAAACTAGCTATTAAAATCCATTAAAATCAGCGCTTAAAAAGTTTCACAATTGATATAAATGTACCTGACGAGAATATTATATTTGAAAGAGCAGATTTGAAAACCCAACATGATATTGGAATTTCACCAAGTGAACATTTGTAAAGTTCAAAAATTCTTTTAAAGTTCAAAATGTCAAATTGGAAATTATAAGTCAATTAAGATATTATTGATAAAGACTGTGACATCTGGGGGAGCGGCGTTGTTTTGTGCATGAAAATCGGGATGGGTAACTCTTTTTCTTGCAAACACTTTTGAAGGGCCAATTTTTTAGCCCAGGGCCATAGGGTGTGAAGGGTTAATGAATGAAATGGAATTTATTTTTGGAGGGGGCACATTTTACAATTGATGAATTTTGGGGGGGTCAAATTTAAGAAATTTGATTTAGAGGAAGGTCGCTTTTTACATTTCATTTCTCGCTCAAGTTCCATCGACCCCCCCCCCCCGAAATAAACGAATGCTCCCTAAGAACAACGTACCGTTTTAGTAGAGTATGATACCGCAGAATCTAAAGAGTTTTGAACGGGAATGATAAACATAGTGAAAAGTCATCTTTCTTAATTTTTGTCTTTCTACAGACGACCCAACCGAACGCATTGATCTCAGTGCAGAAATGCCTGAAAAAGTGGATGAAATGATGGCCCGACTGAGAGAACTAGAAGAGGAGGCTATTCCCGCCATTGATCTTCCGTCGATGAAAGAATCTTCACCGAAATATTTTGGAAATGTGTACTCACCAGGATGGTGTTAAAGAACAGACTCGCCATGTCCTGTTATTGATAAGTTATGCGTGTTACTGACACTGTCATCGATACTTATTGTTTGGTGGTGTTGTATATGTCCCGTTCTAATGGACGGCACGTATACATGTTATCCCTCCTAACGAATTCAATTCTAGCCATTCAAAACCTAAATTACACCCCAGTGACGGAAGTACCGCAGAACCTGACTTTCTACTGTACACTCCTTTAGTACGCCTCTCGAATATGAAAATTTGAAAATTTGACTCTCAAACTTTAAACCATTTTTTCAATACCTAGAAAAAAACTCCGGGCATGTTCTTCGTTCGACAGACACATTCCCCTTCAGTCATTTGTTTCATGGACTAGATTTTTACAGATGAATGGTAATTTGTCATTCGTCGAATGAATTTTGAGAGTTCATGCTTTACTTTGTTTATGGAAATATTGCTAATAAACATGCAAAATCTACGACATAACATTCACTTTGGAAAAATTGCAACCTGTTTGACCCCAGCTGTGCTCTGTTAACGGGCTAGTATCTGTGAATTTTGATTATTTATTCACTGTCTTTGTTTTGTATGTCAGTTGCAAGTTCTTGTTCTACTCCACAAAGCATGTTGAAACACCTACTATTCAGCTTGTCAACACCGTGTCTATACATGTAAACTTATTGTTTACATGTGAATTCTAGTCATGGCCAGAACTCACTTGTCAACAATAACAATGCAGTCTACACGTTTACAGGTAACGTTGACATGCTAAATACTGTGTGTGTCAACATACTTTTAAAAGTATAAGAAAAAACTTGATGACATAAAAAAAAACGAAAAAAGTCATCGAGCCCTTTAAAGTTCAATTAATAGCTGTATCTTCTGCTTGTATTTCCTTTAGGTTAATATTTGTTCTATTGTTAAAAGAAAAAAATATGTTCTCCTGTGAGAAGAGTTTTTTGTCTCCTGTCAAAATTATACCTAAATGTCCAGTGTCAAACTTGTCAAAACAATTTGTATGAGTATAATACTGATTTTGACCTTTTTACGGAACAGAATCGGTCAACTGGATTAAGCATGTAGTACACAAACCCGTTGAAAAAGCTAAATTGCTTTTTGTTAACATAGCTTACAGAGAAGTAGAAAATGTAACTGTTTTACTGAATAAAACAAAAAAGACATTGTCAAACATATCAATATTGCCCCTAAACGACAAACGAGAGACGATAACCACAAACAAATATGTTTCAAGAAGTTCAATGATTTGATAGTACCAAGACGACGGATAAAATGTTACAGTAAGAACTCGGTCCATAAGCAACGGCTGATGCAATATGGGTTTTTTGTACTTGTGATTTTATAAATGTTGTAACGAATATAGTTTTTCATGTGTTTGGGTGAAAAGTTTCACTCTATGATCTATATCATTTTGTCCCCAGGTCGCGTAGATATTATCAAGGGTTAGTTCAATTGATGCTCATCTACTGACTTTTTCTGCGACTCAAATTTCACATATCACGCCAACCTGCATACTGAATTGGCTAACCGGCAATCTCGTACTGAATTTCAACTCTCTTTTTGCGGAAATACATAATAGTGAAAGAGAAAGAGAGGAAACATCTCTGACTGATGTTCAAACAGCTGACTTACCTGGACAAATGAATTATGATATATCCTTGCTGTTTTTTTTCAAATGGTTACATATATAGATGTTATGTTTCTAAGACTTGTTCACTGGAAGATTGTACATGGGTAAGATGGTGTGTTTTTAACTTATTATCTTTTTCAACCAAATCGCAGTACACAACCGTCTATTTACTGTCTGTTTTGTGCTGTTTTGTGTCTATGTTTACAACTATTGTCTTACGAATTCTGACCTAATGTCTTCGGAGTATGGATTGGTTTGATTGCGATTTTTTTTTTGAGGTATTCATCAGGCATACAGTTAAACCGCTTTACACACTTCCATAATGGTATTTATAGCTCTAGATGCTGCATAAAGGTGTAATATCAAGTTTGTAATCTCAGTAATGTCAGCATTATGCGATAGTTAAAGATTGGGTTTCATCTTCTCATTTCAAATGACAGCACATCAAATCATGGCAGTTTTTTGTGCAACTTTTGACATATTTTTATATTTTTAAAATCACGCGAACTTATGAAAGCTGTGCACAGGTTTGGTGCTTCAAATACCACGTCCATGTAAACAATTGGTGAGTGGACAATCAATCATTTAAACACAGTACCATGTTGCAATACGATGTCACGTGAACAGATAAAACAACAAAAGTAGATAATCGTATCCAATTGGAACCAGTGATTTGTTGATTTCACTACAGTGTTCAAACATTTGATTTTCGGAGCACGAGGACACTGATCTGTATACAGAATAGTGTGCAGATTGAAATGCGGGATGCTTAAAAGGAGCGTAGACTATCGGTTCCTAGTACGTATAAAGAAGATTTATTTGACTTAGACCAAACCAAATTCTCCACTCCAGGGTTGAGGATAACGATAGTTTCCTTTTGAGAAAAACTGACAAAGGAAGTATAATTGTAAAAGAAAAACTGTTAGCTTTTTTCTCATCAACGTCTTAAGGCAACATCGATTAATATGAGATTTGTTTGAGTGCATCTTCAGCGTGTTTATGTTGTGTCATACGTTTAAGACTTCATATCTTTATATTTAATTTACATTAACTACAGTTCTCAAATTAATCCTAATTGCTTATAAAAACAGCGATTTAAAAATTTGTTTGCACGTACTTGACAGCCAAGACAAAGGAATGTTTATATCGATACCTATACAAAGTTCAAGTCTAAACATGATGGAATGTAGAAGGTTTAAAAAAATCATTGCGTTGTTTTTCACATCAAATTTGATTTTATTTTAAAAAAACTGAACATGTATTGTTGACAATCACAAAATCATAGAAATATATTACGTATATAGTTATTGTTTAAAAAAAGGTTGGGAAAACTGGAGTTATTGTTTACCATAAACATATTATAACATACACATAACTAATGTGGATATGCTACTTAACGTTGTACAATTCGCTATATAAACAAACAAACAAGCTGCACAAATAGTTGACCACCGAAAATTATGCTTTCTAATACACCTGCAAGTTATGGATAGCTACTGTTGGCAAAGTATGGTAATTTGGAACTGGAAGACTTAATACCATATTTTGCAGTAAGAGCATAGCTTGCTGCTTGTACGAACAGTTTTACTGGTGTTTGCAGTAAATATCCGGTCATCCAAGATGCTAGCACTTTAACGTCACACTTTGGGAGCCGATTCACCAAAAATAACAGAAATAACTCGAGTTTCATATGGCAATATTATAAGTAATTATGACAGTGTATAATATAGACGCTGCCGTTCTCTTTGACCAGTCACGAGTACAGTACGTCTGATTAACATTAGTCGATGGCGTCACATGTACTGATGGGATTTAATCAAATTACAAGAGCAACTAAATCGATTTATTTATAAAACATACTTCTACTAAAACGTGATGACACTTTCTTCTTGAGCACAATGACTGATTGAAGTTTTCTGTTTTTCAGAAACAAAAATTCCATGTTACCACATTCTGAATATTAAGACTTGCGCTGTAGTTCACGGCATAATATTTAAACTTAATACTAGTATGCTATCTTCGGCGATTGTTTGTCTTCTGATTATTTGAGTAATATGAGTAAGGATACATATTCTAAGTACATCTATATCACTTCAATTACTTTTGGTTGGCTTCTGATCATTCACAAGAGATTTTTTTGAAAACATCATGAGTTTTTTTAATTGCTTCACATTTCCTTAAGTCCCTGCTTCAATTTCTGTGCTCTCGTGAAGACCTTGTCGTAATCAAGTAGAACTCTGCTGATGGAAATTTCCCATGCGTCGATGTCATTTTACTATGGCCACGTATATAGCCGACATCCACGATCATTTCCGCTGAAATGTCCGGGAACTGCTCAGTGAGGAACTTTGCCAGCACTGAGTTGATAGTCACTAGGACTGGAACGCCAGCTGCGATTGCTTCCATGCCGACCATACCGAATCGTTCACTCCTGGAAGGTATAAGGCAAAGGTGACTTTGTTTTAGATCTTCACGAATCTGATCCTGAGTACCATAAGGGTAGAGATTATACCGGAGGTGACCAGACTCTATGTGCTTCTTGATGAATTCTTCCGATGCTTCTGACTCATTTTCTGGTATCCCTCGAATCAGCCAAACAGGAGGATCTTTGTACGGTCTCCTTGGCTTCATTAGCTGAATGTGTTTGCTTATGGCGGCTGCAGCAATATCGTAACCTTTCAAGTTGGACACCTTTATTACTCGGCCAAAGGTTAGAATCTGGACTTTGCAATCAGCAGAGGGTTTCTTCACCTGTATCTGAAAGAACTTCTCATCGGGCATTGGCAGGAACAATTCATGTCTTATGTCACTCGCTGTTGCCCGATACTTGTTTTTAAAGTGGCTGTACATACGTGGCCCTACGGAGAATACTACATCAGATTTAGTAGCATATCTATAGGGTTTTTCCCTCTTTTTCCTCAACTGTCATCGGTGTGCCGGTATCCTTGTGTGCTTCCGTGTCTTCGGGTATAGTGTGATTGAATAATATGACTTTCGATCTCGGAAAACTATCTCCTATTCTAAGTGCTGCTGTGGATGTAATTGGTGAATGACCAATGGTAATTTTGATATCTGAGACACTTTCCACCCGAGCGAAATGAAATTTATGGTATCTATTTAACCAATCTATTTTTGGTTTGTCTTCTGGGTCATCCGATGTTGGAAGAAGAAGATTTACTTTCTTTGCTATTGCATCAGCCTTGTCTTCCTCACTTGCTTCTAGGGCCGTTGCATACACTTCCAGACCTGTCTCCAGCATCAAGCCAACAACTTGTCTATGTACGGTCGATATCCCGCCTTTCTGTGTAGACCATTCGTCGTTAATGGCAAGTAAAGAACCTTTCCTGTATCAGGGTGAAATGTGAGCGATGGGAAGCTTGTTATATTTGATACAGCACTTTAAGTGTGGACGAATTTTAAATTTTTACTCATTTTTAGTAGCTTGTTCAAAGAATTGAATTCGTCGCAGAGAAAGAGATTAGTGTCGACAGCTTAAATGGCTTTATGATGAGGAAATAATGCGTTTTACTCAACGAAGGAAAATATGTGAATTACAAATTAAGTTTAGGAATTTGAAAGAAAAGGAACGGGGGTGATATTAAAATGATGAACAAAATTGGCCTTAAATTGAGAGTGAAATAATCAAAAACCAACACCAAAAGTGCCTCATATTAAAATAGACACATCTCTTACATAATCGTTATTGAAATCGGCTCTCGGAAAAAAAGAACTAACAGTCGTCTAAGCAATACAGAATTAATCAGCACTTACTGCTAGTAGTATTTATTCTCAGCTGGGATAAATAAGAATTTTACACCCATTTTATTCATTTTATCTAAAGGGA
>LD345852.1:0-26414 GCA_001465055.1 Ptychodera flava
GTGTTCAATTGAGAAAAAAATAAAAATCTGTAAGTGTCTAAAAGGTATGTAGCTACCTTAATTTCATAGAGTATTACGCTTAAATGAATTTTGCCATATATTGCAAGTTGACCTGCAACAAGGTTGTTTCTATGAAACCTATTTCCAGATTACTGCGATTAATGCACTGCGCGATCATGGGAACGAAAACATAATGCTTCAGTGCTGGTACAAACAGTGCAGTTTATTTAATAAATAAAACAGTGCATATTCCATAAAGTGTCGATTTTGATAAAATCATCTCAAGGTAACAGTTCAGAACGCAATATGAAATAAAGTATCTTGTCTTAAACATTACTTGTTTTAAAATAAATCATGTTCCATCGCGTTTCATTTGATGTTACCGTATAAATGCGCTGCCCATTTGTAAGTCACATCCTTAGCTACTGTATCAGGAAAGATATGCCGTGTATATGCTTGGCATAACATTTTCTGGTACTACTTAAAACCTGCAATAACTTTCTAACATAAACTTTTGAACCATTAAGAGTAACAAAGATGAAAAAACCGCAAAGAAATTAAATAATCGTTTGCAATTAAGGAGGACGATTATGCTAAAATAGCTTTACTGATCCTTTGTGATAATTTTTTGCTAAATATTCTTATCGAAATTACAAAATTGCAGCTAATACATACATTTTAAGGGAGCAAAACATTTTTGAGAAAATAAAAAGCAAACAAAATTTGTCAAACCTTTTATTTTACATAGATCGTCAAATCAAAACTATTGAGGGGACATAAATTTCTTACTTGTTTCATTGTATTTAATTATGAATAAATAAATGAAGTAATGAATTCAATTTTATTACAAATATTAGAGTATTTAGTTTGTGTATATATCATTTATTACTATGAAAAATATTTTGCATTTTCTATATCAAATTTAAGTTCGTGTGCCTCAGCTTCCATGATGCTAAATGTACTAATGTCTCTCCAGAACGAAATGTTAAGTCGAGCTAATTGCATGTGCTAGTCCAAAATGTATATTTAAAATATTTGTACGTTTATATGACTTGTTGAGGGAAAATGACCTGCCATCACATTCTCGATGAAAATAGTATCATCTCCTGGGCAATGCAAACTACCACTCATTCATTGAGCGGTAACCCAGTCTTTTGATGGTTTCGATTCATATGGGTATCTTATCTCTGTGTTTAGGCAGACAAACAGCATAATGGTACACTCATGGTACACATTTCTAAAAATATCTACTATAGTTAGGGTCATCGATTTTATAGAATACTTACTTTATAGACAAAGGAAACTATCGTTTATGGGAAAATTAAAGGGAACATTCAGTGGTGAATATGTGAAATTTCCGTAAAATAATCGGTTAAATAAAAGTGCTTTCAGTGTTAATATGTAGCCTAATTTCTAGAGTTCTTTAGAAGTCTTTTAAATTGTAGAATAATTATGACTAATATACCCTACAAGTATTATTAATATTTTTGCATACTGTCTTGCTAAATTTGTCTTAATAATGATATGTCACACTCGTCAAGCTTTTTGCATAACCAAATCTATGTATGATCTCTTTAAATTGTTATATTTTCTATTACGCAAACAAAATATGCAAATAAAATATCCTGATTTCAGGATGTCATCCACATTAAACTGTATATAAGTGTACACGAAGAATAAAATTCATATTTTTTATTTTAGCCTTATTACATGCGAATCAGCTAATACTGAGTACGTCACGCTGATCTAAGTTCTAGTTAAACTAAACCTATCAAACACCAATATACTACAGGAGTAAGACCTTATTTAATGTATTAAGTTTTGATATATGTCTAAACTATATTAATTTGTTTGATCCTCAAATGATCCTATAATCAACGACAAGCATTGTACATTCTTCGTAACTTAATTTGAAAAGACCACTGTGCCTCAAAAGTATTTTCATTACCTATAATTATTTGAGGAAATACATGGTACATAGACAGAGCTCACTTTAAACGTCGTAGTCCCGACTGGACTAACATATTTCCAGAGGTGACAACCCCTTGTTGGCTTTTAACTGCTCTCTGTGATTGATGAATTATTACTCACACATAAGCACTGCACTGCTCCACAGACAAAGAGAAACACAGACTAGAAACGGGGATTGTTCAAGGTGTGAAGCGGTGGCGTAATTCCAAACATGTACTCCTCGCCTCGCCTCAGTAAGCTCTCGCATCTGCTTTCCGAAGAGTGTTGAACATGCATCCTCGGTAATTTCCGGATCTTCGACAATTTTTAAGCGAAAGTATGTTAGGCAAAGTTGTCATGTAGTGCTGAGCGGAATTGGCGTGCTGACGAAAACGAAAAACTGTTTGAGCTTTGGGGAGGTGAGTTTTTACCATTTTAAAAATTCTCTCACATTTTTATGAATATATAATAAGTGTGTTTGAACCAAATTTGAAAGTCTTTTATCGATGCTGTCAGATTTTACTCAATTGTTTACGATCAGTCTCATCGTCTTCTACAAGTTCGTCATGGGAGAAAGTATTTATGAAACTGTTGGCTTGTTATGTTTTGATTGGCTTGAAGCAGTGTTTCTGCCACAAGAGCACAAAAAGTAAGCAAGGTTGCTAAGCGACAGGCAGCATGATGCCATCTCGTCCTACTTTTCCCATAATCTCGAGCTATTATCAACCACGTACTAAGTCTAAAGAAAGTTTAACACCTGTGAAGCTCATTTTAATATGAAAAGGCCATAGTTTATCGAGACGACCATAACATCAAACAGCGTGCCGCAGTTTAGTCCATGCTTCTCTTTTTCTGTGATTGCTTTTGAGACTCCTGGAAACATTTACGATTGATGGTTGCTTTAAAATAGAAATGAAAATATTAAATAATAGATAGAAATTAAAAAGGTAAATATTGCTTTAAATTGTAGAAAATATACACGATTCTTAAATGCTGACTCTTAGTTGAAGTTTTGATGATAACATGTAGGTACTTAGATAATATACATAAAAAACTTTGCTATTATCAAATTAAATCACGGCATCAGTATCATATTGCAAGACTGAATAAAATCCATCTACTTACAGAAGTCTTCCAAATTGCTTAGGACGTGATAACATCAATACAGAACTGCCATTCATTGTGCGCCCTGAATCATATCACATCACAAGTTGACGCACATTTCATCTAAGTATATTATCCTTATTTAAAGTTATAATTAAATATGTTCATAAATACAAAAGAAAAATAGCCGCTTATGTTGGATCTTGCCACGACGAGTTCACATGAATGTGAAAAAAGTAATGCCAGCCTTGTTCTAAGCTCAATTGAAGTTGGTTCCAATATGTCTAAGTAATTGTTTTAATAAACGAATATATAAATTGAGCTTTAACCGGGAAGTAATGCTAATTACTCTCACAATATATATTTAATACAATCATTTAATATAATCTAAAACTCCATAAAACTGAATCTTTTGATATCGTATACGAACCAAAATCATTAACTATGCATTCATTTGTGTACAATCCACATTAACATCACTTATCTACATATTAAGATGGTAATAGATACAAAATTTCATGAGTTTTGCTTGTTATTTTTCTGAATTATGAATGGATTTAAACTGTATTCAATCACAGAGTAACAGAAAAATGCATATAGTCACATATATTTTAATGACAGGAACCCCAACTCTGATCAGATATGTTGGCTTAGTCCAGTCTAATTTGGTCTGGTAGGATAAGCCACGATATTGTCACAATCATGAAAGCTAATACAATAAAATATCAGATTTTACAATAACGTTCCACTGTTACACATGTAAAACCTTTAGATTTGGTCACTCACAAGTTAGCCTGGTTTATCAACTGAAAGTGACATGTTACAACATTAAATCTATTTACTAATTATGACCTGTGACTTTACAGTACAGAATTTTTATGATACAGTATTTGATAATACAAGTATATTTTAAATTTATAAATATCACCCCGTATCAATATCAGTAAACTAACAATAACAGCGCTATACAGAAAACATTAAGAAGGCTTTTCAGTAGTGGTAAACACTGGAGTTAAACTAACGATAGCACATTACATGGTCATTGACGTGTCATTATCAAACCATATGAATTCTCAATACCCGTATTACCTAGAGTGAATATAGTATCAAACATTGGCATACTTGTTTGTCGGGCGATACCATTTAACAAAGGGGTTGTTTTTTTTCATTACGATATCTGAGTTGGCTTTGAAAGTGAGATGACAGTCGCACTGTACGTTATAAGGTACGTCTTTCCAATGGGTACGCAATCAGTCTTACAAGATGATGGATACCGTTTTGCAGGTGGTCGAGTTATCATGAGAAAATGAGTATGGACACACCTTTAGTCATTTCTAATAGAGTTTCAACTTGAAAACGAAACCCACATCAGGCTGCCGTAAACGCAGTGAGGTGATTGCACAAACACAACGTGGAATTGATGTCTGACTTGGGAGATACCTGAAAGAAAAGTGGAACATAACGAATCAACGTTTCAGAAAATAGGAAATTTCACGGCACTTTAACAGTAACATCAACACCAAAATTTGTAGAGATGGGTATGTTTTCACAAAGATGATGAAACTGTAATATATTGTGTAAATACAGTGAATATGTAATGATGGCAAAGTGAGGCATGTATGCAGATATCCATGTGTCATACACATAATTTTTAATACCTGCATTTAAAAATTCATACAAATAAGTAAGCCCTTTATACATTGTTCCTTATGTGCATTTACTATTGAATATCAATTTTCAAACGCACAGGAAAAAATACTTTAAACACGATTGGAACTAATTTTGGATAATTGGATAGTGAAGTTTAATCTTCAACCATAAGCTCATCTTCGTTTCCTTTTAAGGTATACATATGTTTTTATGAGTAATTTTTAATATAGCAACATTTAGCTGCACGGCACATAACACTTTTGAGAAATTTGAAAATTATGAAGATCCAATTATCCCAAATTAGTTCCAATCGTGTTTTTAATATGTTTAGGGGTATTATCAGAACTTCAGCGTTCTGCGATGTTAGACCAAAACACGTTCAACATGTCTGAGTTGTTGTTTACAGCAATAACATATCTGAATCAAAATAAATCATCTGTAGTCTTATTGAACCATACCATGAAAGCTTTGAAATGCAGTATTTATGAAATTCTGCCTCTTTTGTCTTTCTAAGTTTGAAGCAGTTAGCCTGCAAACATCTCAGCGATGCCTATATTTATCGAAAGCTTTACCGACAAGGTTTTCTGCTACCAAACTAAAAAAATTATAGAAACAAAGAAATGCAGGTGATAACATAATGATGTAGAGGTCCAAATATTTGGCCGAATGGTCGAGATAACAACAGCAATAATTGTAAGTTGTCTCCTTGTAAAGGTACAATGACATCTTGACCAATGTCAGAGAAATGTCTACATCGGAGTAGTACATACATGTATTATGTCATTTGAACTTTTTAGACGTAATAGGTTGACCACAGAAAAAAATAATGTTTGATTAAATTTGCCCAAACGTTCTCAATGACGGCTTAATGACAATTTACAGGCAAATACACACAGGGCAGCTCATTTGCCAGCGTGCAAAAGTGAGTGTCTAGCTAACAAGCCATTATCACAACATTGCTTGGATATATACAAGAAGATATGAAATACGTACCTTGCATCCATCACTTTGCTAGCTGTGGGCATTGTCAACGGAGTGTCTGCATCTGTGCTGGGTGGTTGACACTTTGAACTCAACTCCATGACCTGAAGGTGAGCATAAAACATGGATTAGTGGACACATGCATTTATTATTGTGCAAAAAGAACTGTACATTGCATGTCCTCTGGACTTAAACTATAGACGCCTAATAATATAGAAATAAATAGAGAAAACGCGCTACTCTCATTCTATTGGAAGAAATTAATAGCTTGGATGGTATACAAAATATGTGAATATAGCAATCGAGGAAATCATTCAAACGGGTTTTTTTTTGCTTTCTCCGTAGATTGATGAATAAAAATCGAAGCACATGACAAATGTATTTTGTTTGTGCTGAATTTAAACACACTGACATTGACGTACAGCAACGTGAAAGACGATGCATTGATCTGCAATGCAGTGGTCTGGAATATATTACGTACACAAATCAAAGGAAACAAGGTCAAACCCGTCAATGGGTTTTTGCACCGCACTATTTTTCGAAAAACAAAAACAAAACAAAACAAAACGAAACCTTATATCCATAGCAATGTTGTATGGGGAAGACCAGACACATGGCAACAAGAACATAAACACGTACTGTACACCAGGTCAAAGGTCACGTAGTAGCTTCCAGCCTTTGAAATCTCTTCTTCTGGCAGTAAGATACTTGTAACGCTTCCATTGAAGAAGACTACGCTCGAAAATTGAAAGTCGTCAACATCACCAACGTTTACAGGTGCTTCACTTGACATATACATTGCGGTGCTCTCTGAGACGGGTGAAGGCGTCACCAACACTATTTGAATGGCGTGTAAGGGCTTGAGAGCCTAAAAATATCAACATAAATAATAAATTGTTTGTGTGGTATTATTCTAGGGCAGACTTTGTAAAGTTGGAGGTACATGCAGTAAGAGAGACACTGCCATCAAACTAATTCCCGACGTTCGATTGTTTTGCCGTGCAGCTTTCTGAAATGCCTGGGGAGGAACATGTATCACATAAAGTTAAAAGTCCTCTCAGTATTTTTGTCCACTTACGGTAATGACTGGTGGGCGTACAGGCGCACAATAAACAGCTTACTGAGACCAGAGGAAAGGGTTGCCAATTGGTAAGAAAAGGAAAAAGTTGACTGTAAATGCGAGCCTTACCGTAATGCGAAACGAGTAACGTGTGGTAGAATCAGTTTCAACGTATTTACCCCCGAGCGTTGTTTCATTCTGTGGTGCCTGACGGTTGCCAAGCCATACCAAAATGTCTTGAGTGGTATTTTGTACTGAAATCGACAACAATTTAGACAGTTTAAAACGGTGTTCAAGTAATCTTTTCAACGGAAACCTCTGTCTGGATGTTAAAAATAAAATGTGTTTTTTAAAATAACATATGGTTTGAGTAAATATATAGCTAACCATGCATCTGTTAGTAGAGATTAACAGGCAGTATTTTCAACTTTTTCGTCATTTTACGATGTGACCCAGGAATATTTGAGCTACGACTTCACATCTTTCAAGCTAATTCATCGGTCAGTTCAATTCCATTGATCAATGACACTTCAATGTTAGTGATTCGAACTTAATGTTGTTCGGTGTCTCATACTGAAGATACGTTTGAATATATCATTTTCATTATGACACAATTTGCTGTTATGAAGAATTTCTCCTGATTTTATTTCCTGAATCAGCCTTTCACTTATGGATTTCGATCTTCTGTTGCTATCGCTTTAAATATCGTTCTCCATACAACATGTTGCCTGTGCAATATTTCTTTATGGTTTTGAATTATTTTACAACACGCAGTTTACAGGTAATTTGATCAAATATTTGTGCGGCAGGAAGTGATGTCAGGTGTTTCAGGAAGAATTTCATTGCGTTGCTGAAGGTAATGTCAATACGCATCAGCCTTATGGTCCCCTTTGTAAATCTCACATGTATTCAAAAGCACAGTATATGTGAGATATCATATATTTTTCAGCGACAGTACGATGATTTTCTGATCGCACTAAATATGCGCCATAAGTGTATGTTGCGAAAAACAAGAATATCTAACATTCAGCAAAAGTTAGATATTTTGATAGATCGTGACAATTACTTTGACAAAAAAACCCACCTTTGATCTCCTGGCCGGATTCATCCTTAAACGTCAAGCTCAAGATATCTGTTTTAAATTGTTCAGACATATTTGATAATTGATAAAATTCAGTTCCGAGGCGGAATATCTGAATTATGAAAAAACGATATTAATGTGACCACGTTTTCGCGGATGTAAAATGTTAGATAAAGAGTGTTCCGATACAGACGTATGTGCTTCTAACTTAAGGGTATTGAGCGAACAGAACATACAAAAACAAATGAAATATATACATTAAGTTACATCGAATACTAGCTTATTTGAAGTCATTGGAATATGGCCTACACTAACCCTTCGAATGTCTTAGAAGCGGACTAAGTTCGAGTTTGAAATTATGTTTAACATTATTTTTTTTACTCACATGTTGCTTTCTGAGTCCTTTCTGATAACATAGTCAAGTCCATAATCTTAGTATAATCTTAACCCCCTAATGAGGAAAATATGTTGGTGTAGTGTTTGGTATCGACATATTCATAAAGAAATATGGTATGATCGTATCATCAAAGTTTTTTTGTCTTTTGATTTTTTTAATTTTTCTATCAGTCCACCATCCAACAGGCGTTAGCCTAATTACAGGACGAGGTATGCATAATCCACTAACCCCTAATGGAGCACTGAGGAGTAAAGTGCCTTGCTCAAGGGCACAACCCTCTGATCGTGAGTCCGTCTGCCTAACCACTGGGCCACGGTGCCTCCTCAAGTTAAAAGCCGACGGGGACATTGCTGTACTTTATTACATACTTAATGTTAAACATACCACTCTGTTCATCGTTGTATTTCGGCAAAGGTGAAGAAATATGTGCTCCGCCGAAGGAATTCCAAATCCACTATGAGGGCCAACCATCATAGTACCGTGACTCAGATTCTGCACTGTGTTCTTTTCCAAATTCAGAACAAGTGATGGAGTCTTTAGAACAACAGTTGCTCCACCCCTGGTCATCTTGCTAAGAGTGAAGTTAGCTATGTTGTCGGCTATTGTCAGGATGGATTTAGTGAATTGTCTCTGTATGTCTTGATGAAGATTGTTGATGTTATATACCAGAGTGTCATCTAAAACATCTTGTATTTCATAAAGGATTTCTATAAAAAATCAAGTTTAAGAAATGTCAACTTATCTTTCCAACGATGAGCACGTTGTAAGGTACACAACTACACACACACACACACACACACACACACACACACACACATATATATATATATATATATATATATATAATATAGTTAATTGCACGAGTAGGTGTGCTGTTACAGTTGTAATCACCACACTTATGGTCAGAAACTTGTAAACATCACGAGGCCGAAAAAAACAGTCCAATCTTCTCTAAAATTTGAAAATTACTGTCAATAAATCGTCTACTTTTGATTTGAATACCCACAATGGAATGGAGTAACCCATTGTGCGTCGAAAGGTTCACAGAGGTCATCATGCACCTGGCATGCGAGTTTTGGAGAATGACCCATCCCAGACAGGTAAGACAAGGGCTCTGGTCAACTGCAAATCTGCATTTGAATAAGGGCTACAGAGTGGTATAATGCACCTGTGTAGAAGGAAACTGCTGTAGTCTGATTGGTTAAATAAAATGGCTTCCCTTACTCTATCTTGTTGGCTATTGGCTAGCGAGAAGGAAGTCAATCTGTAGATGCATGTGATTGCCTCGTGGATGCATCAGGCTTTCGATGCCATTTTCGTGTTTTCGACTGGTCAAGATGGACCTTGTCAACTTATCTGATCTGATGACCCAAGAGACTTCCTAGAGTTCCATGGATGGCCATGTAAAAACAACCAAAGTGGATTTTACACGGGCAAACTGCCCTATAAGAGCAGCCGCTACTACGGAGCGCATAAAATCCATGATGTGTACTTCAACTTATAAAAAAGTACTTGGCGATGATAACACCGGCCGGGATTGTACTATCGATGACCCTTGACCAAGGGATAATCACGTTATCCTGCCAGAAAATATACGTCTTTACACAAAGCAAATGTGCGAGATGGCTTGGCCAGACTGCCAGCACACTGGATATTCTGGCAAGGTAATTTATTCTTTTACTAAAATATTTATACACAAAACGAATTCTGTAAAGTTATAAAATTAAATTCATTGACTAAAACAATTTGTTGTGTGTGCGGCAGTACCACAGAATTTATTTCGACTATTCCACAAACGTTACAAAAAGCCTGTACTTATTTCCATGATATTTGTCACATATGTCTTGTGTTAGATAATTTCAGGTGAATGCGGCAACATCTCTGTACCATCAGGGATTCGATGAGCAGCTTATCAAAGAACAAACAGGTCACAGATCAGTCGACGGTTTACGCGCCTCAAATGTATGTCTACTGCACAACAAAAGCATGTTTCGAATATATTACTACCACCTCCATCTAGTGTTAAATCAGAGGAATCTGTAAGTAAACGGTTTCTCAAGTTACGACAAAACAATGTAACAAAATAGACAAGATTGGTCCAACCCAAGCAGACGCCGAATCTAAAGATGGACAGTCTTCATCAACAAATCATGTTGCTTACATTGAGCATGGTCCAAAGAAAGTTAAAATTGAATTATAAAATGCTATAACATACAGTTGAACAAATTGTCTTCGTTTTGTTATTGAATGTGTGTGAATGCTTTAGACATCTCGACTTGACCTATTGTTCTCTGCAAATTAGTAATCAGTCATACTTTTTTCATATTTAAATAAGTAATCACTACACTTTTATTGATATGATAATGATTTTCTTTCATTACAATGTGGTGATTACTTATTAACATATGAATAAAAGTATGACTGATTACTTATTTTGCATAAGAACAATAGGTGTCAGTCGTGTTTTCAGGGATAAATGGATGGCAAGAACAATAGGTCACATGACCTGGAGTGGTATATATATATATATATATATATATATATATATATATATATATATATATATATATATATATTAATTGCTTTCTTATATCCAGTAGCAAATACAAAGGTTTGAGTAAATTGTCGGGTTATCTTTAGAAAGTCTTTTGAGTTTTCTGAACATGAACCTTACATTAAGCAACTCGATTTTCCTTCAGTGCATTAGGAAAAAATAGGATATGCCTTAGTGATAAAATGCTGAATCTTGAATTATCGTCTGTCACACTGTCTTTTGCAAAATATAGTTATTATATCAAAGCAAAACGAAAACGGACAAACACACCTTGTGCCGACACGATGCTCATGTTAGGTGTAATATTTACTCTCAAAAGCTGTGAAATCTTGAGATAAATATCGTCCATTCTCTGCAAGGAAAATTAATAAAGATGAATGAGAGAAATATAAAATATTATATGGGAAAGATAGCTGTGACGAATATTTTAAAAGTAATACAGAACAGTTGAAGTAAGGCTGAAGGAGACATGCACCATGGGATTTCGGTGTTGAAGCTGTGACAGCGTCCGACACATTTGCACAACATTTGCTGAGTTCACTTTTACAGTGCAGCAGGAAGTACCAATATCGAAATATAGAAAATCCTTTTGGAATGCTTTATTGGTATAACGTTTTCAAGGCATCTCTGTAATCATAGAAGATAGATGCAAAGACGCGAAAGTCCCATCTCGAAATGGTTGTTAAAGAAATTCAGAATAATATTATTACATTTATCTTAACCCTATCGTAGTTCTGAAATATCAGGAACAACAATTAATACAATTTGAATGACTTTAAAGAGGCACTCCCACTTGGTAACATTTTTATAACACATTTTTAATGAAAGCGGTCGATATTTGACGTGGCGACTCCGCGCGGATCGCGAGATATCGATAAAAACATGCCATTTCCCGAGAGTATTTTTCACATCCCGAAGTTTTACGATCGTTTCTGGTTATGACCCGAAATCCCACAAAAGTGTGTTGTTGTGCTGATTGACGATATTCTAAGGAGTTCAAAAACGTTCGAATGACGCAATTAATTTACCTCCTACTGCAATGACTTTATATAAATCATTATCAATGCCTTTATCTCTGGTAATTCTTTTTTAAGGATGTACGATCGGAAAAAGTAAAAGTAATGTCAATTTTTTCAAATGGGGATTTTTGAATACCTCCATATGTGAATAGTCCAAAATTGGGAAAAAACATTGGGTCACCGTGCTTGTTTTTTTAATAAATGACATTAAAAATTCACGGTTTTTCACAAAATCACTAAAAATCAATAAAACAGGTCATCATTTTCATATTTATATCATGATTGCATTTTAAACGTTTACACTGTAAAAGAATAAAGAAATTATAAACCTAAGCTACTTTGAAGATTTTACTTACATTAAAATTGAGTTAAGAAGTCATCATATTTATTTTTTAACCAAAATTGCAACAAATATGCCCCAAATTTTAGGAATGGGAGAGGGTAATTTATTAATTATTGATAGTCTCTACTAATGTCAATTTTCTCAAACTTTGCTAAATAATAGCTCTTTTTGTGAATTTTTCAAAACCACATTTTGTTTAGTAGGTCACCGAGCTCGATTTTTCACAATTTTGCAAAATCTAACTAGGATTTACAGGTTCTGGCGATAAACCATGCTTTCCCGGGTTCGTCGCGCGAGGGCGCTCTTCAAATGCAGCTGACCTGCAGTGGCTACCTGCAGGCGCCTTGTCTAGGCATGGTCATGATTCAAGCCTACCTATAAACTTTAATGAGAGCGAAATGACAGAACAAAGCAAAGACTTTAAGGTTCTACTTTTTAAAGTCTATATATTAATACAGCATACAAAAAATCGCGTAATATTTATTGCCGTGACGCCTATCGGTGGGGATTAGGTTGACTTCGCTGCAGGCCAAGTAGGCTAAGTTGTCACACACTACGTACGTGGAGCCAGGAGCCGAGGCCGTGAACTTGGCGTTTCTCCAATACACGATGACAATCGTAAAGGCAAGCCCGCAACTGACACAAGTGTCAAGATTTTCGGCTAGTTCACTCAAATCGACAATGCAACGGCCATTCTTCCATTCTCCGATAGGTCTACTAGCGACACTATCATTAGAATTATAACCACGACCTGCTCTTGTATAGCGAATCAGACGTCACACTTCTGACTTACGCTGTACAGGCTACGATCATGTTGCATTTTTTTGTCTCTTTGCTGAATTCTCTACCTTCAAGCGTGTTTTTAAGACACGCTGAACATTTTCTTGACGCGATTTTCCTTTACCTGCAGACGACATCGCAAAAACGTTCGGAACGTCACCATGCGCGCGTGGTTACTATGGATACATTTCTGCGCGGAAATCGGCCCAGTACGCTTATATATTTCCGATCGTACATCCTTAAAACTTCTTAGTTTTTTGTCGTTTTCATTATTCTCAATTAGTTGTGTTCTCAATTAGTTGCATTATACTTTTAAACAATGCCACATAGATATCAGTTTTTAGGTGTAAAATATTAGTTGCCTCTGATGACTACATTTTGTCGTCTGCCACACAGTTACACGTGGTTCGATCACGGTCCCATTTTGTGGAGGGACCGTGGTTCGATACATAGCGGCCGCCGCGTGTGGTATGCGCGCATACCACGCGGCGGCCACTATGCATACTATGTACCAACCGCACCTATCTGTGCTAGTCACCTATGCGAATTCTGGTGGAATCAGCAAACTTTGTTTTCCGGTTTTTTGCCGAGTCAGTAGGACTCGGCTTTCTCCCATGGGACATGACCGCTCACCGACGCGAGTGGTACTGCTGTGGCGTACAGCAGCGTCAGCATAGACTCGTACTCTATAGCTTAGTTGACAATGGCCCCAGTGCCGAACGTTCTATGTTCGAAAGCTGAATTCAGGTGGGCCACCGGAATTCAAACTTCAATTTTTTTGAGGACATGATACTATCTCGCGATCCGCGCGCAGTCGCCATGTCAAATATCGACCGTTGGCATTAAAAAATGTGTTTTAAAAATGTTACCATGTGGGAGTGCCTCTTTAATGTAGTCTATGTCTCGAAGATTCGCAACCATGGATTAATATAATAAGAAAATGTGAAATTTCTGTGTAATCCCATTACCTGTAAGATTGTTGTGGATCCAGTCGTGTTAATTAAAGTGGGTGATTCTGTCGTGACGTTGAGGGTTTCACCATCTATAGATTATGCAAAATACAAACGATGAAACGATTTATGACATTGGAACGTAGCGAAATGCCATAATAAATTGCTTGATAAAAGCGGTGTTTGTGTTCTTGAACATGAGTAATTATTAAAAAATCGGTAATATTTGCAAGACATGAAGTATAGAACAAAGAAAAAATGCGCAATCTACCATAATTAATGCTAGTAATATTTATATATAGATTCAACTGTCAGCATTCTGGATTTACTAAAAGATGAGCAGCAGAAGACATCAGGACATATGAGGGGTACTTTTGACTGTATCTCTGTACTGTGTGCAAGTTTTAATAGAGCTCTCTTTGAATGTCGTTCGTTCTTCATGATATCATAACCATGGAGCTTATTGCTATGTTTTGCTCAATTTTAAGAGTTTCGGAAATGGTGGCAGAACTGAAAATTTCTATGTCATTTGTGACTTGTTCCTCGTAGGTAATCCAAGTGAACAGATATTATGACATTGTACCATTATCGTCCACCTACTCTGCAAGCTTATGCTTCCCAATTCTCTACATTTGATATTCCACATGTTCTTAACAATGTTCTAAGGTGAAACGGTCTCTTTAAGAAAATATGAAGAAGTGGATTTTGTTTCATTGTTTTGTTCACTCGTAATTCATTCAAAGAAATTGACAAAATTGCAGAAGAGCCTACTAGCAGTACCATGTTATACAAACATGTTATCGCTTAATATGAGTAAGAAATCATCTTATTTTCAAAAATAGTCATCTTTTGATATTTGATATACCAAGAAAGAGCTATGTTTGGCATGGACCATTGGCGAGCAATGATCATCAAATACAGTTAACATCATAGGGGTGACTTTGATATATTCTTGAACATACACTTGCTAGCATAGACATTGAGAACGTTGTATTCTTTTTCCGCTTGCCATTTATCTAACCCTAACCTCTTTTTTCAATGAACGGTTAATTCATTACTACCACCTAGCTTTGTTTTGGGAAGCATAGGAGGAGTCATAGCAAACCCAATTAAGTTGTTTCAGTAGCGGGGAGTAGGGCTACCTCGTTTCTGTTGTTTGTACAGGTACAAGCTGCCTCTTATTTCTGTTCGCATACGAGGCAGGATGTATCAAGAACCTAATCAAACAGAAAAGGTCTCTGTAGCTAGAAATTTCAACTTAATATTTAGACCCATAGACGATGTCATTTCAATGGATAACTCCAAATTCAGTGGCTATCTCGCTGTGATTTATCCTCCCGAATTGGAGATTAAGGAAAGGCCTCTTCTGCTTCATATTTGGATATTTTTATTGAATTTGACTCCAATGGTCACCTTTCTACTAGGCTATATGACAAGAGAGATGATTTCAACTTTAGTATCATCAGTTTCCCACACCGCATAAGTAATATTCAACTCTCACCAGCTAATGGGGTATACATTTCCCAGCTAATTTGATGTGAAAAGAGCATGCACTTCATACGTTGATTTTGTAGAGAGACATACCCATAATTCTTACAAACTTTGAAATCAAGGTTACACAAAAGAAAGCCTTGTATCTGCATTCAAACGCTTTTTTGGCAGGTATCGCAAGCTGGTAGATAAATACAGCGTCTCTTCGACAAATGATCGCTGATGGCACCAGTGACATTGGGCCTTACTTGGTTACACTACCTATTTGTCATACAGATTGATATATGGCGGGTGCTACATGTGGTGCAGGATGCGCTAATTTTCGAAACACTTGACATCACTTGTTGGTCTTTTGGCCAGAGGTCCATACATCTTTCTTTCATGAATTTGACTTTCTTGTGTGTACCGGTGTTTTACTGTCTGTTCGGTGCTGCTTTGTGTTTATAATTATTGTATTACGAATTTTTACCTAGTGTTACCGGATTATGGATTGTTATGATAGCGATTATTCGACCTCAACTCTGAACACAGAACTTATGTTATTAAGGAGGTACGCTACCATTCCAAAAAATATTGGGACATTCTTGAAGTTGACTTTTCTGAAATAATCTTTATGTATACATTGCAAAGATATGAAAAAAATATGGGGTACCCATGCAAAATTTTTGAAAAAACACATGCCAAAATTGACAGAAAATCATTAAATCTCCCATTTTGCGAAATTTGCACTTACCAGCAGAATCTTTATTTTATCGCAAACGATTAACAGATCCCAGTGTGCATACCACATTTTTGCATTGCCAGGACAGATGCATTAGGAAAATCAACTAAAATTTTTGATGTCTTGTCTTAAAAATTAAATATTAGACCCTAAATTTATCATTTAACTGTAAAATTAGTCTTTTTAAAAAATATAAACTTCATATAAATGCACAAAATAATTTTCAAAATGTTAAAAAGTAGAGCAATATCTATCAAACAGACAGTGTTCTTTGGTTTAGAAGCAAAAAAAGTTGGGGTCACCACGCAAATTTTCTTACTAAACAGCAAAAAGTGACGAAAAAAGGTGAATTTTGTTAGACCTGAGATTTGACCCTCTAGCTTACTGATATTATGTCAGAGCTACAATTGTTAATTATTCTCTACTGATCTTTCAAAATAAAAATAACTGTCGATTTTTCAGTGCAAAAGTATAATTTCGGTTGTTTTGATTCATAAAAACTTCTGAAAGAAATATTATAAGGTCACTAGCATGATTTTTTGCCATTTTGTCCTGTTATTCACGCTCACCAGGTTAGGTAGTCTAAAAGGAACATGTACATCTTCTGGACAAAAGAGGGCGCTCTCCTATATAGAATGGTAGCGTACTACCTTAAGTTTATTTGATTCAATTTAGTCAAAGTTTCATTTGTTTACAGTTAATGTTCCTCAATTTAATCTTTTTGCAGGCCTTTTCTGCTATAAGATACACTTTCGAATAAGGGATGAGGTTTGATAAATATAAATAATATGACGTGATTATTTAACTTTAACCATAGGAAATTACTCAGCCCTAATACAAAGTCATTGATAATTACGTTATACAAATTCTGAACCTTACAAGGTGAATTTCAGCGCCTTCACGCTAAAACCAAGGGTGTTTAAGAGAGCAACAGGTTACGTATTAATAAAGAAAATATTACGATAACGTATCAGGGGATTATAGACGCGAAAAATAAGCCAGGTAAATAATTGTTAAAATCAGTTCAATGTTTCCTAACGGGGCAAAAACATCAACATACCTAATATCAGGCGAATGCTTGATATACAACAATATGCACACATATACTGATTCTCCACATATATCAAATACGTAAAGTATACACGTACGTATACTAATATAATGCACAAATACAGCGTACACTCGGTGTGCGAAGATCTGCATTACGTATACTCTTGTTCTGCGTAGATATACGCTATGTATATGAACTTATTGATAAGTTCAATATACAAAGATATACGTAACGTTTGCAACTAATTTTGTGTTCCATATACGTCAATATACGTAAATATCCTGGAACGTATATCAAGAATTTTGTCCAGTGTTAGAGGTATCGGCACTTATCGACAAAGTGAGCAGGCTTTACCGAGAACACTCGAAGACAACTTCATATTCATAATTTGCAAATATTTCATCAAATGAGGGTCTGTAATAACCTTCTCAAATAAATATTTTTCTTAAATTTTCCAAGAGCTGGTATTTAGAAAGCGACACAGATAATAGTTTCACCACACGTTAAGGGTAGCAATTACATGTAAATACTCCCTGATTCAGATTCGCATCAGTTTAACTGGAAAAACACAATAAAAGAAAACGCATTGACATCATAATATATGACGATTAATGTTAAAGAGAAATATTTATTCTGGTAAAGAAAGATATTTCAAGTATGAATATGTATGTCAAATGTAAATGTCATCACCTGAATCTTCACATAGGACATTTGTTGTACGACCAAAATCTTCTTCTGTCAACCACTTCGGAGAAATACCACTGAAATTCAATAAAACTGTAAAAAATAATTCTCAATCACAGAACAAGCTATTTCATCATGAAATGCGTAGAAATATTAGACTGAAAAGTACAAGTGCCATGATACCTATACAATTTAGTTTTTCCAGTTATGATAAGATATAAAGACAAAATTACTCTTACATGTACGCAAACCAGCACGTTTTGCAAAAATGCAGGATTACTGTAACATAGTCACATTCCACGGCTCTCTCCGTGGCAACAGTTGCAAATGTTTCCATAACAGGCAATGGTTGATTTATTCAAGATCCTTGAACGTGCTTAATGGTCTATGATAGAGTTTAACGACGGCGATTTTTGCCAATCAGAAAACATGTATAATATAACTTTAGTAATCGCTTATTAGTGGACTTGCAGATCACTGACAGGTCGATAAATAGCGCACAGTGTGCGACGGGTTTGTTGGAAGATAGACACTTTAGCCTTTCCCTGGCTTCTCCTTCAGCGGGAAAGTGTATGCGTGTATAGCTTACAAGGACGAGTTAGTAACCGACCTTTGTCTTAATATACCCTTAGGGAAAATCAGCCTGCCCGAAAAGTCATGTTAGGTTTATAAAACACAAAGACTCATTGTAGCTTTCCTAGTTTGGAATTGGTCTCTTTAACGACTAAGTTTCTATCTAAACAAATTGATACTGCTAAAGAGTAATAAACTTGTTGTTATTAGTTTACCTATCGACGTAAAACACCAAAGTAAACAAATTAATGTAATGGCAAATCAAGTGAACCTTTAAATGTAATTTATTCGAAATACGAGCACACAAACCTTAGTAATTGGCCCAAACGTAAATTAGTGAAATGCATTTCCGAATTTATAAAGCATTTCAATAGTAACAAAGGGTTACGATCTCTATAAAAATTTGACCGAAACGAATGAAAAAGTGCAAAGATGTTTTTGTATGCGTCTTCCAATAATTTATACACTTTGAAACGATCTGGAGAATAAAAATGGGAAGTGTACCGCCCTGTATCATTAGCCGAAATGTGCGTGTTAGTGTTAAATATAATCTATGAATTACTACTAGCCTATATTTACATGGCATACCTTTCATAATCTTTCAGGTTTAAAACTACACAAGAAGACGTGTTGTACATCTGTCCACCAAAAGAGTCTGGTTTGTAAGTCAGAATAGTACCGTCGTGTGTTTCTAAATCTCTGGAGGTGGCATTCAGGTAGGCATCTATCCAAACGTTATATCCCAACTCCGAAGTCTGCAAAAATTTCACCACTTCGAGCTGTTTCTCCTCATCAGTAATTCTTACCAAGCGTAAGCCACGTTGTTTACACACTTCGATTGCCTGAGTACAGTTCCACTTTTTCATGACGACGAGCTCTCCCGATTCTATAATTAATGTTACGAAAAGGCATTTCTAGGGTTACGGCAGTAAAATTTAACAATAAAGGGATCTTAAAATTGTGAAGCCAGCCACGACAAAGGTATTTTACTGAGATATTAATGATGTACTTACCTGCGTTTTCGCAAATTGGAATCAACCTCTTATCACAAGCACTTTTCTTGAATCGCAGCTTTCTGTGAAAACATATATGTCACACATTTTTCATTTACCTTTTTTAGATTTAAGTTTTTTGATTCTATGTAAACATGACCATCGCTTTAAGGTACTTTTTGTAAGTAAATGTGTTGGCGTCTTATGCCCCGACTAATCATGCAAGAATTTAAAAAAAATGTCATAATCAGGGAAAGTGGTAATGTTGGAGAACGTGGTAAACCAATTGTTTTAATCTCGTTTGATATATTGTTTCATCCTTGCAAGATTAGCTCAAGTTGCAACGATTTCGATGACTGCTAAATCACTAATTGCATAGACTTACGAGATAGCAAAGCAGTCGTTCGTTGTTGGATTAAGATCTTCTGCAGATGGTTTAAAGCTAAGTTCCAGGCCATCAACTGTCTTTACTACTTCTGTATCAATCCAGTAGTTCCAGTCTTTTTCTATAATCGCCTGTACAATATTCTCGTGTTTTTCTTCACTGTATTTCACAAGTCGTAAACCAAGCTGTTCGCAAACTTGCTTTGCTTGATATTGAATTCTTTTGCCGAAATATGTAAATCTTGCCGAAGCTACATGCAAAGACATATCAGGTATAATGAAAGAAACACTTAAGTGAAAAATCTACGAACGTTCAGGGAATATTCTTATAAATAACAGTAATTCACTTCAAGTAGTCGGCCCTCATTCTACAGTCTGTAGGTATTCAAGTTAGCTAATATCATTTACTTCTCCTATAAAACTATTGGCCTATATGTGACAGACAATGCTTAGAAGTTTATTCGAATCAATACAATCAGTTTGTGCAAATAAAGGACTGACATAAAATAATTTAATATGTAAATCTGGTAATAATTGATGTATAACTGAATAGTAGCATGATTGATAGTAGCTTGATAGTAGCATGTTATCGAGGCAACGAATCAGTTTTAGTTCGATAATTGTTCATGTATGCCCTCTTTACACTGTTTCGCTAAGTACGCATAATCGATAATAGTATACATATTTACATTACGGGACTGAAGTGTAGGGATGACAGCACTTTATTGTCAGTCCTTTTGGGATCTAATATTCAGCATGACTCCTCACTAAATGAGTTCCTTGACAAACGCGATCTGTCTTTTCTAAATTTCAATACTTAAATGTAAATGATATGATTGTTGATTTTAGGAGATATGAACGAAACGCTGAGAGGACCATTATACATAATCAGAAAGTTAAATTCGTTTCATCTTCTTCTATATCTTGATCAAACCTCTCATGCCACTTTGTAAAGGGATTCCGATAATGAATACGAAGCCATTGTGACAAAACGCCTAGCAGCACATGTATTTTTTAGAAAAGTTGATTCATTCAAAGTTGACAAAACGATTCTATCATTGCTGTTTAAAACGTTTATCAAAAGCTTTCAACATTATTTTATATGTTTGATGTAAAACCTGCCTACCATCTTTATATGAAAGATTCTCTTTACATCGCCGTTGCTATAAGTCCTAAAATATTTGTTGTACCGCAAAAAAATTGTCTTACTATTTACAACCGAAGGGTCTACAGAGAAGGTCGTTCAATCTTACCTTGTGAAGTTATGTGTTTGTCTGTGTGTGTGTTTTTAAATTGTTTTATCCGTCAGCTCGTAATCTTAAGTTACCCGCTTGCAGGTCAGACCGAAGCAAAATTTTTCGTTTTTACCGAAAAAACGTATGTATTTTCAATTACGTATAAGTTATTATTGTTATGTGTACTGTTGCGGTGCTTGAATTGCATGTCTTAAATTGTATGAGTTTGAGAGTGACCATATTGATTGCTCTGTTTTTATATGTAATCCCATTGTATTTTTCTCTGTTTGACGTCATCGTATACGAGTGATTTTCGCGGAGCCGTACAACTTCGAGCCGAAGGCGAGAAGTTGTGCGGCTCCGCGAAAAACACAAGTATACGATGACGTCAAACTGAGAAAATACAATGTGATTTTTCACATGAACAGTCTTCTTGTTTTTCTTTTGACGTAGATGGATCAAAATTATCGTAACAAATTGCATGAATTTCGTCGCGATTTGCTTTACCTACGCGGATTACTTTCATTTAAATAGTAAGGCGGCCTTTCACCAAGATATACTTTCATTCTTAAATCCCATCAAGTTGAAATTTGCTACATCAAATGGTATCTCCACCTACCAGACATACGGATTCGGTCACCTGAACGTGTCAATCATTGTCTCGCGCTGCACCGATGCCAAGGCAAGTTGGCCATCGGCGGACATAGCTTTCACCGTGCTAGAGACGGATAGCCATAGTATTCAGAGTTATATTTAGAATATTTTCAAATAGATTTATGAAGAAAATCCAACTATACGATCAAAACAGTAATTCTCATTCTCGGAGATGCAGTGGCTTTCAAAATATCACATAAGTTTACGACCTTTGCGAGCGCGAAAGATTCCGTTCGATGACACACTCATTGCATGTTTGTGCCCACAACGTTGCCATCACCGGTCTCTGCCGGTGTCAACTCGTCAATTCCGATCTCGGTCCTCAATTGTTTCGTCTTACGGACTTTGATGTTTGCAGTGACACATATCTCGCCCGTGGATACATCCTAATTTTGTAACTTGACGGAAACTCTGCTTTCAGTGTTGTCTGAGTCAACTTTCGAAGTACATGGGATTCCACAGCGCTGCACACAGCTCGACAGCTTTTGTCTTTGCTACAGCCTTATGCCGCGCTGCAAGTTTGATTCCGAGCGAGTGCGATTAACAGAAATTGATCGTTGTTATTCGAATTACTTTATGCTTGTGCCTTCTATGTCGCTCCCAAAGATTATACTGTACTCATTTATTCAGTTTAACTTACGTTGAGGTGTAGGTTTCTGTTTTATCGCCAACCGGGATCGCCAGGTACGACGTCCACATTGAGCCTACACGACTCGACTAGAGCCTCACCGTCACTGAGCCATTAAAATAAAGTTTACGATCGTCGGTATCTCCATTCGATTCTCGGAAAAAGCTATAATTTTAGCGACTTGAAATTTCGTTAGACAAATATGCCTTCTATGTTTCCATGTCTGGATTTATCGGGTCATCTTTTTGTAAAAATAACGTGCGAGCTAGCAGTGCATCGACCACAACAAATCTGTTTGTGTCGCGACGCCGGCATGTATGAACACAGGGTCTGGCGAGCAATATTCGTCTAGAAGTTAAGAATATGATCAATAAATGTCTTGTATTAAACTTTTGTTTTATTATACAAGCCTTACGTGTGTCTAGTGTGCCTATTACTTTACTATCGCTATCTCTGTATAGTATTTCAAAGAAAGCAGTCTACATCTGTTAATTGTCCTCCCTTCATTAATTTGTTCTACTACCTTATGAGCTGCTAACGAAGTATTTGGTCAGAGCGATACGCCCCGCGTCGATGATCGGCAGAACAAATTAATAAGGGGGATTAGGGAGAGCAATTAACAGATATAGACTGTTTTCTTTGAAATACTATACAGAGATAGCTAGGGTAAAGTAATAGGCACACTAGACACAGGTAAGGCTTGTATAATGAAACAAAAGTTTAATACAAGACATTTATTGATCATATTCATAACTTCTAGATGAATATTGCTCGCCAGACCATGTGGTATGACCGGTACTATGCTCGAAAATAGTTCCGGTTGAGGACGTACAACAGGGGTAATTCGGACTTCTTATCCCCCCTGTTCTACGTCATACAGGTAGAGATTCGGGCCAGTTCATGTGATAAGAGAATGAATTTGGCAATATTTAATTGGATAAAATTCGATGAAACTTAATTGGTTTATGCAGTAAGATTGTTTGCCGGGAGAATGAAAATTGTCGTAGTTAAACTTAATTTGGATAGAAAGTGGGCAAATATTATTTCAGCTAATGTATTTTTCGCTACAAATATTTCACACAAAGTCAAAAGGGTATAAATGAAGCAACTTTGCCGGTAATTCTATGTACCTTGTTGCAGTACTAGTCTGAACATTACATTTTAATCCAACAACTTCAACACTTTTCTGTGATCTTTATACAACAATATCCACTCATATCGTTCTCCTCTTATTTTATTTGAGCAAAACTATGTTTTTATGCTTCAAGTGGAAACTAGCACAATCAACATTTTTTAAGCTTAACTCGTGATCAACAAGTTGCAGAAATCTTACACAGTGGAGGAATGTAATACTTGCTCAATAAAAACTCTTCTTGATGTGATATTCATATTTTCTTCTACATTTCAAGGCATGAAATGTTCTATATCAAGATTTACATTTTTTTCTATCCGTTATATGTATTGTTTCTGTTACGTTTCTGTCTTCATGGGCCAGTGGCTAGAGCAGTGGACTCACGATCAAAGGATGGCGAGTTCGAGCCCCGGCATGGCTGTGGTGTTGTGTCTTTGGGCAAGGCACTTTATTCCTCATTGCTTCTCCCCACCCAGGAGTGATGGGTACCTGGTAGGACAGTGGTTGTAATGTGTGTGTTTAGCTCTGCTGCGCTTATTGGCTGCACATGTGAGCTGTTGCTTGCTCCCCAGGGAGTTGAGTGGTATCATATTAGGTCCAGTGACCAGGGGTAATAATAATTGTAAAAAGCGCCTTGATCACATGTAGTATTGTGGATATGTGCGCTATATAAGAACCCAATATTATTATATTATTATTATTATTCTATGTGTTCTGTTTGTTTTGTTATCTTTTGTTTGATTCTTGTTTATCCCGTGTGTCGGTGGGGTTTTCACCTCGTTCGGTGTTATCAATTGAAAAGAATAAACACGTTTGTTATTTGTGTTTTTAAACATTTTTACAGTTAAATGCAATGGCATAAAGTGAGAATAGAGAACAAATCAAGTTTTCATAATTCATCGATACGGTTATTCACGATTTGTATTTGCTCGGCTATATTCGCGAGAACATGTAAGCAGTTCATTGACAACTTCGGTTCACTGTGAAAATATTATTGTCTGACATATTGTAACTTTTTGAAATACAGATTTAGGTCAGCAAAGAAAACTGATAGAAATTTAACAATCTTATAGTGCAGAGTGTTCTTTCTCAGTTTCGCGACAAAGGTAATGTGTTCACACCCCTACATCCACAGGAATTACATATTAGTGAATCGAAATCGGAAATTTCAACCTACCTGAGTCATGTTGGAAAATGGCCAGAGTAAATGCCGCAATAACAACACCGAAGCGAAATCCATGACAAATATTGCGATGCCGTCGCTTCATTCTGAACCTTCTAACATTTGGCTGTAATCAAATTTTCTACTGCTCAGGGTATGTAACTGAAAATCCTCGATATACGTACTTCATATGTTTCTTAACGTGATGACGTACTCAAAGTGAAGGTTGGATATGAGCGTGACACCCACGTGCTTACATATATATAGTCTGCCTGTAGCAATGCAAGCCAAATGAGGTATAATAATAAATCATATGTAAGGTCATTCATTTATTGGTTGAGGGCGCTTTCATGGAGTGAACATCGTGTTGCGTGAGCTCCTACAAAGTTTTGTTTTCATTAATTCTGACGGGATTGCGATTCTCCGTTCTGAGCACCTAATAGACTGATTTCTCAAGTAAGTTAATGCATGGGTGTCTGTACCCATCAAGCCCAAAAGTAAGAAAATGATCAATTATCTTTAAAAACCACCAGATTTGATTGATACTTGGCCTAATTATTGGAATTATTAAATTCTTTAAAAAAAATGTCTGCGTAAATCATGACGAGTTGAGTCACGTGACCAAATCTGATATTTTCCCGCCAAAATTTACGTCTTTATTAATTTTAATATTCCAACCGTAACCCGTTAAATTTTCTTGATTTTCTTTGCACTTTTGGAAACAATATCTATTATATTCTTTCAAAAATACATGGCACTCATGAAACTCTATCTATACTTCTTTCTGATATTCAAAATATTCATGTAAAACGTCAAAAATATTGTATTTGTTGTTTTTTGTGAAGAAATGTTATTCAAAATTCAATAAATTTGCATCTGCCACTAGTTTTAACACAAGTTCCAATCCCATTTTACATTAATTGGTAATAATATTTTCAATATTTTGATGTTTAGCGGTTTGAATATTCAGTTATTTGCAATATACAATTTTGGCGGGAAAATAACAGATTATGGTCACGTGACCTGACTTAGGTAATATATTATGATAAATTTCAACTTAATCAAATGCGAAACATATTTTTGGCAATTTTCACAATTTTCTGACCAGGTCTGATTAAAAAGTATGTTCAAACTGATTTTACATGTATGTAAGCCTGCCTATGCATTAACATACCTGAGTTTGTAAAGTCATAGAGAACGTAAATCAGCTACCAGAGATGAAAAAGAGCAATGGCTGGCCAAGAAAAACGACCAAGACCAACCTCAACGGATTCTGAATCAGATACTGGCCACGTGGACGACATCAAGGCCTTATTGTCAGAGCTCCGTGCAGGTCAGACCTCTATCCGGAGAACCATTAATAGTAAAATTGGAAGATTGGCAAATGATATCACTAAAGCAATAGCGTCACAGGTAAAATAATTGCGGGATGGTTTCGCTTTGGAAATTGGCCGAATCGATGCTAAGCTGATGGAACTGGACCAGAAGATTCAACAGGTTAAAATAGAGGCAAATCCTACTCAAGGTACGAGAGAAGTAAATCCTGTTGACAATATAGATATTACAGTAATAGCCATGGGCCGAAAACAAGATGAGGACGAAAATCTTATTGAAAAAGTAAATCGATTGATTTCTGTGGTTTGTGAAGGTGTTTTTGATGAAATAAAAGTGATACAGTCGGTCCGTCTACCACGCCGACAAGAAAGAATGCCAGCTTTTGTCAAAATTGTCTCGAAAATGGTGAGCAAAAACGAAAGGTACTACGAGCAAAACATCATTTGAAAGACTCAGCTGAGTTTAATCGTGTCTATTTACGGTCGAGTAAAACACATGCTGAG